>CM042152.1:4536214-4554609 GCA_023376005.1 Doryteuthis pealeii
GGAATTCTGAAGGGATATTTAAAACCTCATATTTATCATATTAATCGCTTTCTTTGGTGTCATTGTAATAGACGCATTGAAATCTACCAGAAAAGTCAATAAATTTGACATATACATTTTGCAAGTAAATTAATTCTTATGAATTCTGATGGGAATTTTGAAGGTCATATCTCCGGCAATTCGTCGAATTAGTCACTTTCGTTGGTATCATTGTAATCAATACATTGAAATCTACGAGAAAAGACAATACATTTGCCATCTAAATTTTGCAAGAAAATAATTCTTATGGAATTCCGAAGGGATTTTTGAAGCCTCATATCTCCGGCAATTCGATGAATTAATCGCTTTCTTTGGTATCATTGTAAACGGCGCATTGAAATCTACCAGAGAAGACAATAAATTTAACATCTAAATTTTGCAAGAAAATACTTCCCTTATGGTATACTGATGGAATTTTTGAAGCCTCATACCTCTGGCAATTCGTCGAATTAGTCACTTTTTTTGTATCATTGTAATCGACACATTGAAATCTACCAGAAAAGACAATACATTTGACATCTAAATTTTGCAAGAAAATAATTCTTATGGAATTCTGATGGGATTTTTGAAACCTCATATCTCCGGCAATTCGTCGAATTGATCGCCTTCTTTGGTGTCATTGTAATGCATTGAAATTCTACGATAATTTTTTATAGGGGATACACCTATAAGACTAATGGAATGTGCCGACGGGTTACTATAAGTAACAGGGACAATTGTTGAGAGTAAGCCAATGCGAGTCAGCTCACAATTCTATTTGTCGGACGTAATTCCACTTATCTGTATTGTATTTGTCTCTTTTTTGTTAATACATTTTCCTACATTTGTTACCCGTCGTTTTGTTCTTATTTGACCCTTAAAACCTCACAACAATTTGACATCTAAATTTTGCAAGAAAATACTTCTAAGGAATTCTGAAGGGATTTTTGAAGCCTCATATCTCCGGCAATTCGTCGAATTAGTCACTTTCTTTGGTATCATTGTAATCGACGCATTTAAATCTACAAGAGAAGTCAATAAATTTGACATCTAAATTTTGCAAGAAATATTAAATTCCGCTTCTTTCAGCCTGTATTGAATCATTAGAATCATACAAGTGTTTTAATAGAAGGGGAAAGGTAGGTAGGTGGGTAAGATTTGTGGTGAGGGGAAGATTTGATTGATTATAGGAGACATCATTGTAATCGACGCATTGAAATCTACCAGAAAAGTCAATAAATTTGACATCTAAATTTTGCAAGAAAATATTTCTTATGGAATTCTGAAGGGATTTTTGAAGCTTCATATCTACGGCAATTCGTCGAATTAATTGCTTTCTTTGGTATCATTGTAATCAATGCATTGAAATCTATCAGAAAAGGCAATAAAGCCGACACCTAAAATTTGCAAGAAAATATATATTTTAAGGAATTCTGAAGGGATATTTAAAACCTCATATTTATCATATTAATCGCTTTCTTTGGTGTCATTGTAATAGACGCATTGAAATCTACGAGAAAAGACAATACATTTGCCATCTAAATTTTGCAAGAAAATAATTCTTATGGAATTCTGAAAGGGATATTTAAAACTTCATATCTCCGGCAATTCGATGAATTAATCACTTTCTTTGGTATCATTGTAATCGACACATTGAAATCTACACGAGAAGTCAATAGATTTGACATCTAAATTTTGCAAAAAAATATTTCTTATGGAATTCTGAAGGGATTTTTGAAGCCTCATATCTCCGGCAATTCGTCGGATAAGTCACTTTTTTGGTATCATTATAATCGACACATTGAAATCTACCAGAAAAGTCAATAAATTTGACATCTAAATTTTGGAAGAAAATACTTCTAATGGAATTTTGGAGGGATTTTTGAAGCCTCATATCTACAGCAATTCGTCGAATTAGTTACTTTTTGGGTATCATCGTATCGACACATTGAAATCTAACAGAAAAGTCAATAAATTTGACATCTAAACTTTGCAAGAAAATACTTCTTATCTAATTCTGAAGGGATTTTTGAAGCCTTATTCTTCCACCAATTTCGTCGAATTAGTTACTTTTGGGTATCATCGTAATCGACCATTGAAAATCTAAAGAAAAGTCAATAAATTTGACATCTAAATTTTTTGCAAGAAATATTAAATTCCGCTTCTTCAGCCTTTATTGAATCATTAGGATCATACAAGTGTTTTATAGAAAGGGAAGTAGGTAGGTGGGTAAGATTTGTGATGGGGGAAGATTTGATTGGTTATAGGAGACATCATTGTAATCGACGCATTGAAATCTAACAGAAAAGTCAATAAATTTGACATCTAAATTTTGCAAGAAAATATTTCTTATGGAATTCTGAAGGGATTTTTGAAGCCTCATATCTCCAGCAATTCGTCGAACTAGTCACTTTTTTGGTATCATTATAATCGACACATTGAAATCTACCAGAAAAGTCAATAAATTTGACATCTAAATTTTGGAAGAAAATACTTTTAATGGAATTTTGAAGGGATTTTTGAAGCCTCATATCTCCGGCAATTCGTCGAATTAGTCACTTTTTGGTATCATTGTATCGACACATTGAAATCTACCAGAAAAGTCAATAAATTTGACATCTAAATTTTGGAAGAAAATACTTCTAATGGAATTTTGAAGGGATTTTTTGAGCCTCATATCTCCGCAATTCGGTCGAATATAGTTACTTTTTGGGTAATGCATTGTAATCGACGCATTGAAATCCTACCAGAAAAAGTCATAAAAATTGAACATCTAAATTTTGCAGAAAATACTTCTAAATGGAATTTTGAAGGGATTTTTGAAAGCCACTCATTCTCCGGCAATTCGTCGAATTAAGTTTACTTTTTGGGTAATCAATCGTGAATCGACACATTGAAATTCTACCAGAAAAGTCAATAAAATTTGACATCTAAACTTTGCAAGAAAAATACTTCTAATGGAATTTTGAAAGGGATTTTTTGAGCCTCAATCTCCGGCAATTCGTCGAATTAGTTTACTTTTTGGGTATCATCGTATCGACACCATTTAAATCTAACAGAAAAGTCAAATAAATTTACATCTAAACTTTGCAAGAAAATAATTCTTTGAAAATTCTGAAAAAGGGATTTTTTTGAAGCTCATATCTCGCGGCACATACGTCGAAATTAGTTACTTTTTGGGGTAATCATGTATTCGGACACTATTGAAATCTACCAGAAAAGTCAATAAATTGACATCTAAACTTTGCAAGAAAATACTTCTAAATGGAATTTTGAAGGATTTTTGAAGCCTCATATCTCCGGCATTCGCGTAATTAGTTACTTTTTGGGTATCATCGTAACCGACACATTGAAATCTAATCAGAAAAAGTCAGATGATTTGCATCTTAAAACTTTGCAAGTAAAATACTTCTTATCTAATTCTGAAGGTGATTTTTGAAGCCCTCATATCTCCGGCAATTCGTCGGGATTAGTTTCTTTTTTGGTATCTACTGTAAATCGACACATTGAATTCTACCTGGAAGTCAATAAATTTGCACATCTAAATTTTTTGCAATGAAATAATTCTTATGGAATTCTGAAAGGGATATTTTAAAAACTTCAATATCCTCCGGCAATTCGATGATTAATCACTTTTCTTTGGATCAATTGTAATCGACACATTGAAATCTACTACGAGAAGTCAAGTACACTTTGACATCTAAATTTGCAGAAAAATATTTCTTATGGAAATTCTGAAGGATTTTTTGCAAGCCTCATTCTCCGGCAATTCCGTCGGATAAGTCACTTTTTTTGGTAATCATTATAAATCGCCACATTGAAATCTACCAGAAAAGTCCATAAATTTGACATCTAAATTTTGGAAAGAAATACTTCTAATGGAATTTTGGAGGGATTTTTTGAAGCCTCTCATTCTAAAATGTAAAAATACAATTCGTCGAATTATTTACTTTTTTGGGTATCATCGTAATCGACACAATTGAAATCTAACAGAAAAAGGTCAATAAATTTGACATCTAAACTTTGGCAAAAAATACTTCTTATCTAATTCTGAAAGGGATTTTGAAGCCCCATATCTCCACCTTCGTCGATTAGTTCTTTTTTGGGTATCATCGTAATCGACACTAGTTTGAAATCTAAACAGAAAAGTCCAATAATTTGACATCTAAATTTTGCAAGAAATATTAAATCCGCTCTTCCAGCCTTTATTGAATCATTAGGATCATACAAGTGTTTTAATGAAAGGGAAAGTAGGTAGGTGGGTAAGATTTGTGATGGGGGGAAGATTTGAATTGGTTATAAGGAAGACATCATTGGTAATCGACGCAATTGAAATCTAACAGAAAGTCTAATAAATTTGACATCTAAATTTGCAAGAAAATATTCTTTATGGAATTTCTGAAGGGATTTTTTGAAGCTCCTCATATTCGCACAATTCGTCGGAATTTAGTTACCTTTTTTGTATCATTATAAATCGACACATTGAATATCTACCAGAAAAAGTCAATAAATTTAACATCAAATTTGGAAGAAAATACTTTTAATGAATTTTGAAGGATTTTTTTGAAGCCTCATATCTTTCGGCAATTCGTCGAATAGTCACTTTTTTGGTATCATTGTAATCGACGCATTGAAATCTTTACAAGAAAAAGTTCAATAAAATTTTGACATCTAAATTTTGTTTTAAGAATACTTCTAATGGAATTTTGAAGGGATTTTGAAGCCTGCATATCTCCGGCAATTCGTCGGAATTAGTTACTTTTTGGGTATCTTGTAATCGATCGCATTGGAAATCTACCCAGAAAAAGTCAAATAAATTTGACATCTAAAGTTTTGCAAGAAATACTTTAATTGGAATTTTGAAGGATTTTTGAAGGCCTCAATATCTCCGCAATTCGTCGAATTAGTTTACTTTTTGGGTATCATGTAATCGACACATTGAAATCTAAACAAAAAAAGTCAATAAATTTGACATCTAAACTTTGCAAGAAAATAATTCCTTATGGAAATCTGAAAGGATTTTTGAAGCCTCATATTCTCCGGCAATTCGTCGAATTAGTTACTTTTTGGTATCATCCGTAAATCGACACATTGAAATCTACCAGAAAAAAGTTCAATAAATTTGACATCTAAACTGCAAGAAAATACTTCCTAAATGGAATTGAAGGGATTTTTGAAGCCTCAATATTCTCCGGCAATTCGTCGAATTTAGTTACTTTTTGGTATTCATCGTAATCGACACATTGAAATCTAAACAGAAAAGTCAAATAAATTTGCATCTAAACTTTGCAAGAAAATACTCTTTAATCTAATTCTGAGGGATTTTTGAAGCCTCATTATCTCGGCAATTCGTCGGATTTAGGTTACTTTTTTGGTTATCACTGTAATCGACACATTGAAATCTACACGAGAAGTCAATGAAATTGACATCTAGAATTTTTGCAAGAAAATAATTCTTATGAATTCCTGAATGGATTTTGAGCCTCATATCTCCAGCCAATTCGTCGGATTAGTTACTTTTTTGGTATCATTGTAACGACAGCATTGAAATCTACCAGAAAAGTCAATAAATTTTGACATCTAAACCTTTTGCAAGAAAATACTTGTTATCTAATTTCTGAAGGGATTTTTGCGCATCATATCTCCGGCAAATTCGTCCGAATTAGTTACTTTTGGGTATCATCGTAGTCGACACATTAAATCTAACAGAAAAGTCATAAAATTTGCATCTAAACTTTGCAAGAAAAAATTCTTATGAAAATATTCTGGTAGATTTCAATGTGTCGATTACGAGATACCCAAAAAGTAATAATTCGAGATTGGCCGGAGATATGAGCTCAAAAACCCTTCAAAATTCATAGAGTATTTTCTTGCAAGTTTAAGATTAAATTATTGACTTTTCTGGGATTTCAATCGATTCGAAAATGATACCCAAAAAGTAACTATTCGACGAATGCAGATATGAGGCTTCAAAAATCTTCAGAATTTCAATAAGAATTATTTTCTTGCAAAGTTTAGATGTCAAATTTATTGACTTTTCTGTAAGATTTAATGTGTCCGATTACGATGATACCCAAAAAGTAACTAATTCGACGAATTGCCGGAGATATGAGGCTTCAAAAATCCCTTCAGAATTAGAAATAACAAGTATTTTCTTGCAAATTTAGATGTCAATTTATTGACTTTTCTGTAGATTCAATGTGTCGATTACATGATACCAAAAAAGTAACTAATCCGACGAATTGGCGGAGATATGAGGCTTCAAAAATCCATTCAGAATTTCATAAAAATTATTTTCTTGCAAAATTTAGATGTCAAATTTATTGACTTCTCGTGTAGATTCAATGTGTCGATACAGTGATACCAAAAAAGTAACTAATTCCGACGAATTGCCGAGATATGAGGCTTCAAAAATCCCTTCAGAATTAGATAAGAAGTATTTTTCTGCAAAGTTTAGATGTCAAATTTATTGACTTTTCTGTTAGATTTCAATGTGTCGATCGATGAATACCAAAAAGTAACTAATTCGACGAAATTGCCGGAGATATGAGGCTTCAAAAATCCCTTAAAATTCATTAGAAGTATTTTCTTGCAAGTTTAGATGTCAATTTATTGATTTTCTGGTAGATTTCAATGTGTCGATTACGATGATACCCAAAAAGTAACTAATTCGACGAATTGCCGGAGAATGAGGCTTCAAAAAAATCCCTTCAGAAATTTCATAAGAATTATTTTCTTGCAAAGTTTTAGATGTCAAATTTATTGATTTTTTGTTAGATTTCAATGTGTCGATTACGATGATACCCAAAAAGTAACTAATTCGACGAATTGCCGGAGATATGAGGCTTCAAAAATCCCTTCAAAATTCCATTAGAAGTATTTTCTTGCAAAATTTAGATGTCAAATTTATTGACTTTTCTGGTAGATTTCAATGCGTCGATTACAATGATACCCAAAAAGTAACTAATTCGACGAATTGCCGGAGATATGAGGCTTCAAAAATCCCTTCAAAATTCCATTAGAAGTATTTTCTTCCAAAATTTAGATGTCAAATTTATTGACTTTTCTGGTAGATTTCAATGCGTCGATTACAATGATACCAAAAAAGTGACTAATTCGACGAATTGCCGGAGATATGAGGCTTCAAAAATCCCTTCAAAATTCCATTAAAAGTATTTTCTTCCAAAATTTAGATGTTAAATTTATTGACTTTTTCTGGTAGATTTCAATTTGTCCGATTATAATGATACCAAAAAAGTAACTAATTCGACGAATTGCTGGAGATATGAGGCTTCAAAAATCCCTTCAGAATTCCATAAGAAATATTTTCTTGCAAAATTTAGATGTCAAATTTATTGACTTTTCTGTTAGATTTTCAATGCGTCGATTACCAATGATGTCTCCTATAACCAATCAAATCTTCCCCCCATCACAAATCTTTACCCACCTACCTACTTCCCTTTCTATAAAAACACTTGTATAATCCTAATGATTCAATAAAGGCTGAAGAGCGGAATTTAATATTTCTTGCAAAATTTAGATGTCAAATTATTGACTTTTCTGTTTAGATTTCAATGTGTCGATTTACGATGATACCCAAAAAGTAAACTAATCGACGAATGTGGAGATATGAGGCTTCAAAAATCCCTTCAGAATTAGATAAGAAGTATTTTCTTGCAAATTTAGATGTCAAATTTATTGACTTTTTCTGTTAGATTTCAATGTGTCGATTACGATGATACCCAAAAAGTAACTAATTCGAACGAATTGCTGTAGATATGAGGCTTCAAAAATCCCTCCAAAATTCCATTAGAAGTATTTTCTTTCCAAAATTTAGATGTCAATTTATTGACTTTTCTGGTAGATTTCAATGTGTCGATTATATAATGATACCAAAAAAAGTGACTTATCCGACGGAATTGCCGGAGATATGAGGCTTCAAAAAATCCCTTCAGAATTCCATAAGAAATATTTTTTTGCAAAATTTAGATGTCAAATTTATTGACTTCTCGTGTAGATTTCAATGTGTCGATTACAATGATACCAAAGAAAGTGATTAATTCATCGAATTGCCGGAGATATGAAGTTTTAAATATCCCTTTCAGAATTCCATAAGAATTATTTTCTTGCAAAATTTAGATGTCAAATTTATTGACTTCCCAGGTAGATTTCAATGTGTCGATTACAGTGATACCAAAAAAGTAACTAATCCGACGAATTGCCGGAGATATGAGGCTTCAAAAATCCCTTCAGAATTAGATAAGAAGTATTTTCTTGCAAAGTTTAGATGTCAAATTCATTGACTTTTCTGTTAGATTTCAATGTGTCGATTACGATGATACCCAAAAAGTAACTAATTCGACGAAATTGCCGGAGATATGAGGCTTCAAAATCCTTCAAAATTCCATTAGAAGTATTTTCTTGCAAAGTTTAGATTCAAATTTATTGACTTTTCTGGTAGATTTCAATGTGTCGAATTACGATGATACCAAAAAGTAACTAATTCGACGTATTGCCGGAGATATGAGGCTTCAAAAATCCCTTCAGAATTTCATAAGAATTATTTTCTTGCAAAGTTTAGATGTCAAAATTTATTGACTTTTCTGTTAGATTTAAATGTGTCGATTACGATGATACCCAAAAGTAACTAATTCGACGAATTGCCGGAGATATGAGGCTTCAAAAATCCTTCAAAATTCCATTAGAAGTATTTCTTGCAAAGTTTAGATGTCAAATTTATTGACTTTTCTGGTAGATTTCAATGTGTCGATACGATGATACCCAAAAAGTAACTTAATTCGACGAATTGCCGGAGATATGAGGCTTCAAAAATCCCTTCAAAATTCCATTAGAAGTATTTTCTTGCAAAATTTAGATTGTCAATTTATTGACTTTTCTGGTAGATTTCAATGCGTCGATTACAATGATACCCAAAAAGTAACTAATTCGACGAATTGCCGGAGATATGAGGCTTCAAAAATCCTTCAAAATTCCATTAGAAGTATTCTTCCAAAATTTAGATGTCAAATTTATTGACTTTTCTGGTAGATTTCAATGTGTCGATACAATGATACCAAAAAGTGACTAATTCGACGAATTGCCGGAGATATGAGGCTTCAAAAATTCCCTTCAAAATTCCATTAAAGTATTTTCTTCCAAAATTTAGATGTCAAATTTATTGACTTTTCTGGTAGATTTCAATGTGTCGATTATAATATACAAAAAAGTGACTAGTTCGACGAATTGCTGGAGATATGAGGCTTCAAAAATCCCTTCAGAATTCCATAAGAAATATTTTCTTGCAAAATTTAGATGTCAAATTTATTGACTTTTCTGTTAGATTTCAATGCGTCGATTACAATGATGTCTCCTATAACCAATCAAATCTTCCCCCCATCACAAATCTTACCCACCTACCTACTTCCCTTTCTATAAAACACTTGTATGATCCTAATGATTCAATAAAGGCTGAAGAAGCGGAATTTAATATTTCTTGCAAAATTTAGATGTCAAATTTATTGACTTTTCTGTTAGATTTCAATGTGTCGATTACGATGATACCCAAAAAGTAACTAATTCGACGAATTGGTGGAGATATGAGGCTTCAAAAATCCCTTCAGAATTAGATAAGAAGTATTTTCTTGCAAAGTTTAGATGTCAAATTTATTGACTTTTCTGTTAGATTTCAATGTGTCGATTACGATGATACCCAAAAAGTAACTAATTCGACGAATTGCTGTAGATATGAGGCTTCAAAAATCCCTCCAAAATTCCATTAGAAGTATTTTCTTCCAAAATTTAGATGTCAAATTTATTGACTTTTCTGGTAGATTTCAATTGTGTCGATTATAATGATACCAAAAAGTGACTTATCCGAACGAATTGCCGGAGATATGAGGCTTCAAAAATCCCTTCAGAATTCCATAAGAAATATTTTTTTGCAAAATTTAGATGTCAAATCTATTGACTTCTCGTGTAGATTTCCCAATGTGTCGATTACAATGATACCAAAGAAAGTGATTAATTCATCGAATTGCCGGAGATATGAAGTTTTAAATATCCCTTTCAGAATTCCATAAGAATTATTTCTTGAAAATTAGATGGCAAAATGTATTGTCTTTTCTCGTAGATTTCAATGCGTCTATTACAATGACACCAAAGAAAGCGATTAATATGATAAATATGAGGTTTTTTAAATATCCCTTCAGAATTCCTTAAAATATATATTTTCTTGCAAATTTTAGGTGTCGGCTTTATTGCCTTTCTGATAGATTTTCAATGCATTGATTACAATGATACCAAAGAAAGCAATTAATTCGACGAATTGCCGTAGATTATGAAGCTTCAAAAATCCCTTCAGAATTCCATAAGAAAATATTTTCTTGCAAAAATTTAGGATGTCAAATTTATTGACTTTTTCTGGTAGATTTCAATGCGTCGATTACAATGATGTCTCCTAATCAATCAAATCTTCCCCTCACCACAAAATCTTACCCACCTACCTACTTTCCCTTCTATAAAACACTTGTATGATTCTAATGATTCAATACAGGCTGAAGAGCGGAAATTTAATATTTCTTTGCTGCAAAATTTAGATTCAAATTTATTGACTTCTCTTGTAGATTTAAATGCGTCGATTTACAATGATACCAAGAAAGTGACTAATTTCGACGAATTGCCGGAGATATGAGGCTTCAAAAAATCCCCTTCAGAATTCCTTAAGAAGTATTTTCTTGCAAAATTTAAGATGTCAAATTGATTTGTGAGGTTTTAAGGGTCAAATAAGAACAAAACGACGGTAACAAATGTAGGAAAATGTATTAACAAAAAGTAGACAAATACAATACAGATAAGTGGAAATTACGTCCGACAAATAGAATTGTGAGCTGACTCGCATTGGCTTACTCTCAAGCCACAATTGTCCCTGTTACTTATAGTAACCCGTCGGCACATTCCATTAGTCTTATAGGGTGTATCCCCTATAACACAAATTTATTGTCTTTTCTCGTAGATTTCAATGCATTGATTACAATGACACCAAAGAAGGCGATCAATTCGACGAATTGCCGGAGATATGAGGTTTCAAAAATCCCATCAGAATTCCATAAGAATTATTTTCTTGCAAAATTTAGATGTCAAATGTATTGTCTTTTCTGGTAGATTTCAATGTGTCGATTACAATGATACAAAAAAAGTGACTAATTCGACGAATTGCCAGAGTATGAGGCTTCAAAATTCCATCAGTATACCATAGGAAGTTATTTTCTTGAAAATTTAGATGTTAAATTTATTGTCTCTCTGGTAGATTTCAATGCGCCGTTACAATGATACCAAAGAAAGCGATTTAATTCATCAATTGCGGAGATATGAGGCTTCAAAAATCCCTTCGGAATTCCCATAAGAATTATTTTCTTGCAAAATTTAGATGGCAATGTATTGTCTTTTCTCGTAGATTTTCAATGTATTGATTACAATGATACAACGAAAGTGACTAATTCGACGATTGCCGGAGATATGAGCCTTCAAAATTCCCCATCAGAATTCATAAGAATTATTTACTTGCAAAATGTATATGTCAAATTTAATTGACTTTTCTGGTAGATTTCAATGCGTCTATTACAATGACACCAAAGAAAGCGATTAAATATTGATAAATATGAGGTTTTAAATTATCCCTTCAGAATTCCTTAAAATATATATTTTGTTGCAAATTTTTAAGTGTCTTTCTGGCAGATTCAATGCCTAGTTTGCGGTGCATATATCAGTTGAACCAAAGCAGTTCAACTGTGTTAAATATGCGCTCTGGTTAGTTGTACCGAGGATTTTGTTGCGCTGATTCAATGTGCAGTGTTTCAACTCGGTGGGTGATCTGAAAACTACACAGATGAACGGCAAATGTAACATTTAATGAATTCATGAAACAATCTCTTTTTTCAGATTCCATAAACAAAAATCCTTGTAAAATCCTTCGGCTGCGACCCTTCTTGTTCCGAGGATATATAGCAGATTTCAGTGACCACGTGGTGTAATGCTTATCGTGAGAAGAATGGAAACAGTGGCCTGAATTCAATACTAGACAAGGCTGTTTGCTGTTCAAATAGCGCTAATACATATGTTGTTGTTATTGTTGGTTTGCAGCGCATTAAACCCAGGGGTAGGTTGAGCCGGCCATCAGTTTAATGATAGGATGTCATGGGAATAAGAAGGACCAAACGCTCTCCAAAACTCGCATGCAGACACTCTTTTTACCGTAGATAAATATATTACGTATTATATTTTTTACCGTAGATAAATATACTACGTATGATATTTGTATTAATACAATAATATAAAATAATTATATTAAATCTACGACAAGAATGATATAATAATTGTATTAGATAAATGATTATGTAAAGGAAATCATAATTTTTAGCGTACTGTAGTTTAAAGCGAAAAGTTAAACAAGTTTCCTCGCAGAAAATTCAACTGACCTATTGATTTGAGGACAATCACAAATGTTCTGCGCTGTCCAATTTTTTATGGAAAAGGCTTCTTCTGTTTGAAAAGTACGTAAATACATGACGATTTCACGTACATCTTATAATCCAACAATATATATATATAATTCTCCTTATATATAAATATCACAGACGCTGCGCTGTCGATAACACAAGAGACAAAAAAAGCCGTTAAAACAGGAATAACATTCATGATAAAGGTATCTAACGAACCTGAAATTTCATAGAAAAAATAATAACAAAAAATAAGTGAATCCAATACTCCATATATCGAGTTCATTCATTTATACTATTTTTAATGCTTCATAAATAACGCCCAACTTTAAAAAAAAACATTAATTATTATATATTATATAATATTTATATTTATATATATATATTTAGTTTTTTTATATTTTTTTAAAGTTGGGCGTTATTACGAAGCATCTAAAAATAAATGATTGAATTCGATGTTATGGAGTATTGGATTCACTTATTTTTATATTATTTATCATAAATTCTCGGGTTCGTTAGATACCCTTTTTCAAATGAATGTTGCTCCTGAAAAAGGGTATCTAACGATCCGTAGAATTTATGATAACAAATAATTAAAAAATAAGTGAATCCAATACTCCATAGCATCGAGATCATTCATTTATTTTTAGATGTTTCGTAATAACGCCCAAACCTAAAAAAAACATAACAAAACAAAAATATAATACCGAAGAAGCATACGGAGACCCCTAAAATACAACCATGAACATATATAGATAAATATATATTTATATTTATATTGTAATACAGGTACAAGTGATAACCTACTCCAGTTTCACCATAAGGATAACCTACTCGAGTTCCACCATAAGGATCTTCGGGTTAAATCCACTGGATTAATTAAGATATTGCTTAATTGCAGTCGATTACACATGGTGTCTTTATATTATATATATATATATAATAATATATATATATATATATATATATAAAGCGATGGTCTACATATATAATAATGCTAATAATTCAAAAGAACAGGTGCAAAAAATCTCAAAATGCACCATATTTATTTTTTTCTTACTTTTCGGTAACACGAAACAACGACACAGTTACCCACAGTCTCTATTATTTATTCATATCTACATATGCAAAACTCACAATACATACATATATATATATATATATATATATATATATATATATAATATATATATATAATTATATATATATATATAAGACAGGGAGAGAGAATGAGACAGACAGACAGACAGAGATAGAAAGAGAGATATTTTAACTGTGTCGTGGTTTCGTGTTATTTAAAAGTAAAAAAAAAAACGCATTCGCTGCGATGTAGTAATGTTATTTAAATAGGAATACTACTCTGTAGTCTAAAATAACTTCATTTTTCAATCATACTTTTCTCCTAGAATTCCTCGACTAACTCAACGTCGTGGACATATTTATTTCTGGAAAAAATGTTATCTCTATACAAAGTATTTATAGAAACATCTAAAATGTCGTTTGTTTTTTTTTTTTTTTTATTTGTCTTTTTGTTTTGTTTTGTTTTTTTGTTGTTTGTTTTTTCTTCTACTGAACAAAAGTTTCACTTAATGTATGCACATATCTTGGTTTATCTCATTTCATTAACTTATTTCCTTGTGAATTTTCACACACACTATCGCACAATCTATAGAATATATATTTACGTTTTTTTTTTTACCCCAAATCCTACACGTAATTAACTCCCCCTGTTGATTACATACTGGTAAGCCATGTTTTTTCTTTCTCTTATTCTTTTTTTATAAACATGCGTTTAATGTATCTTTATATTCTTTACAAACATAATTTTTATATTTCTCTTATTCTTGCCAAACCGTGCTAAAAGTAAACTTAATAATAATAATGAACAAAAACAAAAAAAAGACTTAAAACAAAATGGAAGGCGTTAAAGAAAGTAAAAAAAACCAAAAAACAACAAAAACTGTGATAATTTTACGAAAGTTTGGAAACGTTTTGATGTTAAAAAAAATGTTAAACAAAATCTAGACAAAATGATGCTTACACCAAGTGTTTTAATCATTTCTTCTCTCTGTTTTATGTTTATTTTGCAATAAACTTTATAGATCTAGGTTATGCATTAGCGTTTATCACGGCTTTTATATATGAGAGTTTACGTGCTTGCTCAATGTTCAAGTGGATACACATACCTTAAACGAATGCACAGGGATACATTCAATATATACACAGAACTACGGGAAGCAATACACGAAAATACAAATATACACACATATTTTAATATTATATATATATATATATATATATATATATATATAATATATTATATATATGTGTGTTGTGTGTGTGTGTGTGTGTGTAAATATATATATATATATAATATATATATAATATATATATATACATATATTTGTATGTGTATATATATAATATATTATATGAATATGTAAATATATATTTACATATATATATAAGTGTGTGTGTATACTATATGTAAATATATATATATATATGTGATACATTTCACATATATACACCGACCCACGAGAAGCAACACATGAAAATACACATATGCACACATTATATATATATATATATATATATATATATATATATATATATGTGTGTGTGTGTGTGTGTGTGTGTGTGTGTGTAAATATATATATATATATATATATATTATATACATATGTTGTATGTGTATATTATATAATATATAATATGCTAAATATATATATACATATATATATGTGTGAGTGTGTGTGTGTGTATACTATATGTAATATATATATATATTCATATATATACTGTATATATATATGTATGTAGTATATAATATATTACATAGATAGAGTACACGTAAAATGTGCACATGAAACAGCTTTTTAGTAACAAACTAATGTACGAATATTACCACACAACGCACGCGCGTACACAACATACACACACACACACACACACACCAAACACATATATAATATGTTGTGCATGTTGTGTTGTAAATAATATAATATATACATATATTTGTATGGTATAATATATAATATATATATACTATATGCAAATTATATATATATGTGTGTTATTACTATAATTAAATATATATATTATACATATGTATGTATATATATAATATATCATATACTATATATATATAAATATATATAATATATTATAGAGAGAGAGAGAGAGTATCACGTAAAAATTGCAGATAAACACCTTTTTAGTAACAATCTACGTACGAATATTTACACCACTTGCACCGCGCGACACACTCTCACATACACACACAACACACACACACACACACACCACCACACACAATATATAATATACTATATATATATGTGAGAGAGAGAAGAGAAGAGAGAGAGAGAAGAGGAGAGAGAGAGAGAGAGAAATAAGCATAGATAAGATTAGATAATAGATAGATAGAAGATTGATAGATAAATAGACTGTCACCAACAAAGTGAATTTCAAAATAGATTTTTATCAAAAGGAATGGTTTCAACTATTTCTATCCACAATAGGTAAACACCTTTTATAAATTCATGCGATTTTAATTTTTGTTTCACAAAGAGATCAATACTTCAGATTTGATATAAAAACACCTATTAATATTCATTCTTACAGACACTATTTCATTTAAAATTATATTAATTCTGTATTTTTAATTTAGAAATAAAATATTTTTTTTAATCATTGTGTATGTAGCTCAGTCGTAAGCGTTCGCTAGAAACCACAAGGTTCCTACTTCGATACGGCCCTCGCCAAATACCGACTGATCCGACATTAGCCGCCTCCTGACGACTTACTTTTTTACTTTAACTTATTCAATTTACTGCTAGATACAAGCGTGTGTTCATGTGTGACGGTAATAGATGTCTCTGGAGTTGCCTATGGGACAGAAGTCCGGAGATGTATAGCTTACCAAAGCAGAAACTCACCTACAATTGTCTTTCTACCTAGTTAGCATGTGTAAAACTAATTCCTAATTGTGTTACCCTAAATTTGTGTAAAAAAATATAAAAATATAAATTCCCTGATAGTGAGGGACACACCCTCGTGTGGTGGTTAATGTGCTGAACTGCCACATCGTTGAAAGCGAGTTCGAACTTTAATTGTGATAATACGTTCACTTTCAGACAAATAGCCTTAAGAAACTTAAGAATCCCTTCATTTCTCAGCTATGGGTAAAATAGTACCACTGTTTTTTGTTTCTCAAAGTGATGACTTAGCATTAATTATACCCACGATAAAGTTGATATGCCAGAAACCAAGAAACAAACCAATACTGATTTAACTTGTTTTGGGGAAACATTCAGTGTCATATTTTTTTAGTAGAAAACTGTGTCAATTAAAGAAAGAAGAGCCGGGTTAGCTCAGCCGGTAGAGCATTTCAGCTAGGAAACGCACAAGGTTCCTATTCTGATACCGGCCCTCGCTAACCCAGCGTATGAGTAGCACAGGGATCTTGAGGATGTTCTAAGAAAGAAAGAAAATGAATGTATTTGCGGAAAAAAAGAAAGAATGATAGAATGAAAGTAGATTGGGTCAACTAAGGGTGAAAGAAAGAAAGAAAGAAAGAAAGAATAAAAGACATGAGAAAGGGATTTAAGAAAAATGAATGAATTGAAAGAAAGAAAGAAAGAAAAAAGAAAGAAAGAATGGTATAAAAGAACATGAGAAAGGGATTTAGAAAAGATAGGGAATTTGAAAGAAGAAGAAGAAGGAGAAAAGAAAGAGAGAGGAAAGAAAGAAAAAAAGTATTAAATATATGAGAAAGGGATCTAAGAAAATGATGAATTTGAAAAGAAAGAAAGAAAGAAAGAAAGAAAGAATGTATAAAAGACTTGAGAAAGGATTTAAGAAAATGAGGGAATTTGAAAGTTAAAGAGAAAGAACGACACACGAAAGAAATAAAGAAAGTATAAAAGACATGGAAAGGGAATCTAGAAATGAATGAATTTGAAGAAAGAAGAAAAAGAAGAATTAAAAGACTTGAAGAAAGGGATTTAAGAAAAAGAGGGAATTTGAAAGAAAGATAAGAAAGAAAGAAAGAAAGTATAAAGATATGAGAAAGGGATCTAAGAAAATGAGGAATTGAAAGAAGAAAAAGAAAGAAAGAAAAATGTATAAAAAGACTTGAGAAAGGGATTTAAGAAAATGAGGAATTTGAAGAAAGAAGAAAAAAGAAAGAAAGAAAGACATGAGAAGGGATCTAAAAAATGAATGAATTTGAAAAGAAAGAAAGAAAGAAGAAAGAGATGAGATGTGATCAAACGGACTTAAATTTTTGTCCAAGTGTAGATATGGTTAACATTAAACGATCCAAAATTTTAGGCTCAATTCGAAAATTATCGAAAGTATTTATCTCTCCAAATTTGTGTGGTTGCCGATTAAATAGGGACTTTTGTAATCCTATTTTTTGTCAAAAAATGGGGACAAGTTTGGTTATTTTTCATAATATCAACCATTTCCGGGTCGCTAATGCCGAATCAAGACATTTTGATATCAGGTTTCTTACAGTACTTTCAATTGCTTAAATAGTCACCAATCTAAGTGCTGAACAGCTCAATGTTGCTTAAACTTCGATGAGCTAGCGGAACCGTGTTGGTACGGCCATTTAATCTGACATCTCGCAAACTACCAACGGAGACGAGCAGGACATGTTGGCGCACGCAGGTGAAGTAAGTTAAACCTCATACGTTACGTGCTTATTTTGAATTTCCTACATATGGCAGACCAATGTTAGCCAACCAAAAAAAAATACTTGTATACCCTTAGGAGAAGGTAATGAAATCCAACTAATGCTCCCGCCGGCTATGGTAAATTGTAAAAGCAACTGGGTTCTTAAAACCGTTTTTAGTCAACCTGTCATGAGAAGAA
>CM042152.1:4554709-4588475 GCA_023376005.1 Doryteuthis pealeii
GGAATTAACGTACTTTTATCTAGTACAGATAGAGATTATTCACCTTTTCCAAGATATAAATTGGGGACTGCATGCAACCGAGAACATTTGTGATGTCCTCAAATCAATAGGGTCAGTTGAATTTTCTGCGAGGAAACTTGTTAACTTTTCGCTTGGTAAACTAACAGTAGCTAAAATTATGATTTTCCTTTACTATGATCATTTATATCTAATACTATTAAAAATTAATATTACATCTAACGATCTGCATCAGTAATAGATTTAATATAATTAGTCTTTTATATTATTGATATAATAGTAGGCATAAGATGCATAATATAACGCTAGTATGGCGCTATAATAAAAAGGTTGTGATAGCTACGGTAAAGGAATAAGATCATTCTATAATAAAGTCATTGTAATTAATATATTTAATCAATATAGGAGCTAAAACAAGTAGTGTCTGCATGCGAGGTTTTGCGAGAGTGTTTAGACGGTCCTTAAAATTTATTTCTCTCGGTAATAGACATCCTATCATTAAACTGATGGAGCCGGCTAGAAATACCATAAAAAAACCCGTGGGTTAATGCTGCTGCAAAAACACTCAGATTTAATAAATCGAAATCACAATATGTTATTACGTCGCATATTTGTGAACAGAAACAGCCGCTATGATCTAATGTATTTTGTAATTTCATAGTTTGGTTGTATTGTCCATTTCTTCTCTGATTACTGCATGCAAGCATTACAGATTTGAATCCACGTCGGGCTCCACTGAAATCTGCTATCGTTAATTCCTCTGGCAATCAAAAGAAGAAGGTCAAGTCAGTTTTTTTAACTGAAGGATTTTAAAGGATTTTGTCTGATGCAATCTGAAAAAGAGCATTGCGTTCATTTCATGGAGTAATTTCATTAAATGTTACATTATTGCCCGATTTGCATTGGCACAACTGTGTAGTTTTCAGATCACCTCTCACCGAAGTGAATACTACTGCTACATGAACAGCAGCAACAATAAATTCCTCGGATACACACTCAACAATCAGGCGCATATTTCACTATCAGATATGCTCAGTATAAAGAAAGAAAATTGGGTCACACTAGATATAATGCAAAAACCAAATTGGCAAACCTATGGACATTGAAATCTGCCAGAAAAGACACTTAAAAATTTGCAAAAAGATATATACTATTATTTTTAATAGGAATTCTCCTCGAAGTGGCAGAGGTAGGTGTAACATACCATCTCATATTTCCCTAATCACTCGCGTAATATAATCGCTATGTGTCTTTTGTGTGTCAAATTGGTCACTCCACGACAGTCATTGAATCTATCACCCGAAGACCAAGTTAAAGTCAATAGTATTTAATTTTGAACATGTATTATCATTTCTGCATTCAAGGTAAATTAAGGTATTATGAAATGGTTACTGTATCGTAGTTGTGTACAATTTCTGCATAGGATATCTCCTGTGACGCAATTCGTCGAATTGTGATGTCTTTGACCTCTCGTTGGTATATTTGTGAGACTAAGTTCAGCAATACATTGAAATCTACGAGAGAACGCACCATACCTGTCTTATAGCGATACTAAGATTTTGCAAGAAACACGAGAGTTCTCACTGGAATCCAGTGTAGGAGTATTTGTGAAGCTCATCATATATCTGACGTATATTCGAATGAACTCTCACATCCGCTATTACTGTTGTAGGTACAATGAGACTCATGTAAACGGCGCATTGAAATCTACGAGAGCAAGACAATAACTTTATACATCTAAAAATTTTGGCAAGAAAATACTTCCTATGGTATACTGATGGAATTTTTGAAGTCCCGCCTCATACCTCTGGCAATTCGTCGAATTAGTCACTTTTTTTTGTATCATTGTAATCGACAGCATTGAAATCTACCAGAAAAGCAATAGCATTTGACATCTAAATTTGTTGCAAGAAAATAATTCTTATGGAATTCCTGATGGATTTTTTGAAAAACTCATATCTCCGGCAATTCGTCGAATTGATCGCCTTCTTTGGTGTCATTGTAATCAACTGCACTCTCGATAAGCTAACAGAGAATAAGCACAATAAATATTGTGTATATAGGGAATAACTTCTCTAATAGTAACTTTTAATGTGTGTATAATGCTAGATCCGATACGGAGTTTAGGTCTATGATGTAATCGAATGTAATCAGAGTGACTAATTGTGGCTATGATGAGATAAGGCGCGAATGCGATAACAAGACTCATCAATATTCTATTTGTCGTGTCTGTATATCCAGACGGGGTGCGTGTATTGATGTGGCTACGTTTGTTTAATCAAGTTTTTGATATTAGTGTTACCTCGCTCGTTCTCTGAGACTATCTTTATTTTGACGCCCTTAAAGCCTCAACAACAATTTTGACAACTAATTTTGGCACAGAATAACTTCTTAAAAAGGAATTCTGAAGAGAGATTTTTGAAGCCTCATTATCTCCGGCAATTTTCGTAACGAATTAAGCTCGGATTGTGTTGTCGTGTTGTGAATCATTGTAATATTACGAACGGCACGCATTTTGATGATCATCTCATTTCATGCATGAGCAAAGTCAATAAGATGATATGACTCAACTGCGGTAATTTTGCAAGAAATATTAAATACGCGCTCTTTCTCTACTCTATGCAACGGTGATATAGAATGAGTGAATTCTACTCTAGATCAGCTTACGCAGTGATTTATATATGATAGGTCTAGGATGTAGGTGGCGCTCGGGATACGATTACGATACGAGTGGGGAAGATTTGACTTGATTATAGGAGCATCATTGTAATCGGACGATTCGTTACACGCAAGCAACAAGTCCATAAATTTGACATCTATTTTGCAAGAAAAATATTTCTTATGGAATTCTGAAGGGTTTTTGGTTCTATCTACGGCAATTCGTCGAATTAATTGCTTTCTTTGTATGCATTTGTAATAATGCTTGAAAATCTATCAGAAAAGGCAAATAAAGCCGACACCTAAAATTTGCAAGAAAATATTATTTTAAGGAATTCGCTGAAGGATATTTAAAACCTCATATTTATCATATTAATCGCTTTCTTTGGTGTCATTTGTAATCGACGCATTGAAATCTACAGAGAAAAGACAATACAAATTTGCCATCTTAAATTTTGCAAAGAAAATAATTCTTATGGAATTCTTGAGAAAGGGATTCTTTAAAACTTTTTCATATCTCCGCCATTTCCGATGAATTTTAATCACTTTCTTTGGTATCATTGTAATTCGGCACATTGAAATCTACACGAGAAGTCAAGATGATTTGACATCTAAATTTTTGCAAAAAAATATTTCTTATGGAATTCTGAAGGGATTTTTGAAGCCTCATATCTCCGGCAATTCGTCGGATAAGTCACTTTTTGGTATCATTATAATCGACACATTGAAATCTACCAGTAAAAGTCAATAAATTTGACATCTAAATTTTGGAAGAAAATACTTCTAATGGAATTTTGGATGGATTTTTTGAAGCCTCCATATCTACAGCAATTCGTTCGAATTAGTTACTTTTTGGGTATCATCGTTTATTACAGTTATTAATGTAAATCGAACACAAAAGTCAATAAATTTGACATCTAAACTTTGCAAGAAAATACTTCTTATCTAATTCTGAAGGGATTTTGAACCTCATATCTCCACCAATTCGTCGAATTAGTTACTTTTTGGGTATCATCGTAATCGACACATTGAAATCTAACAGAAAAGTCAATAAATTTGACATCTAAATTTTGCAAGAAATATTAAATTGCCGCTTCTTCAGCCTTTATTGAATCATTAGATCATACAAGTGTTTTTATAGAAAGGGAAGTAGGTAGGTGGGTAAGATTTGTTGATGGGGGAAGATTTGGATTGGTTTATAGGAGACATCATTGTAATCGACGCATTGAAATCTAACAGAAAAGTCCAATAAAGTTTGAATCTAAATTTTGGCAAGAAAATATTTCTTAAATGGAATTCTGAAGGGATTTTTGAAGCCTCATATCTCCAGCAATTCGTCGAAAGCTAGTCACTTTTTTGGTATCTTATAATCGACACATTGAAATCTACCAGAAACGGTCAATAAATTTGACATCTAAATTTTGGAAAGAAATACTTTTAATGGAATTTTGAAGGGATTTTTTTGAAGCTCATATCTTCCGGCAATTCGTCGAATTAGTCACTTTTTTGGTATCATTGTAATCGACACATTGAAATCTACCAGAAAAGTCAATAAATTTGACATCTAAATTTTGGAAGAAAATACTTCTAATGGAATTTTGAAGGGATTTTTGAAGCCTCATATCTCCGGCAATTCGTCGAATTAGTTACTTTTTGGGTTCATTGTAATCGACGCATTGAAATCTACCAGAAAAGTCAATAAATTTGACATCTAAATTTTGCAAGAAAATCTTCTAATGGAATTTTGAAGGATTTTTGAAAGCCTCTCATATCTCCGGCAATTCGTCGAATTAGTTACTTTTTTGGGTATCATCGTATCGAACACATTTGAAATCTACCAGAAAGTCAATTAAATAAATTTGACATCTAAACTTTGCAAGAAATACATTCTAATGGGAATTTGAAGGATTTTGAAGCCTCAAATATCTCCGGCAATTCCGTCGAATTAGTTACTTTTTGGGTATCATCGTAATCGAACACATTTAAAATCTAACAGAAAAGTCAATAAATTTGACATCTAAACTTTGCAAGAAAATAATTCTTATGAAATTCTGAAGGGATTTTTTTGAAGCCTCATATCTCCGGCAATATCGTCGTCGAATTAGTTACTTTTTGGGTATCATCGTAATCGACACATTGAAATCTACAGAAAAAGTCAATAAATTTGACATCTAAACTTTGCAAGAAAATACTTCTTAATGGAATTTTGAAGGGATTTTTGAAGCCTCATATCTCCGGGCAATTCGTCGAATAGTTACTTTTTGGGTATCATCGTAATCGACACATTGAAAATCTAAACAGAAAAGTCAATGAATTTGACATCTAAACTTTGCAAGAAAATACTTCTTATCTAATTCTGAAGGGATTTTTTGAAGCCTCATATCTCCGGCAATTCGTCGGATTAGTTACTTTTTTGGTATCACTGTAATCGACACATTGAAATCTACCTGGGAAGTCAATAAATTTGACATCTAAATTTTGCCAGAGAAAATAATTCTTATGGAATTCTGAAGGGATATTTAAAACTTCATATCTCCGGCAATTCGATGAATTAATCACTTCTTTGGTACATTGTAATCGACACATTTGAAAATCTACACGAGAAGTCATACAATTTGACATCTAATTTTTGCAAAAAAATATTTCTTTATGGAATTCTGAAGGATTTTTGAAGCCCTCATATCTCCGGCATTCGTCGGATAAGTCCACTTTTTTGGTATCATTATGATCGACACATTGAAATCTACCAGAAAAGTCAATTAGTAATTTGACATCTAAATTTTGGAATTTTGGAAGGGATTTGTTGGTGTAAAGCCTCATATCTATACAGCAATTCGTCGAATTAGTTAACTTTTTGGTATCGATAGCGTAATCGACACATTTGAAATCTTTAACGAAAAGTCAATAAATTTGACACTAAAAACTGTTTGCAAGAAATACTTCTTATCTAATTCTGAAGGGGGATTTTGAAGCCTCATGATCTAACCACCAATTTCGTCGAATTAGTTTACTTTTTGGGTTGCATCGTAATCGACGACATTGAAATCTAACAGAGAAAGTCCAATAAATGTTGACATCTAAATTTTGCAAGAATAATTAATTCCGTCTTATTCACTCTTTATTGAATCATTAGGATCTATCAAGTGTTTTATAGAAAGGGGAAAGTAGGTTAGGTGGGTAAGATTTTGTGTATGGGGGAAGATTTGATTGGTTATAGGAGACATCATTGTATCGACGCATTGAATATCTAACAGAAAAGTCAAAATTATTGACATCTAAATTTTGCAAGAAAATATTTCTTATGGAATTCTGAAGGGATTTTGAAGCCTCATATCTCCAGCAATTCGTTCGAATTAGTTACTTTTTTGGTATCATTATAATCGACCAGTTAATCTAGCAGAAAAGTGCAATAAATTTAACATCTAAATTTTGGAAGAAATACTTTTAATGGAATTTTGAAGGGATTTTTGAAGCCTCATATCTCCGGCAATATCGTCGAATTAGTCACTTTTTTGGTATCATTGTAATCGACGCATTAAATCTACCAGAAAAGTCCAATAAATTTGCATCTAAATTTTGGAAGAAAATACTTCTAATGGAATTTTTGAAGGATTTTTTTGAAGCCTCATATCTCCGGCAATTCGTCGAATTAGTTACTTTTTGGGTATCATTGTAATCGACGGCATTGAAATCTACCAAAGAAAAGTCAATAAATTTGACATCTAAATTTTGCAAGAAAATACTTCTAATGGAATTTTGAAGGGATTTTTGAAGCCTCATATGTCCGGCAATTACGTCGAATTAGTTTACTTTTTGGGTATCATCGTAATCGACACTTGAAATCTAACAAAAAAAAAAGTCAATAAATTTTGACATCTAAACTTGCAAGAAATAATTCTTATGAAATTCTGAAGGGATTTTTGAAGCCTCATATCTCCGCAATTCGTCGTAATTAGTTACTTTTTGGGTATCATCGTAATCGACACATTGAAATCTACCAGAAAAGTCAATAAATTTGACATCTTAAACTTTGCAAGAAAATACTTCTAATGGAATTTTTGAAGGGATTTTTGAAGCTCATATCTCGCGGCAATTCGTCGAATTAGTTACTTTTTGGTATCATCGTAATCGACACATTGAAATCTAACAGAAAAGTCAATAAATTTGACATCTAAACTTTGCAAGAAAATACTTCTTATCTAATTCCTGAAGGGATTTTTGAAGCCTCATATCTCCGGCAATTCGTCGGATTAGTTACTTTTTTGGTATCACTGTAATCGACACATTGAAATCTACACGAGAAGTCAATAAATTTGACATCTAAATTTTGCAAGAAAATAATTCTTATGAAATTCTGAAGGGATTTTTGAAGCCTCATATCTCCGCCAATTCGTCGGATTAGTTACTTTTTTGGTATCATTGTAATCGACACATTGAAATCTACCAGAAAAGTCAATAAATTTGACATCTAAACTTTGCAAGAAAATACTTGTTATCTAATTCTGAGGGATTTTTGAAAGCCTCATATCTCCGGCAATTCCGTCGAATTAGTTACTTTTTGGGTATCATCGTAATGCGACAATTGAAATCTAACAGAAAAGTCAATAATTTGCCATCTAAACTTTGCAAGAAAATAGGTTCTTATGAATTCTGAAGGGATTTTTGAAGCCTCATATCTCCGGCAATTCGTCGAATTAGTTACTTTTTGGGTATCATCGTAATCGACACATTGAAATCTACCAGAAAAGTCAATAAATTTGACATCTAAACTTTGCAAGAAAATACTTCTAATGGAATTTTGAAGGGATTTTTGAAGCTTCATATCTCCGGCAATTCGTCGAATTAGTTACTTTTTGGGTATCATCGTAATCGACACATTGAAATCTACCAGAAAAGTCAATAAATTTGACATCTAAACTTTGCAAGAAAATACTTCTTATCTAATTCTGAAGGGATTTTTTGAAGCCTCATATCTCCGGCAATTCGTCGATTAGTTACTTTTTTGGTATCACTGTAATCGACACATTGAAATCTACCTGGGAAGTCAAATAAATTTGACATCTAATTTTGCAAGAAAATAATTCTCATGAAATTCTGAAGGATTTTTGAAGCCTCATATCTCCGCCAATTTCGTCGGATTAGTTACTTTTTTTGGTATCATTGTAATCGACACATTGAAATCTACCAGAAAGTCAATAAATTTGACATCTAAACTTTGCAAGAAAATACTTGTTATCTAATTCTGAAGGGATTTTTGAAGCCTCATATCTCCGGCAATTCGTCGGATTAACCGATTTGTTTCGTATCATTGGAATCTAAGAATCAAAATCTTCCATAAAGCATAACAAAATCACTTCTAACTCTGATAATTTCATATTTCTTAAAGTAAGCATTTATTTATTGAGGTAACCATGAAATGAACTGAATAACTTTAATTTTTAAAGAAGAAAATAAAATTCATATAAATTAAGATTGAAAAGATATTCTGATAATCTAATAGGACTTATAAAATTTGAAATGAAAATTGACTGTAATATTTTTAAGGAGAAGCACTAAACGAAGGCAACTTTAATATAAAAACGAAAATAAATTTGCTAATGAACCATTTGTTTCAATTGTAACTCGATTTTCTAAAGCTAAGCCCCTTTCACATAAAAAACCCCAGCCCCCCAATAATAGAAAAACACCATTCTTCTTATTTTAATATATAAAACACCGAAGACTAAGAAAATCAAGAAGAAAACGTTTCAAGGGAAAGAAAATCTTCTATAATATAATATCAAAAATAGCTTTTTAAAAACATAAAATACAACGAATACGAGGATCATACTAGGCTGAGCCAAAGGTTTACTAATATATTGGTAACATGAAGCACATCATGGCGGCTTAGGATACTTTTGTCGAGATCAAGAGGGTAATGAACTACACTAGACTATGAGATGACGTCCTCGCCTGATATTCTCCATGTACTACTCGCCGGATAAGACTATACAATTTGAACCACGACTTCGGAATCAAATATTTTGTGGTTAATTTACCTTACCTCGTCGTAGACGTTCTTGCAAGTTAAGCGAACATTATTGACTAATATGGTTACCATACATTCATCAATTGCGTTGGCATAAGGTCCACAATTAAACTATGTTGTCCGTTCATCCGTCCGGCTTTCAAATCACAAAGTGATTAAATCATTGCATAATCTGTCAGTGGAAAAACTGTAATATATTGTCTGATCAGTGCACCCAAGGACCAGGCTGAATAGGAAGTGCATGGGGGCCAGGTGCATTCTCGAAACGAAAACAGGATGTGGCCCCGACCTGACATTTTGCACCTGGAAATGCAGGTGGATATTTGACATGATTTCGGTGCACAAATCTGTAGGCGTAGCCCATAGCCAATGAAAACTGCCTGCGTGGGTGAAGAGGCGTGTCTACAGAAAAAAACTGCGTAGGTGTCACGAACAAAGAGGCGTGACACCGGGGGTCAGACTACAATAAAAGAAGCCCGTAGAGATCGATTAGACAGACGACGATCAGGTTCGAGATCACTTGAAAAGAACTCCCGAAGGCTCCACATTGTGTAACCCTGCCCACGACTCTCAGCTGTACACAACCGAGGGAATATACATCTCATCTTACATTTTCCTAAATACAAGTGTTTGTGTTCTTTGACGGGTCCAGTGTGTAACACAACTACCTCGACACCACCAACCACAGCGGGTACACAGCACAAACTGAACTGCAGTAGTCACATGATGAAGGCAGGGAAACCTAACACGACACAAATATTGAAAAACCGGACCAAGACACCATTAAGCACCTCATTTGCGACCTCGATTCAAAAGGACATGTTTTGCTTTTCGCCGTCAACATCCGGTTCTTTGTTAACAGACGATTTTTAGACGCATTTATTTTAATTATAAAACTATAAACAAAATGTATATTAAATACCCTTTTTTTTTACTTATTTCTTGTTATTGTTAATTCAATAGCAATTCACTTTTAATTATAAAACGTTTAACGTTTAAAACGGGAATGATTAAATCTATAAAAAGTATATTATAAGGTTATAATGATAACTGTTAACCCTAACCCTAACCCTAACCCCTAACCCTAACCCTAGCAAAATCTTTTTTTAAATAAATTCTTTTTAATATTAACTATCCGTAGCGGCACATGGAAAATGAATAAACATGTCTTTCGTTTTAAGTTTTATTTTTAAAAAATAACAATATTAGTTTATCTTTAGTGCAAAATTAATTTTTTCACATAGGCTAACGACAACAACATGAAATAACTAATTTTTAAAAATTAAAATCAAAAACTATTTTAGTATAAAAATGTTACTGGTTTTTATCGGCCGGCTGTTTGTTTACGAACAACCGGTGAAAAGCAAAATTCAATTCCATTTTGGACTGGGGTGCCTATTGGTGTCATGGTCCGAATAAATTTGACTCACTCTAGTAGGATTTAGTTTAGAATTTTGTGTTGATCAAAAACTACATGGAATTGAAATAATGAATGTAAGTCCTGCCTTTAAACTTGAATTTATGTATTAATTTTAAATCAAAAGTCAAGCCCCCATAATGACAATGTTATATTTAAAATCTTGTGACGTATATTGAAATAATCACATGAGCCTCATAATTATCATGAACCCCGTCTCGGATTATGAGAGACGGTTAGATATTCGTAATAATTAATAATGAAATATATATGTTATATATATTATTATTTTACACTCATATTTCAGTAATTGGAAGTGTTCTTTTCCAACATTGTGTTTTTATGCCATTGTTTTTTTTTTATTTTGTGTTGAATGTTCAGTGTAAGTTAACAAAATATCTGACGTCTTTGGGAAGGATATCTGTATAAGGTATTCGATAACGTTTGATAACTTTGGCTGCCATGCATTGCAATGAGATATGGCCCAGTGGATTGCTCAGGATACCGTTTTGTCGGAGGAATCCCAACGGACAGTAACCACTTGTGTTCGTAATGTCAACATGGCAGCCGTGGTCAAGCAGGCATTTCAGTACATCAGGTTGATGGTCTGTCAAGAAGCGATGAATAGCATAATGAACGGCGGTGTTACCCCACTCATCTTGAAAATCGATCTTAGCGCCGCACTTAAGCAGTTTGCTCAATACGTTCTGGGACAGATTCAAGCGGACTGTTAAATGGATTAATCCGACCCGGCCTGGTCCGTGAGGCTGGCGTCGGATCAGGCTGTACAGCGTGACATTAAGCTGATTGTGTTGCTCTTCGGTTAGGGGAAATGATAAGATATATCCGAGCTGTGACAGGATCTCGATAAGGTAGAGCTCAAAGTCCGGCAGTTTGTTTTGCCGGTCGATTGAACCCAGTGAATCGAGGAAGTTCATGCCCACGTTGCTGACATAGCGCGTGATGGAACAGGTGAGATTGTGGGCGTGTTGGATGTCATAGTTGTCAATCTCGATCAGTGATATGGCCATCGCTCTAAGCATGCTGACCGTCAAGTAAAGGCCGACCGGGAGCGGATCGAGGTGCGTGGCGTAGAACAGGAAGAGACACTCCAACAGTGTCATTCCCGGTGCGAATTCGGCGCGGTTTATATGACTGAATATCTTTTCGGTAAAAGAGTTACTTGTACCCGGATGTTTCGGGCCGAGAATTCGTAATTGGACTAGTAATGCCTGCGTCCACATTGTTTCATGACTCACCGACATTTTGTTTAGCTCTTCAATAGTTTCGAATTCGACTCCGAGGGGAATTTTCACAGATGGATGCTGTCTGTGTTCAGGAACGCTTTTTGGGAAAAGCTTCTCCGGATCTTGGTTACGTATCTGTAATGCTTTTTCCCAATAGAATTTTGCCTGATGGATATCTTCTACCAGTAGTTTACTTCCCAAAAGTTCATAGGCATTAGCTTTGGACTCAGTTGAATAGCAGTTGGTCCCCAATAGGTATTCAACCAAAACCGGTTTGCATTCAATTGCGCTAAGTTCAAGGGGTGTTACCTTTGGGACCAATCCGGAGAATATCAGCGCCGCTTTTTATCAATACTTTTACAGATTCCGTTTTGCCTTTCCTTATCGCAAAATGCAACGCGTCTTTTCCTTTATTGTCAGTCTGGTTGATATTCGCGCCAAATTTAATCAACGAACTACAAAGCCGAGACGAATGAACCGAGTAGATTAGACACGTCCTCCCTTTGCAATCGGGGACGTGTATATCGGCACCGTGTTGCACCAGGTACTGCACCAGTTTAACGCTATGGCAACCGATACTGACGGCACTTCTCTGACTGCTGCTTTGAGTGTTGACGTTGGCTCCGTGCTCTACTAAACTTCCGACCACATGGAAGAAATTCCGCGAAGCCGCTACCCATAATGAAGTGCACTTCACCATTTCGAGATAGCCGGTCTGTTCAACATTCGCACCGCATTCGTCAAGTAAGTAATTCACTAATTTCAGGTTGCCCACAAGTGTTGCTTCAAATAAGAGAGGTCTTCCGTTCACTTTGAGAAAAATAATCTTCTGTCGGTATTTCAGACTGTAACTATTAAGGACGCTCTTTACCCTTCTGGTCTGGTTCTTTATAGTCAGATCATTGAGGAACTGGGCCACTTTTCGTCTCCCTTTCAGCGTGCACACGTTACTTTTCACTTCAGCTGGAATACAAAAATAAAAGAGAAAAACAATTAGTTTGTTTAGTTTTGGTTGTTTATTTAATGGCATACAAACCTGTGTTCCTGTGTGTGTGTATCTATGTGTGTGTATGTATGTATGTATGTGTTTCTGTGTGTGTGTATGTATGTGTGTGTATGTATGTATGTGTTTCTGTGTGTGTGGGTGTGTGCGTATGTATGTATGTGTTTTTCTCTGTGTGTGGTGTATCTATGTGTGTGTATGTATGTATGTATGTGTTTCTGTGTGTGTATGTATGTGTGTGTATGTATGTATGTGTTTCTGTGTGTGTGTGTGTGTGCGTATGTATGTATGTGTTTATCAGTGTGTGTATGTATGTATGTATGTGTTTCTCTGTGTGTGTGTATCTATGTGTGTGTATGTATGTATGTATGTGTTTCTGTGTGTGTGTATGTATGTGTGTGTATGTATGTATGGTGTTTCTGTGTGTGTGTGTGTGAGTATGTATGTATGTGTTTATCAGTGTGTGTATGTATGTATGTATGTGTTTCTCTCTGTGTGTGTGTGTATCTATGTGTGTGTATGTATGTATGTATGTGTTTCTGTGTGTGTGTATGTATGTATGTATGTATGTATGTATGTGTTTCTGTGTGTGTGTATGTATGTGTGTATGTATGTATGTGTTTCTGTGTGTGTGTGTGTGCGTATGTATGTATGTGTTTATCAGTGTGTGTATGTATGTATGTATGTGTTTCTCTGTGTGTGTGTATCTATGTGTGTGTATGTATGTATGTATGTGTTTCTGTGTGTGTATGTATGTGTGTGTATGTATGTATGTGTTTCTGGTGTGTGTGTGTGTGAGTATGTATGTATGTGTTTATCAGTGTGTGTATGTATGTATGTATGTGTTTCTCTCTGTGTGTGGTGTATCTATGTGTGTATATGTATGTATGTATTGTTTTCTGTGTTGTGTGTATGTATGTATGTATGTATGTATGTGTTTCTGTGTGTGCGTATGTATGTATGTGTTTCTGTGTGTGTGTGTGCGTATGTATGTATGTGTTTATCAGTGTGTGTGTATCTATGTGTGTGTATGTATGTATGTATGTGTTTCTGTGTGTGTGTATGTATGTGTGTGTATGTATGTATGTGTTTCTCTGTGTGTGTGTGCGTATGTATGTATGTGTTTATCAGTGTGTGTGTATCTATGTGTGTGTATGTATGTATGTATGTATGTGTTTTCTGTGTGTGTATGTATGTGCGTGTGTATGTATGTGTTTATCAGTGTATGTATGTATGTATGTTGTTTCTCTGTGTGTGTGTATCTATGTATGTATGTATGTGTTTTCTGTGTGTGTGTATGTGTGTGTATGTATGTATGTGTTTCTGTGTGTGTGTGTGTGCGTATGTATGTATGTGTTTATCAGTGGTGTGTATGTATGTATGTATGTGTTCTCTGTGTGTGTGTATATATGTGTGTGTATGTATGTATGTATGTATGTGTTTTTCTGTGTGTGGGTATGTATGTGTGTGTATGCATGTATGTGTTTCTCTGTGTGTGTGTGTGCGTATGTATGTATGTATGTGTTTATCAGTGTGTGTATGTATGTATGTATGTGTTTCTCTGTGTGTGTGTATGTATGTGTGTGTATGTATGTATGTATGTGTTTCTGTGTGTGTGTATGTTGTGTGTGTATGTATGTATGTGTTTCTGTGTGTGTGTGTGTGCGTATGTATGTATGTGTTTATCAGTGTGTGTATGTATGTATGTATGTGTTTCTCTGTGTGTGTGTATGTATGTGTGTGTATGTATGTATGTATGTGTTTTCTGTGTGTGTATCTATGTGTGTGTATGTATGTATGTGTTTCTGTGTGTGTGTGTGTGTGTGTGCGCGTATGTATGTATGTGTTTATCAGTGTGTGTATGTATGTATGTATGTGTTTCTCTGTGTGTGGTGTGTGTATGTGTATGTATACGTTCTGTGTGTGTGTGTATGTGTGTGTATGTATGTATGTGTTTTCTGTGTGTGTGTGTGTGCGTATGTATGTATGTGTTTATCAGTGTGTGTATGTGTTTCTGTGTGTGTGCGTATGTATGTATGTGTTTATCAGTGTGTGTATGTGTTTCTCTGTGTGTGTGTGTGTGTGTATGTGTGTGTTTGTATGTATGTGTTTCTGTGTGTGTGTGTGCGTATGTATGTATGTTTATCAGTGTGTGTATGCTCTCTCTCTCTCTCTCTCTCTCTCTCTCTCTCTCTCTCTCTCTCTCTCTCTCTCTCTGTGTGTGTGTGTGTGTGTATGTATGCGTTTTCTGTGTGTGTGTATGTAAGCTAATGGACACGTTACTTTTCACTTCAGCTGGAATACAAAAAGAAAAGAGAAAAACAATTAGTTTTGTTTTGTTTTGGTTTGTTTTGTTTTACGGCATATCAACCTCAGTGGGTCATTTAATGCCGATAAAGTTTTGAAATAAATCAATTCTTAATGGATAATACAATTTTTTTATAAATACATTTTTCTATTTAACCCATAGATGGGACCCTAACAGGTACTACCACTCCGGGTCAGAGTGGACCAGGGAGCAATTGTGATGAAGGAGTGTTCCACATTCCCCAAACCTCTAGAACTGGAACCTCACCATCAGATAGAGTTTAACGTCATTCCCAGGACATGTAGACCCACAGCCACCGCCTTCTAGCACCCATATGATAAAAAGGGGTTGGGGTTTGCCATAAGGGCAATAGGGTTTGTGAAAATCATATAGGTGCTAGGGAAAAACAATTAGTTTGTTTAGTTTTGGTTGCTTTGTTTAATGGCATACAAACCTACGCATGTTACTTTATGCACAAGTCATAATTGCAGATGAACAGTAGTGGTACTATTTAATTCATAGAAAAAGGGAATGAGGGGTCGATATTTTTTCTCACGGGTATTAGACCAGAAATGAAGTAAAAAGCGCGACTGGAATTCGAGCTCATTCACTACGATATTGAATTTCAGCACGTTATCTACTACGCCACCGGGAGTCCTCCAGTAAATGTTAGGTTCCTGTTGTCGGATCAGATATCATCATGTCGCGCAATTTGCACGGATATCCATGACGATCTCTTGCCAACCTTCCCTATCATTCATCGACTCAAAACGCCAAAAGAAGCTCATCGTGTTTTTATTTATCCAAACAAGTGTGCAAAACATATTCATATATTACTCCTATTCATTATATATGAATAAAAACAGTTGTTATTGTTGATGGTGTGTTGACTGATTTTTTAGAGTTGCCAGCTAACCCAGCAGTTTATATCTACTAATTTCTCAACCCGTTACAAAGACACTCCGACCGAGTTGCGTCGATCCCAGTTCTACAGAGGGTATTGAAAGAGCAGCTGACCGGAGGCTCATGTGGTAGTCACGGAAATAATTCATACCGTTACCACAGCATACTATCCCCGGGGCTCCAGTACGGTGTGATATCCAGGATACAAGTGTGATATTTTGGTGCCGTGTAAGGAAGTTATTACATTTGGTACCGTGCAGAGTAAATATATCACAATACATATAAATACACATGTTCCGTGTTCTCTGTTGGGTCCAGTACAATGATTGAACGTTGTTACTTTGCGATATTGTAATGAAATTAGATCCCCATCAGTTGATGTTTTCATCAGAAATTATTAGAACAATTAAATAGAAAATGAGTTCAATATTTGATTTAAAAGCCTTCCAAAGAGAATGAGTTATTTAACATGAATTTTGGAAACAATTATCATATGACCTTTCTTGTTGAAAGCATGACCAGCCCCTGCCAGGCAGTAATTGATGCTAATGGACACCCTACTTAATATTAAGTGATCATAAATTGTCATAATTTGTCATAAACTTCATCAATTGTCCTCGTTTTGATCACCACCCTGTCGGCTGGGGCGTTAGAATGCACCGACTGCACATCTGCAGAGGGGTAAGACTCCCCCAATGGGGCCAACTGTTGGCCGTGGGTGGCGACCCGTGATGCTTAAGGATAGAGCCCAGGTGGATGAGCAGTTTATGACATGCAATACTCCACGTTGGCCCTACCTTGGGCTAGACGGTCGGTCGGAGAGGCCCCCGATCAATCGGCTGATCACGTCAAGCCCTAGCACCTATATGATTTTCCCAACCCTATTGCATTTATAGCAAGCCCCAACCCCTTTTTATCATATGGGTGCTAGAAGACGATGACTGCGGGTCTACATGTCCTGGGAATGACATTAAACTCTATCTGATGGTGAGGTTCCAGTTTTGGAGATTTGGGGAATGTGGAGCAGCCCTTCATCTCCATTGCTCCCTGGTCCACTCTGACCCGGAGTGGTAGCACCTTTTAGGGTCCCATCTATGGGTTAAATAGAAAAATCTATTTATGAAAAAATTGTATTATCCATTAAGAATTGATTTATTTCAAAACTTTATCGGCAATAACTGACCCACTGAGGTTGATATGCCGTAAAACAAAACAAACCAAACTAAATAGAAAATGAGTTCAATATTTGATTAAAAGGCCTTCTAAAGAGAATGAGTTATTTAACATGAATTTTGGAAACAATTATCATATGACCTTTCTTGTTGAAAGCATGACCAGTCGCTCCCATGCAGTAATTGATGCTAATGGACATCCTACTTAATATGAAGTGATAATAAATTGTCATAATTTGTCATAAACTTCATCAATTGTCCTCGTTTTGATCAGTTGTCTTAATAGAATGTTTTATGTCAGCTGTCTTTATTTATTGTCCAATACTGCATATGCCAGTGGCAAAAACTGTTATGACTGATCAATATTAACTCTTGGGATTGTTGATCAACCCTTCATTGCCATTACTTCCAGGTCCACTCTAAGTCAGAGTTAGTGTACTGTACATAGGTTAAATAGATCAAACATGAATAAGACCTCCCCCCCAAAAAAAAAACCCAAGAAGGAATAAAAAAAAGCGTGTCCGACATGAATTAATCCAAGGGTTGTTATAGCATAAAATCTAACCAACAAACCAAACCAACCAACAAACCAACCAACCACTTTCTGTAAAATTCCTGCTAAGACCATGAGATTAGTTTATATTATGCTAATATATAAAAGTTGCACATTGTAGCACAATCTTTGTTAACGCAATACTGTTAAAGATGATTCAAATTAGCCGAAACCACATGGACAATTCTTATTTGGCTGAGAAAGCACATTATTTGATTCTGACCTGCTGAAATGGGGGTGCGTCATATATGCCCGTGCGTCTTATATGCCGTCAAATACGGTACTTAGAAAACCCTTACCGGGGAGATAAATTTTTGCGATGCGTTTGAGACTTGTTTCGCTTTTTCGCTTGGTTTTGTCTATCATAGCAGCTTCCCTTGGAATCAGCCGCAAAAAGGACCAAGAGTACTGCTTTAAACCATAGGCTGTTTTAAAGCGATCTTAAACGTTCTAAAATACAAAGCGATGTCTTATGCTTGGTTTACCGTGAGTTATTTAAAGCAGATATAGATCATTTCAATAATGATAATTAGATTATGGTAATATTGGCATCCTGTTAAATATGTATCGTTCACTGTCAAGAGATGCACCAAAGACATTAGGATACAGACAATTAATTTTTGCGCACTTCCTGTGGCTAAATGGTTAGCAAGCTGAACTAGCAAACCATTGTTAGTGATTTCGATTCCCGCATACTTTTAGTCTTGTGCTAAATTAGTAGACTCACAATGAAAAAAAACATTATTTACCCAACTTGATCTACAAGATTTTGCGCTGGCTTGTGTTGCAGATTGACTGTTTGTTTTGCGCGGGATGACGAAGATAACAAAGGACTTTGTCCTGGTGGTAGCGAACAAAGAAAACGTGTAGGCGTTTGAGAGCAACAAAAGACTTCATCTGGACAAACGCTAATTTGAACAAAGAGAAAGGACTTCCGGTCAAGGAACAAAAGAATGTGTGGGCGGTCGTCAGTATTTAAGCAGGTCATCAGGTAGCCCAAGACAGACCCCAGAGACCCCAGAGAGACGGCGAAGAAAGCACAAGGTGTCTGACCGTCGATACGGTCGGGCGCTGCTGCGAGCAGTGAGGCTCGCCCACCACCTTCCACCACACCAGCAGTGGTAGTGCCCATGATCCATGCCGTCACCCAACCCACCACGAGGTGAAAGAAATAAACGTTAAAAGTCTTACTACTACATATGTCTACGTGTGAATCCTTATACTCCATTACTAACACATACGACCCAGCAACAGTATAGCAACATGTACGATTTTGTGGCCTGAGTCAAGCCCTATGCAACAGCTTGGCCATGTCAGGAGGATGAACAAAGGCCGCATCCCCAAAGACCTGCGGTATGGTGAACTAGTGGAGTGCAGCCGACCGGCAGTGAGACCACGACTACGCTTCAAAGATGTCTGCAAGAGAGACCTGAAGACATGCCGTATCGACATAGACACGTGGGAGGCTTGCGCAGAAGACCGTGCAACCTGGCGTCTTCTCGTCAAACAAGGAACAAAAAGAAGTGAAGAAGAGAGGAAAAAAGCTGCCACAAAAAAGAGAGCTAAAAGAAAGGAGAAACAGCAGCACCCCCAACACCTACAGAAAGCATCACCTTTTGTTTGCAGCCATTGCATCAGAGACTGCCATTCGAGGATCGGTCTGTTCAGCCACTCACGTAGCTGTAAGTGTGTGTGTGTGTGAGAGAGAGAGAGAGAGAGAGAGAGAGAGAGAGAGAGAGAGAGAGAGAAAACTACGCCATCGTCTAAAATAGACGGAACGTTGCCAACCATGTTATGCATCCAGATATTCTCCTTCCAGCTATGGGTAAAATAGTAGGGCATGCTGTTTTAAAGGAGGCGCGTCGTGTAATGGTTTAGTCGTAGGAAAAGGACTCGTCGATCAGAGTTCAATTTCTGGACAAGGCTGTTTGCATTTCCCATAGCGCATCCAACTTCCCTTCCTCTAGCTATAGGTAAATAGTAGGGCCGACTGGGCTCTTCTAACCTTGGATAGGTAACCTGTATAGAAGAAAAATTCTGAATTCAAACATGTTTAACCTCGCTTAAGATAGCTAAACCAGTCTAGGAGAAGGAAAACTCTGAATTAAAACCTGTTAATATCCACTTAATGAATTAACGTTGTGTGGAGTGGGTGATCATTTGTAGATAATATACGAGGAAACAAATGAACTGAACGGTTGCCCCAACGAGTAGGAGAGCGCCGCGGGGCGCACGGAAGCCTAGGGCGCGATCCCGGGTGGATCCGACCACGGGTGCAGATCTCGCTGGTTGTAGCAAATATTTGAACGAGACCTTCAATTGCCGAAGCGGAGAAGGTTCCTAGCTAAAAGTAAGGTCTCCAAAGCGATGAGGTCACAGGGATATTATTTGGGCAGCTAGTGGGAACACTGTTGTGTTTGTTGTGTATGCACCTGTCGCTATCCTTGCGCGCGCTTCGCTGCCACGCTCATTCCTGACTTTTTAGATATTTCTGGCGATGCTCCATATTGGCACTCCCGCAAATGTGAAGTTGGTGCATATTTTTAGTCTTAGAACGCAAAAGGCATTAAACCGACTGAAATCCATTGCCAATTAATGGAAATGTATGGCGAGCAGTGTATGGGTGTCAAAACCGTCCAGGATTCCGTCCTTAAGCCGACAGGGCAAGTCAATTAACTCGTAAAAGGAGAATACTGATGGATATAATGCACTTTTTATAGAAAGGGGAAAAATATATGGGGGGAATAGATATTCGAATCAAGAAGTCAACTTATTCTTCGTCTTCGTCTAGCAGCTGGAAAATCCGTCGTCGTAGTCGAAATAATCTTTAACAGTTCAAAATCGCATTTCCTATTTAGTTTTGTTTCTGTTCGACTAAAATCCATTTCTTTTACTGGGTCGTTCGCAAAGCGCTTCGTCGTCGACTGCTTCTGCTGCTGCTGCTGCTGACTCCCTAGCGCTCGACTCACTTGTCATTTATGGACGTATTTATCCAAACATCCGGGCACATCAGTTGAACCTCGCGTCCGTCCAGTGCCCAAAACTCATTTGTTTTTGCATGCGGCAGGACTCGAGTTCGATCCCGGCAGGCAAGACAATGTCTTGCTCTTTTTCCTTTCTCATTCTCCGTCACACTTTTTAAAAAACCGTCTCGCGGTAGGTACGCTTCCTGCGTGACAACCCGCATCAAACCGACGGGTCCGCGATATTTTACCCTCGCAGAGTGTCAAATAAATACACCTGACATTGAACGGGACCTGTTTAGCCCAGTCGGTTGAGCGTCCGGCTAGGAACCTCTAGGTTCTTGGTTCGATACCGGCCCTCGGCAACTCATCGTATGAGTAGCACAGGGATATGCGCAGTAAAGTGAAGAGCTGATGATAGGCGTGGCTCTCCTCCCCATATGCCAAAAAAACAATCTTCTTTGTCTAGCCCTAGTGAAAATGGGATAGACTACCTCGTTGCCTGGCTGATACGGACTTTAGGCCACCCCGACGACTTTACTCTTTTTACTTACATTAAATGAAACTCCTGCATATGTACGATTTATTTTTGATGCCACCTTCGCAGACAACCGTAAATGTATGTACGTCTATAATCTATAATCATAGCCTTTTTAGCTGTGGGTTGAGCATCTACCTGAGAATCGCAATGTTCCGGGTTCGACACCTGTCCTCGCCAACTCAGCGCTTTAGTAGCACAGCTTGGATAATCTTAAATGTGCGGTAAAGTAAGAGGTGATGGTAAGCGTGGCGCTCCATCTCAGCAAAAAAAATCTCACTGGTGTGGCGCTAGCGAAAAGGGGTCATATTCTCTCACTGTCCGCTTGATATTATCAACTTTACTTTTATAATCAGAAAACATTTCCCTTTCTCCTTAAGCTTTTCAAAATACACCCTCTGCAATGGGCCGGTTTAGCTGAGTCGGTAGAGTGTCCGACCAGTGAACCACAAGGTTTCTGGTTCGATACCGACACTCGCTAACTCAGCGTATGAATAGCACCGGGATCTGAGCGTTAAAGTGAGGAGCTGATGGTAGAAGTGGAGCTTTACCTCAGATGCAAAAAACAATCTCCTTCGTCTAGCGGTACTGAAAAGGGGATATTCTCCCTCGCTGTCAGGCTCATACCGACTTTAGACCCCCACCCCCGACGACTTTACTTACTTATTATGTGTGTGTGTGTGTGCGTGTGTGTGTGTGTGTGCTGTGCTCAGTCTGTGTGTGTGTGTGTGTGTGTGTGTGTGTGTGTTTCATATATATTACACATTTTTTCAAGGACATTTGTTATGAAATATATATAGTTTCAAAAAACCCTCTTTGAATTTCCGTTAAAGTAAGATTTTGTTTGTAATACGAATAATGATGACCGCAGATTACTCAATAATGCTTTTGAAAAGTTTAAATTCGATACTAAAAATAATTTTTAAATGGTGAGTAGATTTGTTTTAGAGTCGCTTATAATTAGTTAAGTGGTACGTACCCATTCTATCTTCACGGAAATCAGTGTGGAAAGGTGAAAGCCCTTCCTGAAAATTTGCTCTACGAAAAATACGAAGACACCGACAAATGGAAGACCAAATAAAAGAAATGACGTCATAAGACATTTCAGTCTTCTTCGAAAGGATTATTAGTTTCTTTTGAAAACGTCAACTTAGACAAGGGAGATAATTCAGTGACGTCATGCAATCATTTAGTTCTTGGTCTTTGCTAAAGAAGGAGGAATATACATTTTCGACGTAGAAATAATTGCTAATTTGAATAAGAAAGAAAAAAAAAGACAACAACAAGGAAAACTTGTTCAAAATCGCCAACTGTATTAATAATAATTATGAAATTTTGTAAAGGACATGTCTCAATTTTAATGGTGGAAAATGAGAGGAAGTTTCCAGATACTGTTTATACACACTGAACTGCCTAACGGAGTACAAGCCGTAATTTCTATCAGAGTTTTCTCCCTTAGTCTTTTCTTATCCAGGGGATACCTGTGAAGAGATATGTTGTATAATGTTAAGTTTAACAGAGGCGTATAAGATGGAAATATATATATTTATTTATGTTGCAAATGTACAGTGATATGTATTATGTGAGTCCAGGCCTGGGTAGCGTTTGAAAGTAGTTCTATCCCTAAGCGTATGCTATCAGTTCATGATCTTCCTACGCTGCCGTGTTGTGCTGTGTCATGTGAGGAAGTAGTTCGTAATACTATTACAATAACCATATAAAAAATGTGGGGGCTTTTCACGAGGGCAACAGATTTGGGACAATCATATAGGTACTAAGGCAGGACGTTCGTAGCTGATTGATCGGAGGGAGTCTCTCCAACCACCCGTCTAGACTAAGTAAGAGCCAAAATGGAGTGTTGCATGTCATGGTCTTCTCAGCCACGTGTATTCTGTCCTTAAGCATCACGGTTCACAGCGGTGCAGTCGGTTGCTGTATTGTAAAGGGCTGAAAAGCCATGCTTGAAAAATAACAATATTGGTACTATTTAACCCATAGGTGGGGGATTACGGGGCTAATAACGTTAGCAAGCGTATTAGTCTGAAAGTGAACATGATAGTGTACGTGGATTTAGTATCCACTTACTACGAATTCCCAGTTTGCCATCACAATGATGGCCAACTGTATTGACGAAAGCGCTCCTCCGACAAGAATTGTCTGTACAGTTCAACAGAACTTGTATATATATATATATTATATATATATATATATATATATATATATATAATATATATATGAAAAGTTTATTTACAGTACAGAATTTAATAAGGACGCGTAAAAGCATATGCATTATGTAAAATAATTTTTTTTTTCTTAAAAAGAAAGGAAAGGGTACCCTAGTTTTGATTTAAAATCAGAAATGAATTTATTTTTTTCGATCAATGCTCCTCAGAGAAAAATTTCATTGAAAGATGGTGAAATAGTGTAGTTGTAGACAACGGACAAGACAGAAAGCAGTGAGAACAAGGAAAAAAAATTTTTTTTTTCTCAATAAGAGAATTCGTAAATTTACGAAACTTACAACTCACATGGGGGGGGGGGGGTTCGGAAATTACGAGTGCCCCCGTTTGATAAGTTGAGGCTTGAAGTGCCAAAAAGGAGTAGTTGTTGGGACTGCTTCTGAACGCACAGGAAGGGTTGAGTGCGGGAAATGAAAAGAGACTCGAGAATTTGCAGTTGTAGTTCGCTGTTGGAACTACAAAGGACTGAAAACATAGCTGGATGGTAGGAACGAGCACAAGCAGAATTTCTTAATAGATGTTGTCCAATGGTGGACGAAGTATTTAAGCCAGCAGCTGTGGGACAGTCCACGTTGCCAGCACGGATGTTGTAGGGTATGTGATGCTTGATTCGAGATTCCAGTCTCAAGGTAGTACGGCCGATGTAGCAAATCTCACATTTGCATGTAAACTTATAGAATATATATATATATATATATATATATATATATATATATATATATATATATATATATATATATGTATGTATGTGTGTGTGTGTGTTGTGGGTCTTGTGGGTGGGTGTATCTGTATTCATTCCAACGTGATAAATAAGTTCTGAAAATTTGCTGGTCTGACGCAACGTCTCATAAGGATGATGGAAAATCTCTCTTCGTATATTGGTCAGGGAGACTTGCCAGTCGCTACTCTGTGGTTGGCGCCTGGATTACCATTTTATCAACTCTTATCATTCAAGTGATCCATTATCATCACTTATGTGGTGATTGCTTTATAACTCTCTAATCCAATTACTTTCACTTTGATCTTTTGTTTTACGTTTAACATATGTGATCTTGTCAAAAAGCGAACTAATTGCATATTTATTGATATTTCACTAACCCTGCAATATTATTTCGCATCTTTCAATCTCTTTTGTCTGGTAAACTATTCAATAGTGAAATGTACTGCGTCGATCCAACAACGATTTTTGTTACGGAGTACGTAAAAAATAATGAGGTGATATGAAAATTATCTTTTACTATAAAAATGCATCGAAAATGATTTTTACTATAAACATGCATTGAAAATGATTTTTACTATTAAAATGCATTGAGAATGATTTTTATTATAAAAATGCATTGGAAATTATGTTTACTATAAAAATGCTTTGGAAATGATTTTTACTATAAAAATGCATTGAAAATGATTTTTACTATAAAAATGCACAGGAAATTATTTTTACTATAAAAATGCATTGAAAATTATGTTTACTATAAAATCCATTAAAACTGATTTTTACTATAAAAATGCATTGAAAATGATTTTTACTATAAAATGCATTGAAAATGATTTTTACTATAAAAATGCATTGAAAATGATTTTTACCATGAGAATGCATTGAAAATTATGTTTACTATAAAATCCATTAAAACTGATTTTTACCATGAAAATGCATTGAAAATGATTTTTACCATAAAAATGCAATGAAAATGATTTTTACTATGAAAATGCATTGAAAATGATTTTTACCATAAAAATGCATTGAAAATGATTTTCACTATAAAATGTATTAGAAAAGTATTAGAAATTATTTCTTTTGTCTCGTCACTATTCAATAGTGAAATGTACTTTCTATCAGAAATTAATTTACCATAGAAATACATTGAAAATTTGATTGCTCTACATAAAAATCGTTCGATATAACACACAATTAAGAAGAACAAGTTCTCACAAATAATTTTCATTTATCACTTTACAAGTTTTTCACACCAGTAGTAACTGGTGTTGTTTTTACATCAGATCTGTGTGACAGCAAGTCGCAAGATTTGGATTGGTTTGGTTTGGTTTGTTTTACGGCATATGAACCTGAAGTGAACGGGAATTATTTTCGGTTCACCTTTCTGTCAGACACTGCCCCTATCAAGATTATATTATAAGTTATATAGCATTTTACATCTTCCATGTTTATACTCTGCATCCGGCCCGTCACGCGCGCACATTTCGTTAAGACACCTTAATCTTGTCAGACCTGAGGCTGACCTTCTCCCTACCTGGGGTCCAGTGGGCTTCGGCCACTGGACCGGTTGCCAAAATTAATAGCGTCGATCCCAGGGGGCTCCCCCCAGGCAATACCTGTCCCCTTGGGGACAGGGCTGGGTTTATTGCCCAGCGCCTGAAGCGCTCCCTTGAGGGGGAATGCCAACGGGATCGACGCAATTTTTGTTCTTTCCCACCCATGAGCTTCGGTTTGTGGGTGGGCCCACGTTAAAACGAGGCCTTGTGCCCAGCCCATACAAGTGGGGTATGAGGCTAATACACCTAAATCTTGTCAGAAAGCCTAGATAATCCGACTTCTTTTCTGTCAGGCCGATTGTTCCACATTGTTATCCTTCCATTTCCGAATCTTTTGTTTGTTAAAATTCCTTAGATTTTATTTAAGGGTCATCTTACTCAACTCTCAATGCACAAAGGAGTGTCGCCACCTCGTCATGAGTTTTTATTACTTTTCCACTTATCTGTAATTGGTGTCCATTTTTTATACATTTGTTGACCGCGCTTAAGATTTTCTATTCATCGGTCATTAATTTTGAATCTCTTTATTACCCTCCTCCGATAATGTAACACAAGCTCCGACGTTATTTCTTACTATGCTTGTAGTACCCCTTCGTTGCCATTACTCCCAGGTCCACTCTGTCTCGGATTGGTAGTACTTGTTACGGTCCCATCGGTTAAATAGTGATTTTTCAAATAAACTGATTAAATAAATGTGATATATATCATATATATAAGGAAGCGTTGTGTAATGGTTTAGTCGATCAGAGTTCAATTTCTGGACAAGGCTGTTTGCATTTCACATAGCGCATCCAACTACTCTCCCTCTAGCTATAGGTAAATAGTAGGGCAGACTGGTCTCTCTAACCTTGGCTAGGTAACCTGTCTAGGAGAAGGAAAACTCTGAATTCAAACCTGTTTAACTCCCCTTAAGAAATTGACCTTATGTCGCATTCTGCTCGTGCGGAGGGGTTTGGTAAATATATATATATATATAGTGTTTGCGAGTGTGTGTACAAATTCACTTGTAATTACATTAAGCTCTCACTTTCTAGCTACTGTATTCTACGATACGATGTCGGAGGGAAATTGTAGGTATACACCGCTGATAAGACTTAATAAAGTTGAAACAGCTGTACATTGTTCCACGTCGCGCTCGTTATTTGCCAACTTTACTTGTCATGATTATTTTCAATAATTATCGAATTTTATACGATATACGCATTGTAATTGCCTTCAAAGATATAAACAATAATAATATACTTTACTTAACAATGCTCAAAAAAGCAAATTGTCAAATTCTAAATCTTACGCCTGAGCAATACTGAGAATACCGAACAAACAATTAAACTAAAACGTCTTCGGTATAAAATAACTCAAGAAGGGTTGACATGCCGTAAAACCAACCAACCAACCGACCAACCTCCACAAATTGTAATTTTGAGATTAATTTTCAATTTAGGAAGTAACACAAAGTTATATGATTGGTTTCTTTGTTTAATGGCATAAAAACCTGAATTTTTTTTTAATGACAAAGCCATTACTGTAGACGGACGGTAATCGTAATATTTAAGCCATACGTGAGAGGATGAGGGGTTTCATTTTTTCCCATGAGTATTAATCCTAACATTAACGTAATAGTGTTAATGGAGTTGGGAGTCACTTATGACGATATTGCAGTACCAGAATGTAATCCACTAGCCGAAGAAGATTCCCTTCAAATGTTTTAGGATAATAAATTATCAAGGCTAGATTTATTCAAATTTATGCGTAATCGCCTACACACTACTGCTGCTGCTGCGATATATTTCAATCGGTTCAATGCCTTTTGTATTTAAAAACCGTATAATTTGGTGAACTTCACACTTGTCGGTATAAGTTTTGAATGTAGTTTTAGCTTTAGTAGTTAAAAATGCTTCTTATTATACGTTAAGAGACTTCAGAGAAACCTCCAAATGAGACACATCTATATCTTCGCACTGGATGACTCTAGGGTTATGAAACCAATGTCAGACGTCACCATAGACGAAAGGCCGACTGAGTGAGTGCCGACCCTCTCCGACTGGGCAGCCAGTCCCACGGAATAGCGGTAGCGTAGGGTCGGGGGGAGCAAAATGAGACACCTCTATATCTTCGCACTGGATGACTCTAGGGTTATGAAACCAATGTCAGACGTCACCATAGACCAAAGGCCGACTGAGTGAGTGCCGACACTCTCCGACTGGGAAGCCAGTGCCACGGAATATCGGTAGCGTAGGGTCGGGGGGAGCAAAATGAGACACCTCTATATCTTCGCACTGGATGACTCTAGGGTTATGAAACCAATGTCACCATCGACCAAAGGCCGACTGATTCTGTAACAAAATCGTAATAAGAAATACAAAGCAGTTTGGTCGAAGGTTCTAAGGAAAGAAGAAAGAAATAGTTCGTGTTGTTGTATACTCTTCTTTATTTACTTCTTACTTCTATTTTTCTTCTGTTCATCTTTCGTATCTTACATTCTTCTGCTAGCGTCTCTTCTAACGTCTCTTCTAGCGTCTGGACTTCGTCTTAGTGGTCGGTCGCACTTAACTCATTTCTTCTTGTAGATCAGTCTTGTTACCAAGACATTCATCAACCCAAAACCATATTATTTAATTAAACTTTTATTTCTTAAATACACATTTCATGAAACTAACATAACGCGCGTATGCAGTGAGCTCCAGTTAAGGCAGTACATCTCTACCTGGCGTCCAAACTGAAACTGAGGACCCAACCAGGTCCCACGTGACTTCATGTATTTCGCGGGCTTTCTGTAATATTCCATGGAAAGTCCCGCCCGTGATATGAAAAGGGGCCATCCCTTCAGAAATACAGGGAGTTGACAATAATCTTATGCAACCGCATAGATTCTGTAACAGTGTAGAGTTAAGGGTTCAGAGATAAAAGTTATTCCTCGAAAGATTGTCATTACTTCGTGCAGGATCAACTGGTGGTCACCTCACGCAGACATCGGAGAGTTTAGAAGGCACGCGTATAAGCCTATAGTTGGGGGACAAAACGGACCGAGACACAACAAGTCAAGTGCATTTTTGAGGATACCAGATAAAAGAGAGAAGGGGAGAGGGGGCGGAGACAGAGAGTGAGAGAGAGAGGGGGAGAGGGAGAGAGAAAGAAAGAAGAGAGAGAGAAAGAAAGAAAGAGAGAGAGAAAGAAAGAAAGAGAGAGAGAAAGAGAGAAAGAGAGCTTCCCGGGCTGAATTTAAAAGAGGTAAGAGAGAGAGAGGGGGAGGGGCTAGAGAAAGAGAGAAAGAGAGAGGGGTGAGAGGGACAGAGAGAGAGAGAGAGAGAGAGAGAGAGAGAGAGAGAGAGAGAGAGAGAGAGAGAGAGCTTCCGGGCTGAATTTAAATAGCCATGGTTGTAATGCCCTCTCGTGGCAAACCCTGGAGGCAAAGGAGGAAAACTCATTTCCAATATCAACCACATCCCACATGAGAACACAATCGCTACAGCGGTATCATCAATCTGGAGCTCCGTCAAAAACGAGTGCCTAGCCTAAGACTTAGCGTGGCATCGAGGCGCGTTCAAGGGCAGGCGCAGGCACAACATACATAACTGTTGCCAGTAGCCCCCCGAACAGTTTACCTGCGTCCCGATCGCTTTGGAGACGTTACTATTTTTTTATTACCCTCGTGTACTAAGTGCGTTGGTTAGTGTTTGTTGGCTTGCGTCCGTCAATTTGATAACCTGTTTCCTGGCTAACCAGAGAAACGAGATCTCGGCAACAAAGAGATGTTGCTTCGAGACAAGCCCGAGACATTTGTGGAAATGCATTGCATTCTGATAGGAAGATAAGGCGGTTCTTGATAGGTTGATGGAAAGGCTGACCGCGTCGGCGCCATTTCTTATCAGATGCATATCATCTGTTTTATTTATGGTAAACCGAACGCGTCCTATCGATTATGCATATATACGGTCGACCACTCGACACAGGCAAGCCGAGAAATATTCAAACTTTCCAAAGTCGGATTCAACTGAATTAAGCTTCCATGAGATTAATGAGTAGAATATTTATTTCGAAAATATTTTATTAGTATTTACATTTTACCTATAAATTCGTCTCTTTCGGCATCTACGTATCTATTGAAGTTTCTTTCTTTCTTTATTTTTCTTTTTTCTTTCTTTCTTTCATTTTATTACAGTCTTTTTCTCTCATTCTTTCATTTTCATTCTTTTGGTTCTATCTATTTCAGTTTCCTTCTTTCTTTTTTTTTCTTTCTTCTTTCTTTCTTTCTTTCTTTCTTTCTTTCTTTCTTTCTTTCTTTCTTTCTTTTATTACAGTCTCTTTCTCTCATTCTTTCATTCTCATTCTTTTGGTTCTATCTATTGCAGTTTCATTCCTTCTTCTTTCTTTCTTTCTTTCTAATTGAAGTTTCTTTTTCTTTCTTTCTTTCTTTCATTCTATTACAGTCTCTTCTCTCATTCTTTCATTTTTCATTCTTTTGGTTCTATCTATTGCAGTTTCCTTCCTTCTTTCTTTCTTTCATCTATCTATTGCAGTTTCCCTTCTTTCTTTATTTATTTCTATTTATTGAAGTTTCTTTTCTTTTTTTCATTCTATGACAGTCTCTTTCTCTCATTCTTTCATTCTCATTCTTTTGGTTCTATATATTGCAGTTTCCCTCCTTATTTATTTATTTCTTTCTATCCATTGAAGTTTCTTTCTTTCTTTCTTTCTTTCTTTCTTTCTTTCTTTCTATTACAGTCTCCTTCTCTCATTCTTTCATTTTCATTCTTTTGGTTCTATCTATTGCAGTTTCCTTCTTTCTTTTTTTTCTTTCTATCTATTGAAGTTTCTTTCTTTCTTTCTTTCATTCTATTACAGTCTCTTTCTATCTATTGAAGTTTCTTTCTTTCTTTCTTTCATTCTATTACAGTCTCTTTCTCTCATTCTTTAATTTTCATTCTTTTTATTCTATCTATTGCAGTTTCCTTCTTTCGTTCTTTTCTTTCTTTCTATCTATTGAAGTTTCTTTCTTTCTTTCTTTTTTTCATTCATTCTATTACAGTCTCCTTCTCTCATTCTTTCATTCTCATTCTTTTGGTTCTATATATTGCAGTTTCCCTCCTTATTTCTTTCTTTCTTTCTTTCTTTCTTTCTTTCTTTCTATCTATTGAAATTTCTTTCTTTCTATCTATCTGTTGAAGTTTCTTTCTTTCTTTCTATCTATTGAAGTTTGTTCTTTCTTTCTTTCTGTCTTTCTTTCTTTCTTTCTTTCTATCTATTGAAATTTCTTTCTTTCTATCTATCTGTTGAAGTTTCTTTCTTTCTTTCTTTCTATCCATTGAAGTTTGTTTTCTTTCTTTCTTTCTTTCATTCTATCTATCTATCAATCTATCTATCTATCTATTGCAGTTTATTAATTTATTTCTATCAATCGATTGCGATTTCTGTCTTTCTACTTATCTATCTCTCTATCTATTACGGTTTTTTTCCTTTATTTATGTCGACTGCCATTTCGTTCTTTTTATGATACACAGAAAGAACGAAACGGCAGTCGACATAAATAAATAAAGAAAAAAGAGTTTTTCTTTTTCTTTTTCTTTTTCTTTTTTCTTTTTCTTTTTTTTTATTCTGTATCAGTTTCTTCTATCTATATATTGCAGTTTGTTTGTTTGTTTGTTTTATCTATCTATTGTAGTTACTTTGTTTCTTTCTATTACAGACTATTTCTTTCTTTCTTTCTTTCTTTCTTTCTTTCTTTCTTTCTCGTTTCTCTGGTTCTATCTATTGCAGTTTCTCCTTTATTTATTTATTTATTTCCTTCTATTGCACTTTTCCTCTTTCTATCTATCTATCTATCTATCTATCTATTTATCAATCTGTTACAGATTCGATTATTATTATTATTATTATTATTATTATTATTGTTATTATTATTATTATTATTATTATTATTATTATTATTATTTTCACTCCTTTTGAGTTTTTCACATCAGCGTCAGCTGATGGTATTTCACTGGAGTCTGAGTGACATCAAGTCTCCTCAGATCTCCAGGACTCTTCTGAGTATTCTAGCCGATTGCAGCAGTGCAGTAGTCTGGGTGGTCTTAATTCTTTCTCTGATTTCCAGATTCTCCAGTCTTTTTTCCAAGTTTATTGGGACCGTTCCAAATGCACCAACTACAATTGGTATCACTTTCACTCTCATATTCCACAGCTTTATAATTCTCTGGCAAGGTCCAGGTATTTATCCAATTTTTCATTTTCCTTCAGCTTCACCCTGTGATCTGCTGGGACCGCAATGTTCACAAGGTGACACGTTCTCTTTTCTTTGTTAATCAACACTAGGTCTGGTCTCCTGGCTGGGATAGGGTGATCCGTGTTTATCTCAATGTCCAAGAGAATTTTATGCGTTTCATTCTCAAGAACATATTCTGGTTTATGCATATACCATTTTGCTGTATGGTCAAAATTTAATTTTTTGCATAATTCTAAGTGGATCACCTTCCCAACCCAGTCGGGCTTTGCTTTGCATTCCGGTTGTGCTAGTTTGCTACATTCACTTAATACATGGTTTACAGTCTCATCTCTGTCACTGCACAGTCTACATTTACTATTTTGTTGCGTCTTATCAATTTTTGCTTTTATATAATTTGTTCTCAAGGTACTGTTTTGTGCAGCAATTATTAGCGATTCAGTTTCTCTCTTGAGGTTTCCTCTTCTAAGCCATGTCCAGATCTTTTTATGTGCAACCTCTCTGACTTGTCGTTTGAAGTGCCCAATAATTGTTTTTCTTCCCGTCTTTGTTTTTAGTTTTTGTGTTTTCTTGTTTGTCCATACGTTCATCTGCTGTTGTTGGCTGCTATAAGTAATCTTTGGTATTCTTCGATTGGTTATTATTATTATTATTATTATATTTTTATTATTATTATTATTATTATCTAAAAATTGATTAGGATATCCTATTTATAACTTCTGTAGTGTTGCAGGTAATTAGATGCCTTGAAGATATTATTTGATTTTAATTGTTTAAAATATAGCATAAATTCAGTTTTCAAATATTACTATTGCATGCTTAATGCAGCATTTGACTGTCTTTCAAATAAACTTTTCTCATCGTTGAAATTGGTTTTTGATGTCTGCCGACAGGGAAACATATTTACATTCTGTAATTAAAATCTTCCAAAATATATGGGGAAATTATCGAAATAGTATCATAGCACAATTTTAATTTATTATTTAACCGTATTTTCAAAGATTAATCGATATTTACTGAAGCTAGATTGGAAAAATGTCTGTTTATAAAGTTCGTTTTTTTTTTAACCTGTCACCTAGTGGTAAAGATTTTGGCGGGTGTCATCATTCCCGCTCCAATCATGTTGAAATCAGATGAAATGTTTAGATCTATATCATAGAAATCTTATATATACTAGGCAAATATATTGCACCCTCCGTGTTGCAAGTATTTAGTTTTGATATTAATAAAATATCATATTAAATTAGAAAGGCTAATGAACTGGATAAGAATGCAGTAAAGATTCGGAACAGAGGGGGTTATCGAAAAATAGAACACTTTGAAACTATATATCCATCATTTTCCTTATCCCCTCTTTCATTGGTAAATTTTCCTAATTTACGAATTTAGTTAAAATAGGAGAAAAGGATAAATTACAATTGCTTTCTTCTTGTAAATAATTTCTTTTAAGATTATCCACGAGATTTTTGTTTATATTTCTTAAGATAAACCAAACAATTAGAATCAATAATACAAGCACATATTTATTATAATAAAATTTTAAATTCAGAATATGCAATTACCTTCTCGTTCAAAACTGTAACCGCTATGTGTATTACAAATACAATTGCATGTTATTAGTACGTAGGATATGGTCAAACAGTATTAAATAATGGTAAACAATTTTTAATAATAACTGAGTGTTTAAAGAATGAAATTATGGAGAATTAATACGTAAATAAATTAAGGGAATTTGCTGAACTATTGTAGTAATATAGTTTCGGTTACAGACAGAAAAACACACAATCTCCATTATAATAAATATATATAAAGGTCAGTTTGTGTGAATCGTATGTCCGGAGGAGACTTCGGACATAAAACAATTTGACGACAAAGTTAAATAATTATACACTTAATATCACCCAAGGCTTGTTTTGTGAAAAATGATGAGATTGATTAATTCGTGAAGATATTTAAAAAATAAATTTTAATGATAACAGCATGAATTTTTTTATTTAATGTTGTAATAGTGACATTTGATTTTCTTTTCAGATGGCTGGATTCAGCAGATGGTCTTGTTTACTGGGGATTTTAAGAGAATCCTGTGGGCAACCAGACTCCCGATTAGATACTTGATCTATGAGCTAATTTAAAAAAAATTCCCCCCTCCTCTACCCAGGCGATGCTGGGTAGCAGCTTACTCTATAATTAGATAAACTAAAAATTTCGCGGAGTAGCGCTATCTCTTCTT
>CM042152.1:4588575-4631075 GCA_023376005.1 Doryteuthis pealeii
GTATGTGTTCTGTGTGTGTGTATTTATGTGTGTGTATGTATGTAGTGTTTCTTGTATGTTATGTGTGTGTATGGATGTATGTGTTTCTCTGTGTGGTGTGTGTGCGTGTGTATGTTGTGTTTATCAGTGTGTGATGTATGTATGTATGTGTTCTGTGTGTGGTGTGTGGTGTTGTGTGGTGTTGGTATGTATTGCGTTTCTGTTGTCGTGATTTAGTATGTGTGTGTATGTATGTATGTATGTGTTTCTGTGTGTGGTGTGTGTGGTATGTATGTTATGTGTTTATCAGTGTGTTGTATGTATGTATATGTAAAGTGTTTTCTCTCTCTCTTCTCCCCTCTCTCTCTCTCCTCTCTCTCTCTCTCTCTGTGTGTGTGTATGTGGTTATTGTGTATGTATGCGTTTCTGTGTTGTGTGTGTGCTGTGTGTGTATGTAAGCTAATGGACACGTTACTGTTCGCTTCAGCTTGGAATACAAAAATAAAAAAAGGAAAACAATAGTTTTGGTTGGGTTTGGTTTGTTTTGTTTTTTACGGCATATCAACCTCAGTGGAGTCATTTAATGCCGATAAAGTTTGAAATAAATCAATTTCTTAATGGATAATTTACGATTTTTTTATAAATACATTTTCTACTTAACCATAGAATGGACCCTAATAGGTACTACCACTCCGGGTCAGAGTGGACCAGGGAGCAATGGTGATGAAGAGGTGTTCACATTTCCGCAAACCTCCAGAACTGAACCTCACCATCAATAAGAGGTTTAACGCATTCCCAGGACATGTTAGACCACAGCCACCGCCTTCTTAGCACCATATATAAAAAGTTGGGGCTTGCCATAAGGGCAATAGGGTTGGGAAAAGCATAGTAGGTGCTAGGGAAAAACAATTTAGTTGTTTAGTTTTGGCTTGCTTTGTTTAATGGATACAAACCTAACGTGTGTTATTTATGGCACAAGTCGATAATTGCAGGATGAACAGTTGTGGTACTATTTAATCCATAGCAAAGTGAATGAGGGGTCGATATTTTTCTCACGCGGGTATTTCAGACCAGAAAATGAAGTAAAAGCGCGACTGGGAATTCGAACTCATCACTACGTATTGCCATTTCAGCACGTTATCTACTACGCCACGGGATCCTCCAGTAAATGTTAGATTACTGTGTCGGATCAGATCATCATCTGTCCTGAATTTGTTCGGTATCCATTGCGATCTCTCGCCAACCTTCCCTATCATTTATCGACTCTGGGAGCTCCTCCGCACAGCAGCCTTTATCCGTACATAGTTGGTCGATGTAGGTCCTGGTTGGGCGGCCCACATTAGCATGTCCATGTGTTATTTAGAAATATTCGTATTCGATAGGGACGTGTGCAAAATAAAATAAAAAACATCTCTTAAAAAAAACAAATCAAACAAAAAAATGTAAATATTCAACGAACAATAAACGCTAATTCCTTAACCTAGATTATCAGTTTAAAAGGCGATATAATCAAAATAGGCGGCCTCTTCGCACAAAAATGCCGTCCCTGCCTCCTGGCTTAAATTCGCTAGGTGGTGCCTGGGCTGAAAAAAAAAAACACTCTACTATTTGAAGTCCCGAGCTATTTGAAGGCGTTTTTATTTTTAATATTTTTTAGCGGTTTTAAGGGTTCGGTGTTAGGGTTAGGCTTAAGATTAGGGTTGTGTTTTTGATTTTCGAAACTCGGTCATACTCTATTTTTAAAAAAATACGCACATTTGTTTGGGGTTTAATAATGTTTTTATTTGCGGAACTCGGTCGTATTTATTTAAAAATTGTGACAGTGTTTTGAATAGATAAATGAAAAATAGCCGAAAAAAAAAAGATATTTTTAAAACTGGGGGTTAAATTTATACTTTGTCAATAAAAAACCTTGAATGGATTATTCTTATTTAACGACTTCAACCACTAAAAAAAGTAATTGTCGTTTAAAAACGCCTTCATATTGCATAAAAAATATTTTAAAGAGCGGAGTTATAAAATATTTACATTTACTTGTCGAGAAAAAAATTGGGGAAAAACGATTTAAGGCGCGGTTGTTTTTTAAGCTGGTTACCGCTTAAGCGTTTTAGGGTAGTGAGGACAGGACGCATTTATGCGAAGAGCCCTCAAATATATCACAAGATAAGTTCTCATATTTAAAATTGATGTAATAAAGTAGTGAAGCAAGTTCATCCCGATACTGGTTTGGGTTGGTTTGGTTTGGTTTTTGTTTTTACGCATATCAACCGTGTGTGGTTCAATTAATGCCGACAAAGTTTTGAATACATTGATTCTACATATACTCAATTTGTTTTTAAACACATTTTAGTATTTAACACATGAATAGGACCCTAACAGGTACTACCACTCCGGGTCAGAGTGGACCCGGGAGCAATGGTGATCAAGTTGTGGTCCACATTCCCCAGACCTCTAGAACTGGAACCTCATCATCAGATAGAGTTTACCATAATTCCCAGAACATGAAGTCCCACAGCCACCGCCATTTAGCACATATATGATAAAAACGGGTTGAGGTCTTGCCATAAGGCAATCGGTCGGGACAATCATATTGGTGATAGAGCCTGACGTGACCAGCCGATTGATCGGAGGAGGGCTCTCCGACCGCCAGTGTAGCCTAAGTAAGGATCTAAGTGTTTACATTTCCCAGAGCGCTCGTAGTCTGTGCTCTTTAACCACGGGATGGAAACCGGTCTATGAGAAGAAAATATCTGAATTCAAACCTGTTAATCTTCGCTTAAGAAATTGACCCTGTGTCCCATCCTGTTCGTACTGAGGCTCTGGGTAAACACACACACACACACACACACACACAAATATATATACATAACCACACTGATGAGAGGTGATACCTCGAAACACGTGTCTGTAGATTACTTTATTATATGCTCCCAAATTTGGTTGAGCACTTTAATTAGAAAGGGATTTAATTGCAAAATTCACCGTATTCGGCGTACAGCTAAACCTCGCTTTGTTTACATAATGTTTGAGGCCTCTAGTGAATTTCATTTCCGCTTAGAAATGTAGCGATTAAATAGTCTCCTATATTTGACAGCTGCCTATGGCCGTACTGGTAAGAGGATTGGCGAACGAAAGTTCATTCGGGTCTCGAACCCGGCCAGAGGTAGCTGTTAAACGGTATAACCACACTGGTGAGAGGTGATACCTCGAAACACGTGTCTGTGGATTACTTTATTATATATATATATATATATATATATATATATATATATATATATATCAATCCACGAGCAGAATATGAACATTTTTCAACGAAGCGTAACAGTATTAAATTCGGTGTTATCTTACTCATAGACCGGTTACCCTATCAAGCTTAAAGGTCCCAGTTTTCCAATTCATTTACCTATAGCTGAGGGGACAATAGTTAGATGCAGACCTTTCCCAGAGTTATTCTCCCTATATGATATGTAAACAGCCTCGTCCAGGATTTGAACCGGTATCGCCCTGTCTATTTCATAGGACGGTAACGCAACAAGGATCGCGATGCCGTAAAATTCAACCAACCAACCAACCAACCAACCAAGCTTATTTGTGATCAAACTTTTGCCTATTTGTGGTTAGTCTTATGGCTAATAATCGGTGTTTTTAAACAGTTTAAATAGTGTCATACAGTAATATATTAGCTGGTCGACAATTTCGCAGCCAGGGAACCAGGTGCAGATGATTTGTGCCTGAGCAAAGGAAATGTATGGGTATCAAACATGAGCTTGAAAACAAAAAAACATGATATGGCTTTGAACACACTGACCGGACATTTGACACCCGGAAAATACAGGTGTAAATTGCGAATGCGTAGGCACAAAAATGTGTAGATGTAGCCCATAACCAATAAAAACAAGCTGCGAAAACTGCGTAGATTTCACAATCACCAAGGCGTGGCCCTATTGAGTTAAAGAATTATTTTTTAAAATACCCTTAGAAATCCGTATTGGGAAGATTGAAATCAAGTTTGTTCGCAGTCAGAACTCCCGAAGGCTCCTGTGTATGTGCACTTCTCATAATCGAAGAATAAAAATATAACTTTATATTTTTAGATATACTGTAACAAGATGGCTTCTTTTGTTGGCGTCAACTAATTTTTAACGAAAAAGGAAAAGTGTAGAATACTTTTTTTGTGTTTGTGTCATTGGGTTTGTTTAGGTGTAAAATGCAAAAATCCAAAATATCAAGTACATTTTTGGTTTTGCATATTGTTTATATGTACAGGAAAGGTTGCAGTGTTAACATCAAAAGATTTGACATGGCAGTCAGATCAAAAGGGTTACCTTGGGGTTTACATTTAGTTCACCTCAGTCTGATGACACAGAGATAGATACAATTGTTTATATCAAAATAATTCTCGTTTTTAAAAAGGCGAGCAGACAGTCAGGAAGTAGAGACCGAACATAGAGGCCGACACGCACAGACCGACACAAGCAGTTGGGTCCCGGGGATGGCCGAGTTTGGACCGAAAAACGAAATTTGTCGCTGGCTACGGGCATTTCTTAATTAAGAAGATTGCAACTAGAAAAACTGACTTTTGCTGCTGAAATTGATTCCTGAATTTCGCATAAAACAAAATGCCAAAAGAAGCTCATCGTGTTTTATTTATCCAAACAAGTGTGCAAAACATATTCATATATTATTCCTATTCCTCATATATGAATAAAAACAGTTGTTATTGTTGATGGTGTGTTGACTGAATTTTTAGAGTTGCCAGCAAACCCGGCAGTTTATATTTAATAATTTCTCAACCCGTTACGAAGACACTCCGACCGAGTTGCGTCGATCCCAGTTCTACAGAGGGTACTGAAAGAGCAGCTGACCGGAGGCTCATGTGGTAGTCACGGAAATAATTCATACCGTTACCACAGCATACTATCCCCGGGGCTCCAGTACGGTGTGATATCCAGGATACAAGTGTGATATTTTGGTGCCGTGTAAGGAAGTTATTACATTTGGTACCGTGCAGAGTAAATATGTCACAATACATATAAATACACATGTTCCGTGTTCTTTGTTGGGTCCAGTACAATGAGTGAACGTTGTTACTTTGCGATATTGTAATGAAATTAAATCCCTATCAGTTGATGTTTTCATCAGAAATTATTAGAACAATTAAATAGAAAATGAGTTCAATATTTGATTTAAAAGCCTTCCAAAGAGAATGAGTTATTTAACATGAATTTTGGAAACAATTATCATATGACCTTTCTTGTTGAAAGCATGACCAGCCGCTGCCAGGCAGTAATTGATGCTAATGGACACCCTACTTAATATTAAGTGATCATAAATTGTCATAATTTTTCATAAACTTCATCAATTGTCCTCGTTTTGATCAGTTGTCTTAATAGAATGTTTTATGTCAGCTGTCTTTATTTATTGTCCAATACTGCATATGCCAGTGGCAAAAACTGTTATGACTGATCAATATTAACTCTTGGGATTGTTGATCAACCCTTCATTGCCATTACTTCCAGGTCCACTCTGAGTCAGAGTTAGTGTTCTATCATCATCTTCATGTCGCGCAATTAGCACGGATATCCATGACAATCTCTCGCCAACCCTCCCTATCATTCATTTTCCCAGGGATGTCCTCCGCGCAGCATCCAGCATCTTTGCATACCTGGTCAATGTAGGTGGTTGATGGGCGGCCCAAACTAGCATGTCCGTGTGTTGGCTTCCACAGGAGAACGTCGCTTATGAGCTCGTCCTTGCTTCTCCAGCAGTGCCCGGCATGCCTTGTCCGTCTGACTCGAATGGTTTGTGAGATGGGGGCAGGTGGCCATATAGCTGTTTCCTCGTGGGGTGCTGCTTCCACGATTTGTTCAAGACTGCACGCAGCATTCTTGTGCAGCTTCCATCCAGCTTATTCTCAGGGCGCCTAGTAAGGGTCCAGGTGGTGCAGCCATACAGCAGCACTGATATAACCACAGCCTGGAAAAATGTCGCTTTAACTTGTCAGTGAGATCGGATTTCCATATTACTGATAATTTGTTTGTGGCCAACCGCTCTTTTCCTATTCGTGTATTTATGTCGCTTTCTGTGGATGAGATATTGCTACCTAGGTACGTGAATTGTTTTACTGGCTTAAGGGGCTTACCGTTGAGTGTAGATATGTCTCCTTTTCTTTTGAAACATATGAACTCAGTTTTATCGGAGTTCACAGAAAGGCCAATATTCTTTGCTGCCTTCTCTAGACTATGCAGTACTATACATAGGTTAAATAGATCAAAACATGAATAAGACGCCCCCCCAAAAAAAAACAGGAAGGAATAAAAAAAAAAGCGTGTCCGACATGAATTAATCCAAGGGTTGTTATAGCATAAAATCTAACCAACCAGCCAACAAACCAACCAACAAACCAACCAACCACTATTTGTAAATTTCCTGCTAAGACCATGAGATTAATTTATATTATGCTAATATGTAAAAGTTGCACATTGTAGCACAATCTTTGTTAACGCAATACTGATAAAATGATTCAAATTAGCCGAAACCACTTGGACAATTCTTATTTGGCTGAGAAAGCACATTATTTGATTCTGACCTGCTGAAATGGGGGGTGCGTCATATATGCCCGTGCGTCTTATATGCTGTCAAATACGGTACTTAGAAAACCCTTACCGGGGAGATAAATTTTTGCGATGCGTTTGAGACTTGTTTCGCTTTTTCGCTTGGTTTTGTCTATCATAACAGCTTACCTTGCAATCAGCCGCAAAAAGAACCAAGAGTACTGCTATAAACCATAGGCTGTTTTAAAGCGATCTTAAACGTCGTAAAATACAAAGCGATGTCTTATGCTTGGTTTACCGTGAGTTATTTAAAGCAGATATAGATCATTTCAATAATGATAATTAGATTATGGTAATATTGACTTCCTGTTAAATATGTATCGTTCACTGTCAAGAGATGCACCAAAGACATTAGGATACAGACAATTAATTTTATCGCACTTCCTGTGGCTAAATGGCTAGCAAGCTGAACTAGCAAACCATTGTTAGTGATTTCGATTCCCGCATACTTTTAGTCTTGTGCTAAATTAGTAGACTCACAATGAAAAAATATTAATTACCCAACTTGTTCTACAAGATTTTGCGCTGGCTTGGCCATGTCAGGAGGATGAACAAAGGCCGCATCCCCAAAGACCTGTGGTATGGTGTACTAGTGGAGGGCACCCAACCGGCAGGGAGACCACGCCTACGTTTCAAAGATGTCTGCAAGAGAGACCTGGAAATATGCCGCATCGACATAGACACGTGGGAGGCTTGTGCAGAAGACCGTGCAACCTGGCGTCTCCTCGTCAAACAAGGAACAAAAAGAAGTGAAGAAGAGAGGAAAAAAGCTGCCACAGAAAAGAGAGCTAAAAGAAAGGAGAAACAGCAGCACCCCCAACACCTACAGAAAGCATCACCTTTTGTTTGTGGCCATTGCATCAGAGACTGCCATTCGAGGATCGGTCTGTTCAGCCACTCACGTAGCTGTAAGTGTGTGTGAGAGAGAGAGAGAAGAGAGAGAGAGAGAGAGAGAGAGAGAGAGAGAGAGAGAGAGAGAGGAAAAAAAACTACGCCATCGTCTAAAATAGACGGAAGGTTGCCAACCATGGTATGCATCCGTATATTCTCCTTCCAGCTATGGGTAAAATAGTAGGACATGCTGTTTTAAAGGAGGCGCGTCGTGTAATGGTTTAGTCGTAGGAAAAGGACTCGTCGATCAGAGTTCAATTTCTGGACTAGGCTGTTTGCATTTCCCATAGCGCATCCAACTACTCTTCCTCTAGCTATAGGTAAATAGTAGGGCAGACTGGGCTCTTTAACCTTGGATAGGTAACCTGTCTAGAAGAAAAATTCTGAATTTAAACATGTTTAACCTCGCTTAAGATAGCTAAACCAGTCTAGGAGAAGGAAAACTCTGAATTAAAACCTGTTAATATCCACTTAATGAATTAACGTTGTGTGGAGTGGGTGACCATTTGCAGATGATATACGAGGAAACAAATGAACCGAACGGTTGCCCCAACGAGTAGGAGAGCGCCGCGGGGCGCACGGAAGCCTAGGGCGCGATCCCGGGTGGATCCGACCGCGGCTGCAGATCTCGCTGGTAGTAGCAAATATTCGAACGAGACCTTCAATTCCCGAAGCGGAGAAGGTTCCTAGCTAAAAGTAAGGTCTCCAAAACGATGAGGTCACAGGGATATTATTCGGGCAGCTAGTAGCAACACTGTTGTGTCTGTTGTGCATGCACCTGTCGCTGTCCTTGCGCGCGCTTCGCTGCCACGCTTATTCCTGACTTTTCAGATATTTCTGACGATACTCCATATTGACACTCCCGCAAATGTGAAGTTTGTGCAGATTTTTAGTCTTAGAACGCAAAAGGCATTAAACCGACTGAAATCCATTGCCAATTAATGGAAATGCATGGCGAGCAGTGTATGGATGTCAAAACCGTCTAGGGTTCCGTCCTTAAGCCGACAGGACAAGTCAATTAACTCGTAAAAGGAGAATACTGATGGATATAATGCACTTTTTATAGAAAGGGGGAAAATATATGGGGGGAATAGATATTCGAATCAAGAAGTCAACTCATTCTTCGTCTTCGTCTAGCAGCTGGAAAATCCGTCGTCGTAGTCGAAATAATCTTTAACGGTTCAAAATCGCATTTCCTATTTAGTTTTGTTTCTGTTGGACTAAAATCCATTTCTTTTACTGGATCGTTCGCAAAGCGCTTCGTCGTCGACTGCTTCTGCTGCTGCTGCTGCTGACTCCCTAGCGCTCGACTCACTTGTCATTTATGAACGTATTTATCCAAACATCCGGGCACATCAGTCGAACCTCGTGTCCGTCCAGTGCCCAAAACGCATTTGTTTTTGCATGCGGGAGGGCGCGAGTTCAATCCCGGCAGGCAAGACAATGTCTTGCTCTTTTTCCTTTCTCATTCTCCGTCACACTTTTTAAAAAAACGTCTCGCGGTAGGTACGCTTCCTGCGTGACAACCCGCATCAAACCGACGGGTCCGCGATATTTTACCCTCGCAGAGTGTCAAATAAATACACCTGACATTGAACGGGACCGGTTTAGACCAGTCGGTTGAGCGTCCGGCTAGGAACCACTAGGTTCCTGGTTCGATACCGGCCCTCGGCAACTCAGCGTATGAGTAGCACAGGGATATGCGCAGTAAAGTGAAGAGCTGATGATAGGTGTGGCTCTCCACCCCATATGCCAAAAAACAATCTTCTTTGTCTAGCGCTAGTGAAAATGGGATAGACTCACTCGCTGCCTGGCTGATACGGACTTTAGGCCACCCCGACGACTTTACTCTTTTTACTTACATTAAATGAAACCCCCGCGTATGTACGATTTATTTTTGATGCCACCTTCGCAGACAACCGTAAATGTATGTATATCTATAATCTATAATCATAGCCGTTTTAGCTGTTGTTTGAGCATCTACCAGAGAATCGCAAGGTTCAGGGTTCGATACCTGTCCTCGCCAACTCAGCGCATGAGTAGCACAGCTTGGATAATCTGAAATGTGCGGTAAAGTAAGAAGTGATAGTAGGCGCGGCGCTCCATCTCAGCAAAAAAATCTCACTGGTGTGGCGCTAGCGAAAAGGGATCAGGTTCTCTCATTGTACGGTTGATACTACCAACTTTACTTTTATAATCAGTAAACATTTCCCTTTCTCCTTAAGCTTTTCAAAATATACCCTCTGCAATGGGCCGGTTTAGCTTAGTCGGTAGAGTGTCCGACTAGTGAACCACAAGGTTTCTGGTTCGATACCGGCACTCGCTAACTCAGCGTATGAAGCGCACCGGGATCTGAGCGTTAAAGTAAGAAGCTGATGGTAGAAGTGGCGCTTTACCTCAGATGCAAAAAACAATCTCCTAGGTCTAGTGGTACTGAAAAGGGAATATGCTCTCTTGCTGTCAGGCTCATACCGACTTTAGCCCACCCCCCCGACGACTTACTACTTATATGTGTGTGTGTGTGTGCGTGTGTGTTGTGTGTGTGCCAGTGCTGTGTGTGTGTGTGTGTGTGTGTGTGTGTGTGTGTGTTTGTGTGTGTGTGCGTGCTGTGCTCAGCCTCTGTGTGTGTGTGTGTGTGTGTGTGTGTGTGGTGTGGTGTGTGTTTCATATATATATTACACATTTTTTCAAGGACATTTGTTATGAAATATATATAGTTTCAAAAAACCTCTTTGGAATTTCCGTTAAAGTAAGATTTTGTTTGTAATACGAATAATGATGACTGCAAATTACTCAATAATGCTTTTTAAAAAGTTTAAATTCGATACTAAAATAATTTTTAAATGGTGAGTAGATTGTTTTAGAGTCGCTTATAATTAGTTAAGTGGTACGTACCCATTCTATCTTCACGGAAATCAGTGTGGAAAGGTGAAAGCCCTTCCTGAAAATTTGCTCTACGAAAAATACGAAGACACCGACAAATGGAAGACCAAATAAAAGAAATGACGTCATAAGACATTTCAGTCTTCTTCGAAAGGATTATTAGTTTCTTTTGAAAACGTCAACTTAGACAAGGGAGATAATTCAGTGACGTCATGCAATCATTTAGTTCTTGGTCTTTGCTAAAGAAGGAGGAATATACATTTTCGACGTAAAATAAATGCTTATTTGAATAAGAAAGAAAAAAGACAACAACGAAACTTGTTCAAAATCGCCAACTGTATTAATAATAATGATGACATTTTCTAAAGGACATGTCTCAATTTTAATGGTGGAAAATGAGAGGAAGTTTCCAGATACTGTTTATACACACTGAACTGCCTAACGGAGTACAAGCCGTAATTTCTATCAGAGTTTTCTCCCTTAGTCTTTTCTTATCCAGGGGATACCTGTGAAGAGATATGTTGTATAATGTTAAGTTTAACAGAGGTGTATAAGATAGAAATATATATATTTATTTATGTTGCAAATGTACAGTGATATGTATTATGTGAGTCCAGGCCTGGGTAGCGTTTGAAAGTAGTTCTATCCCTAAGCGTCTGCTATCAGTTCATGATCTTCCTACGCTGCCGTGTTGCGCTGTGTCATGTGAGGAAGTAGTTCGTAATACTATTACAATACCCATAAGGCAGCGGGGGTTATTTAGACTATTCCGCGCCTGGATTCCAATCCAGGTATTTCTATGTTCTCGTGTTAATGTGCTAGATGGCCGCTGAGCGAGAAGCTTCCTCCGATTTTTCACAGGTTTTGTTTTTCGTCCTGCTGGGTGTCTAGCTACCCTCCTCACCAGGCTAACTTGGTGTGGTGACCGGTTTAGTCACTGATGATCCGACTATGAAGCAGGTAGTACGATTTCTATAACTGCATACAACGACTGCTGTTTAAACAGTGGCATTGCATTCAAAAAGCCTTCATCAGATGATGACTCCGGGTTCAGGCATGTTTTCGGAACCGAAGCATCATTACCACTGACCCAAAGTACCCTGTCACACAGTGGGATTGTCATATCGACACTGATGTGGTTAGAGCTTTATCCTGGATCTTATAAAAAAATTATTTTATGTATTTATTGTCTTGGTGTAATATTTAGCAAGCTAGTTTCGCGGAAATATTATTACGGAATAGCGAGTTCGATCATCGCTGGATGCCCCATGAAAATCATCCCTACGTTAAATAACCTTGTGTTAATATGCCCTGGTGGGAAGTCAGGAATATATATATATATATATATATATATATATATATATATTAAATTACTACAGATAGTCGAAATGATATAAATACTCCAATACCATAGTGGTTAGCTAGCTAGTCTTCCTTGGTGCATCACTACTGAGTAGCAGGTTTTAACCTCGCAGAATGCTAGGTACCACCAAAATACGTCACGTGATCAGTTTAGACCATATTGAAGGAAGAAACGTAAATATTTTTTAACTTTTTAAAAAAATCTCACAAAAGGAAATAACGAATATAAAGAGTTGTTACAAAGAAAAAAAAAGTTTTATTGAAAGATCAAATTATTCGATTAGGGAAAAATTACTCTCCGTTATTTTGAAAAGTAAGTAAAACAGTCGTTTTTTTTTTACAACAGGGTTAGTTAATTTATTGATATTTTTTTAGCAGAATTCGATATTCATGGTTCTTTTACAAAAAAACTCTCGCATAGAAACTTATGAAAAATCTTCTGATATAATTATTCAGACTCTTATCTTTATAGAAAAAAAAGAAAAAATGTTTTTCGTCGGTTCATTTCTTCATATTTCATAAAATAATATGGGTGGGGGGTAGACCACGTACATGATATTTATTCCAATATATTTTAGGAGAAAACTATTTCAGACATATTTTCATCAAAAGATAAGTAATTAATAAAATTTACGTAAAAATAGGATCATTAATTGATTTTTCATAAAATTAAAAAAAATCCTCTAGTCATAACTTGTTTTTGGCTACGTTAAATTTCAATTGATTTAACCGTGCAAAAATGTAAACATTGTTTTTTGTTCATAATTTTCATTATTTCGGTAATGTGAAAATCTTTTTTTTAATCATCAGGAGTTTGTTTCTTTCAAATGGACACAACATTTTCAAGATAATATTAACCTTTATGCAAGTTTTATTGTGTTAAATATAGGGGGTAAATTTTTTCAGGGCAAATTGGTGGTACCTTCCTGATGCGCTACACTTACGACTTTAATATCTACTCTAATACTGGCGTTGGAGACAGCAAGAATTTATCTGCAAAAGCCTGTTTTTCGTTTGTTTTGTATATTTATTTTTTCAAATGATCACTGCTACTTATTATTATATAATAGAAGCGACTAGCCAGCATCGACTGGGTAGAATTGGGGCCGAAGATCCTGGTGTATTGGTTTCTTTACTTTTCAGATTTACAAATGCTGGACATTTTTAAGTAGAATTGCAATGCTATTTCTATGTATATTTTAATTTTTAAACATCTTCGAATATAAATCAAATCTTCATAATTTTTTGCTCAAAAAGCAAGAACAGGCGATATTTAATGTGTATATATATATATCTACTCTGTCGTTAATTGTTATATTTCATAGAAGTACAATTTCAATGCTATTTCTATTTCTATTTTAATTTTTAAATATCTTCGAATATAAATCAAATCTTCATAATTTTTGCTCAAAAAGCAAGAACCGGCGATATTTAATGTGTATATATATTTACTCTGTCGTTAATTGTTATATTTCCTAGGTTCATCCGGGCATACATATACACCAACTTCGCTTTGGATATGTATAGATTTTCGCCAGCGCTCACCAAGCAGCTTCACTCCACGCTTGTAAAACATCTGCCCCAGTGGAAACTACTCACCTTTTTCATAGCGGCTAGGACGGCTTAGTTGTCAGGAAAATGTTATCTGCGTATTCCATGTTTCAACGACCCGATTCGCGAAATAGAGGCAATATTTATTGAGTAGAAAGATCTGTTGAACGTGACTTGTCAACCACATCGCAATCGCAACTCTACTGCTTAGATATCACGCCCCCCCCACCACTGCTCATCCCCCAAAAATGAAATGTTCAGTGAGTATCAATGATTGACAATGGCTGTTTGTATTTTTTTTTTTCGCAGGGGGGGATTTCAGTGTTATCCCCTACTTCCTTCATGGTACAGATGCAGAATAGCGCGCAAGAGATGATATCATTAGATTACGTATAAAAAGGGGCCGGGTTAGCTCAGTCGGTAGAGCGCTTGACTAGAAACCACAAGGTTCCTAGTTTGATACCGGTCCTCGCCAACTCAGCGTATGAGTAGCACAGGGCTCTGTGCGGTAAAGTAAGGAGCTGATGGTAGGTGTGGCGCTCCACCTCAGATGCTAAAACAATCTCCTTGGTCTAGCGCTATTGAAAAGGGGTTAGACTCCCTCGCTGATTGGCTGATACCGACTTTAGGCCGCCCCGACGACTTTACTTTTTTACTTACGTATAAAAAAACATTACATTTCATGGAAATAATCGAAACCTCTGAGACGCTAAGATTGGAGCTAGGGTAAGGGTTAGAGTTAGTTTTAGGGTTAGGGTTAGAGTTAGGGTTAGTTGTAGGGTTAGGGTTAGTGTTAGGATTATGGTTAGGGTCAGTTTTAGAGTAAGGCTCCTTCCGGATTTTCCGTAAACTAATACTACTTATACGTAAAATACGATTCTAATGATATTATGTCTTGCGCGCTATTCAGCATTTGTACCGGTGTTTGTATTTTTTGTTTCGCAAGGAGGAATCCAAGAAGTGCAATCCCTCTTATTTTTGTGCATATTGACTCTGACACTGATTTTTTGTCTATAACAATGAAAATACACATCTCAGTCGGTAGAGTGTTCGGCTAGGAAACAAGGTTCTTTTTTCGATACCGGCCCCCGCCAACTCTGCGAATGAGTAGCACAGGGATCTGCTAAGTAAAGTGAGGAGCTGATGGTAGGTTGATGCTCCACCTCAGATGCTAAAATAATCTCATTGGTCTAGCGTTAGTGAAAAGGGGATAGATTCTCTCGCTGTCAGGCCGATACCGACATTAGGCCGCCATGACGACTTTACTTTACTTATTAAAAAGACATTTAGTTTTCTACTTCAATACCACTGTAAGGTTCAAGGTTAATTAATGAACATACAATTCCGACACGCTGTGAGACAAAACATTTAATATATATAACAGCACATGGAAACGATAAGATACATAATGTACAGGAGAATAGAACATGTAAATAAATATACAATATTTAGGTATAAACAAGATACCCAAATGTACCTAACATATAAATGTTACAGACATGGAACTAAAGGATAGTCCATGCTGTATAAGGGACTTCCAATAATGTAGGGGGGGGGGAGCCCCACCAAGAAGGGGGGTAGATAGACTCTAGCCCATAGCAGTTCTTGAGAAGATCCAGCTAAAAAGAGGAGGACAAGTTCCAAGGAACGCGCATCAATACCAGAGGTCCCCTAGTGGCAACAGACAGCAACGCAGCGAGAAGATAACTCTTCCGGCAAAGGGAAGATAATCCCCTACACCACTAATAGGAAATGAAACCACCGATCCGAGTTCAAATCTTTGACGAGTCTTTGCGTTTTATTTCGCGCCAATTCCCCTTAAGAAAGGCATGAATCACCCACACCAGCTATGGGTAAATATAATTAGTTTCGTTTGGTTTCTTTTTTTAATGGTATACCAACCTTCGTGGTTTATTTAATGCCAAGGGATTGCTTGCTTGTTTTTTTTACGGCATATCAACCAGAATGGGACATTTAATGCCGGCAATGATTTGAAAGATTCGTAGCGATAGTTTGGAAAAAAAAAATTGAAACTGAATGGTTTTTTTTTCTTTTTTGTAAACACATTTTCTATTTAACCCATAGATGGGACCCTAAAAGAAACCACCACTCCGGGTCAGAGTGGACGTAGGGGCAATGGTTATGAAGAGGAGCTCCACATTTCCCACACCTCCAGAACTGGAACCTCACCATCAGTTAAAGATTAACGTCATACCTAGGACACGAAGACCCTCAGTCATTGCCTTCTAGCACCCACATGATAAAAAAATGTGGGGGGGGGGGCTTTTCACGAGGGCAACAGATTTGGGACAATCATATAGGTGCTAAGCCAGGACGTTCGTAGCTGATTGATCGGAGGGAGTCTCTCCAACCACCCGTCTAGACTAAGTAAGAGCCAAAATGGAGTGTTGCATGTCATGGTCTTCTCAGTCACCTGTATTCTGTCCTTAAGCATCACGGTTCACAGAGGTGCAGTCGGTTGCTGTATTGTAAAGGGCTGCAAAGCCATGCTTGAAAAATAACAATATTGGTACTATTTAACCCATAGGTGGGGGATTACGCTGCTAATAACGTTAGCAAGCGTATTAGTCTGAAAGTGAACATGATAGTGTACGTGGATTTAGTATCCACTTACTACGAATTCCCAGTTTGCCATCACAATGATGACCAACTGTATTGACGAAAGCGCTCCTCCGACAAGAATTGTCTGTACAGTTCAAAAGAACTTGTATATATATATATATATATATATATATATATATATATATATATGAAAAGTTTATTTACAGTACAGAATTTAATAAGGACGCGTAAAAGCATATGCATTATGTAAAATAAATTTGTTTTTTTTTTCTTAAAAAGAAAGGAAAGGGTACCCTAGTTTTGATTTAAAATCAGAAATGAATTTCTTTTTTTTCGATCAATGCTCCTCAGAGAAAAATTTCATTGAAAGATGGTGAAATAGTGTAGTTGTAGACAACGGACAAGACAGAAAGCAGTGAGAACAAGGAAAAAAATTTTTTTTTCTCAATAAGAGAATTCGTAAATTTACGAAACTTACAACTCACGTGGGGGGGGGTTCGGAAATTACGAGTGCCCCCGTTTGATAAGTTGAGGCTTGAAGTGCCAAAAAGGAGTAGTTGTTGGGACTGCTTCTGAACGCACAGGAAGGGTTGAGTGCGGGAAATGAAAAGAGACTCGAGAATTTGCAGTTGTAGTTCGCTGTTGGAACTACAAAGGACTGAAAACATGGCTGGATGGTAGGAACGAGCACAAGCAGAATTTCTTAATAGATGTTGTCCAATGGTGGACGGAGTATTTAAGCCAGCAGCTGTGGGAAAGTCCACGTTGCCAGCACGGATGTTGTAGGGTATATGCTGCTTGATTCGAGATTCCAGTCTCAAGGTAGTACGGCCGATGTAGCAAATCTCACATTTGCATGTAAACTTATAGAATATATATATATATATATATATATATATATATATTTATTTATATTTATATATGTGTGTGTGTGAGTGTGTGTGTGTGTGTGTGTGTGTGTGTGTGGTGTGTGTGTGTGTGTGTGTGTGTGTGTTGGTGATTGGGTGTATCTGTATTCATTCCAACGTGATAAATAAGTTCTGAAAATTGCTGGTCTGACGCAACGTCTCATAAGGATGATGGAAAATTCTCTCGTATATTGGTCAGGGAGACTTGCCAGTCGCTACTCTGTGGTTGGCGCCTGGATTACCATTTTATCAACTCTTATCATTCAAGTGATCCATTATCATCACTTATGTGGTGATTGCTTTATAACTCTCTAATCCAATTACTTTCACTTTGATCTTTTGTTTTACGTTTAACATATGTGATCTTGTCAAAAAGCGAACTAATTGCATATTTATTGATATTTCACTAACCCTGCAATATTATTTCGCATCTTTCAATCTCTTTTGTCTGGTAAACTATTCAATAGTGAAATGTACTGCGTCGATCCAACAACGATTTTTGTTACGGAGTACGTAAAAAATAATGAGGTGATATGAAAATTATCTTTAACTATAAAAAATGCATTGAAAAGGATTTTTACTATAAACATGCATTGAAAATGATTTTTACTATTAAAATGCATTGAGAATGATTTTTACTATAAAAATGCATTGGAAATGATTTTTACTATAAAAATGCATTGAAAATTATTTTTACCATAAAAATGCATTGAAAATGATTTTTACTATAAAATGCCTTGAAAATTATTTTACCATGAAAATGCATTAAAAATGATTTTTACTATAAAAATGCATTGAAAATGATTTTTACTATAAAATGCATTGAAAATGATTTTTACCATGAGAATGCATAGAAAATTATGTTTATTATAAAATCCATTAAAAATGATTTTTACCATAAAAATGCATTGAAAAGGATTTTCACTATAAAATGTATTAGAAATGTATTAGAAATTATCTCTTTTGTCTCGTCACTATTCAATAGTGAAATGTACTGCATCGATCCAACAACGATTTTCATTATACTTATTTACTAAGCGTAACTTAGCTGTGGCACAAGGCCAGAAGTATGTAGCACACATTGAGAATCAAACTCATTAACCATGGTCTGCTAAGATAGTTGGCTAATCATTAGGCTTCAACAGGTGCGTACGAGTTTCCTCATAACTACGTGGTACATAACAAATGAGCTGATATGATAATTATTTTTTACTATAAAAATGCATTGAAAATGATTTTCACTATAAAATGTATTAGATATGTATTAGAAATTATCTCTTTTGTCTCGTAGTAACTGGTGTTGTTTTTACATCAGATCTGTGTGACAGCAAGTCGCAAGATTTGGATTGGTTTGGTTTGGTTTGGTTTACGGCATATGAACCTGAAGTGAACGGGAATTATTTTCGGTTCACCTTTCTGTCAGACACTGCCCCTATAAAGATTATATTATAAGTTATATAGCATTTTACATCTTCCATGTTTATACTCTATATCCGGCCCGTCACCCGCGTACATTTCGTTAAGACACCTTAATCTTGTCAGACCTGAGGCTGGCCTTCTCCCTACCTGGGGTCCAGTGGGCTTCGGCCACTGGACCGGTGGCCAAAATTAATAGCGTCGATCCCAGGGGGCTTTTCTCCCTAGGCAATATCTGCCCCCTTGGGGACAAGGCTGGGTTTATTGCCCAGCGACTGAGGCGCCCCCTTGAGGGGGAATGCCAACGGGATCGACGCAATTTTTGTTCTTTCCCACCCATGAGCTTCGGTTTGTGGGTGGGCCCACGTTAAAACGAGGCCTTGTGCCCAGCCCATACAAGTGGGGTATAAGGCTAATACACCTACATCTTGTCAGAAAGCCTAGATAATCCGACTTTTTTTTCTGTCAGGCCGATTGTTCCACATTGTTATCCTTCCATTTCCGAATCTTTTGTTTGTTAAAATTCCTTAGATTTTATTTAAGGGTCATCTTACTCAACTCTCAATGCACAAAGGATTGTCGCCACCTCGTCATGAGTGTTTATTACTTTTCCACTCATCTGTATGTGGTGTCCATTTTTTATACATTTGTTGACCGCGCTTAAGATTTTCTATTCATCGGTCATTAATTTTAAATCTCTTCATTACCCTCCTCCGATAATGTAACACAAGCTCCGACGTTATTTCTTACTATGCTTGTAGTACCCCTTCGTTGCCATTACTCCCAGGTCCACTCTGTCTCGGATTGGTAGTACCTGTTACAGCCCCATCGGTTAAATAATGAGTTTCAAATAAACTGATTAAATAAATGTGATATATATCATATATATAAGGAAGCGTTGTGTAATGGTTTAGTCGTAGGAAAAGGACTCGTCGATCAGAGTTCAATTTCTGGACAAGGCTGTTTGCATTTCACATAGCGCATCCGACTACCCTTCCTCTAGCTATGGGTAAATAGTAGGGCAGACTGGTCTTTCTAACCTTGGCTAGGTAACCTGTCTAACTCCGCTTAAGAAATTGACCTTATGTCGTATTCTGCTCGTGAGGAGGGGTTTGGTATATATATATATATATATATATTATATTATATATATATATATATATATATATATATAGTGTTTGCAAGTGTGTGTACAAATTCACTTGTAATTACGTTAAGCTCTCACTTTCTAGCTACTGTATTCTACGATACGATGTCGGAGGGAAATCGTAGGTATACACCACTGATAAGACTTAATCAAGTTGAAACAGCTGTACTTTGTTCTACGTCGCTCTCGTTATTTGCCAACTTTACTTGTCATGATTATTTTCAATAATTATCGAATTTTATACGATATACGCATTGTAATTGCCTTCAAAAAATATAAACAATAATATACTTTACTTAACAATGCTCCAAAAAGCAAATTTTCACATTCTAAATCTTACGCCTGAGCAATACTGAGAATACCGAACAAACAATTAAAATAAAACCTATTCGGTATAAAATAACTCAAGAAGGGTTGACATGCCGTAAAACAAACCAACCAACCAACCAACCAACCAACCTCCACAAATTGTAATTTTTAGATTAATTTTCAATTTAGGAAGTAACACAAAGTTATATGATTGGTTTCTTTGTTTAATGGCATAAAAACCTGATTTTTTTTTTTATGACAAAGCCATTACTGTAGACGGACGGTAATCGTAATATTTAAGCCATACGTGAGAGGATGAGCGGTTTCATATTTTTCCCATGAGTATTAATCCTAACATTAAACGTAATAGTGTTAATGGAGTTGGGAGTCACTTATGGCGATATAGCAGTGCCAGAATGTTATCCACTAGCCCACGAAGATTCCCTTCAAATGTTTTAGGATAATAAATTATCAAGGCTAGATTTATTCAAATTTATGCGTAATCGCCTACACACTACTGCTGCTGCTGCGATATATTTCAATCGGTTCAATGCCTTTTGTGTTTAAAAACCGTATAATTTGGTGAACTTCACACTTGTCGTTATAAGTTTTGAATGTAGTTTTAGCTTTAGTAGTTAAAAATGCTTCTTATTATACGTTAAGAGACTTCAGAGAAACCTCCAAATGAGACACATCTATATCTTCGCACTGGATGACTCTAGGGTTATGAAACCAATGTCAGACGTCACCATAGACCAAAGGCCGACTGAGTGAGTGCCGACCCTCTCAGACTGGGAAGCCAGTGCCACGGAATATCGGTAGCGTAGGGTCGGGGGGAGCAAAATGAGACACCTCTATATCTTCGCACTGGATGACTCTAGGGTTATGAAACCAATGTCACCATCGACCAAAGACCGACTGATTCTGTAACAAAATCGTAATAAGAAATACAAAGCAGTTTGGTCGAAGGTTCTAAGGAAAGAAGAAAGAAATAGTTCGTGTTGTTGTATACTCTTCTTTATTTACTTCTATTTTTCTTCTGTTCGTCTTTCGTATCTTACGTTCTTCTGCTAGCGTCTCTTCTAACGTCTCTTCTAGCGTCTGGACTTCGTCTTGGTGGTCGGTCGCACTTAACTCATTTCTTCTTCTAGATCAGTCTTGTTACCGAGACATTCATCAACCCAAAACCATATTATTTAATTAAACTTTTATTTCTTAACTAAACATTTCATGTAACTAACATAACGCGCGTATGCAGTGAGCCCCAGTTAAGGCAGTACATCTCTACCTGACGTCCAAACTGAAACTGAGGACCCAACCAGGTCCCACGTGACTTCACGTATTTCGCGGGCTTTCTGTAATATTCCATGGAAAGTCCCGCCCGTGATATGAAATGGGGCCATCCCTTCAGAAATACAGGGAGTTGACAATAATCTTATGCAACCGCATAGATTCTGTAACAGTGTAGAGTTAAGGGTTCAGAGATAAAAGTTATTCCTCGAAAGATTGTCATTACTTCGTACAGGACCAACTGGTGGTCACCTCACGCAGACATCGGAGAGTTTAGAAGGCACGCGTATAAGCCTATAGTTGGGGGACTAAACGGACTGAGACACATGTCTAGAGCATTTTTGAGAATGCCAAATAAAAGAGAGAAGGGGGAGGGTCGGAGACACAGAGAGAGAGAGAGAGAGAGAGAGAGAGAGAGCTCCCCGGGCTGAATTTAAAAGAGATAAAAGAGAGAGAGAGAGAGGGGAGAGGGGCAGAGAGAGAGAGAGAGAGAGAGAGAGAGAGAGAGCTTCCCGGGCTGAATTTAAATAGCCATGGTTGTAATGCCCTCTCGTGGCAAACCCTGGAGGCAAAGGAGGTAAACCCATTTCCAATATCAACCTCATCCCACAAGAGAACATAATTGTTACAGCGGTATCATCAATCTGGAACCCTGTCAGAAACGAGTGCCAAGCCTAAGACTTAGCGTGGCATCGAGGCGCGCTCAAGGGCAGGCGCATGCACAACATACAGAACACTGTCGCCAGTAGCCCCACGAACAGTTTACCTGCGTCCCGATCGCTTTGGAGACGTTACTATGTTTTTTTTATTACCCTCGTGTGCTAAGTGCGTTGGTTAGTGTTTGTTGGCTTGCGTCCGTCAATTTGATAACCTGTTTCGTGGCTAACCAGAGAAACGAGATCTCGGCAACAAAGAGATGTTGCTTCGAGACAAGCCCGAGACATTTGTCGAAATGCATTGCATTCTGATTGGAAGATAAGGCGGTTCTTGATAGGTTGATGGAAAGGCTGACCGCGTCGGCGCCATTTCTTATCAGATGCATATCATCTGTTTTATTTATGGTAAACCGAACGCGTCCTATCGATTATGCATATATACGGTCGACCACTCGACACAGGCAAGCCGAGAAATATTCAAACTTTCCAAAGTCGGATTCAACTGAATTAAGCTTCCATGAGATTAATGAGTAGAATATTTATTTCGAAAATATTTTATTAGTATTTACATTTTACCTATAAATTCGTCTCTTTCGGCATCTACGTATCTATTGAAGTTTCTTTCTTTCTTTTTTTTCTTTTTTTTTCTTTCTTTCATTCTATTACAGTCTTTTTCTCTCATTCTTTCTTTTTCATTATTTTGGTTCTATTTATAACAGTTTCCTTCTTTCTTTTTTTTCTTTCTATCTATTCAAGTTTCCTTCTTTCTTTCTTTCTTTCTTTCTTTCTTTCTTTCTTTCATTCTATTACAGTCTCTTTCTCTCATTCTTTCATTCTCATTCTTTTGGTTCTATCTATTGCAGTTTCATTCCTTCTTTCTTTCTTTCTTTCTTTCTTTCTATTGAAGTTTCTCTCTTTCTTTCTTTCATTCTATTACAGTCTCCTTCTCTCATTCTTTCATTCTCATTCGTTTGGTTCTATCTATTGCAGTTTTCTTCCTTCTTTCTTTCTTTCTTTCTATTGAAGTTTCTTTCTTTCTTTTTCTATCATTTTATTACAGTCTCATTCTCTCCTTCTTTCATTCTCATTCTTTTGGTTCTATCTATTGCAGTTTCCTTCTTTCTTTCTTTCGTTCTTTCTTTCTTTCTTTCTTTCTATTGAAGTTTCTTTCTTTCTTTCTATTGAAGTATCTTTCTATCAATCGACTGCGGTTACCTTTCTTTCTTTCTTTCATTATATCTATCTATCAATCTATCTATCTATCTATTGCAGTTTATTAATGTATTTCTATCAATCGACTGCGATTTCTGTCTTTCTATCTATCTATCTATCTATCTATTACGGTTTTGTTCTTTCTATGATACATAGAAAGAACGAAACGGCAGTCGACATAAATAAAGAAAAAAACAGTTTTTCTTTCTTTTTCTTTTTCTTTTTCTTTTTCTTTTCCTTTTTCTTTCATTCTTTATCAGTTTATTTATACCTATCTATCTATATATTGCAGTTTGTTTGTTTTATCTATTTATTGCAGTTACTTTGTTTCTTTCTATTACAAACTCTTTCTTTCTTTCTTTCTTTCTTTTTTTTCTTTGTCATTTTTCTGGTTCTATCTATTGCAGTTTCTTCTTTCTTTCTTTCTTTCCATCTATTGAATTTTCCCTCTTTCTATCTTTCTATCTGTCTATCTATCTATTTATCAAAATGTTACAGATTCGATTATTATTATTATTATTATTATTATTATTATTATTATTATTATTATTATTATTATTATTATTATTATTATTTTCACTCCTTTTGAGTTTTTCACATCAGCGTTAGCTGATGGTATTTCACTGGAGTCTGAGTAACAACAAGTCTCCTCATGTCTCCAGGACTCTTCTGGGTATTCTAGCCGATTGCAGTAGTCTGGGTGGTCTCAATTCTACCTCTGATTTCCAGATTCTCCAGTCTTTTTTCCAAGTTTATTGGGACCGTTCCAAATGCACCAACTACAACCAAATGCACCAACTTGGTATTAATTTCACTCTCATATTCTACAGCTTTTTAATTCTCTGGCAAGGTCCAGGTATTTATCCATCTTTTCATTTTCCTTCAGCGTCACCCTGTGATCTGATGGGACCGCAAAGTCCACCAGTTGACATTTTCTCTTTTCTTTGTTAATCAACACTAGGTCTGGTCTCCTGGCTGGCATAGGGTGATCCGTCTTAATCTCAAAGTCCAAGAGAATTTTATGCATTTCATTCTCAAGAACAGATTCGGATTTATGCATATACCATTTTGTTGTATGGACAAAATTTAATTTTTTGCATAATTCTAAGTGGATAACCTTACCAACCCAGTCGGGCTTAGCTTTGTATTCCCATTGTTCTAGTTTCCTACATTCGCTTAATACATGGTTTACAGTCTCATTTCTGTCACCGCACAGTCTACATTTACTGTTTAGTTGCGTCTTATCAATTTTTGCTTTTATATAATTTGTTCTTAAGGTATTATTTTGTGCAGCAATTATTAGCGATTCAGTTTCTCTCTTGAGGTTTCCTTTTCTAAACCATGTCCAGATCTTTTTATGTTCAACCTCTCTGACTTGTCGTTTGAAGTGCCCATATAATTGTTTTTCTTCCCGTCTTTGTTTTCTAGTTTTTGTTGTTTTTCTGTTTGTCCATACGTTACATCTGCTGTTGTTTGCTGCTATAAGTAATCTTTTTGTGTATTCTTCGATTATTATTATTATTATTATTATTATTATTATTATTATTATCTAAAAATTGATTAGGGATATCCTATTTATAACATTCTGTAGTGTTGCAGTAAATTAGATGCCTTTGAAGATATAATTTTGATTTTAATTGTAAAATATAGCATAAATTCAGTTTCAAAATAATTACTATTGCATGCTTAATGCAGCATTTTGACTGTCTTTCAAATAAACTTTTCTCATCTGAAATTGGTTTTGATGTCTGCCGACAGGAAACATATTTACATTCTGTAATTAAAATCTTCCAAAATATATGGAAATTATCGAAATAAAGTATCTAGCACAATTTTAATTATTATTTAACCGTATTTTCAAAGATTAATCGATATTTACTGAAGCTAGATTGGAAAAATGTCTGTTTATAAAGTTCGTTTTTTTTTTAACCTGTCAACTCAGTGTAAAGATTTGGCGGGTGTTCATCATTCCCGCTCAAATCATGTTGAAATCCGACTGAAATGTAAGATCTTATCATAGGAAATCTATATATACTAGCAAATATATGCACCCTCCGTGTGCAAGTATTTAAGTTTTGATATAATAAAATATCATATTAAATTAGAAAGGCTAATGAAACTGACTAAGAATGCAGTTAAAAAGATTTGGAACAACTTTGAAACTAACTATTCCATCATTTTCCATTACTCCCCTCTTTCATTGGTAAATTTTCCTAATTTAACAATTTAGTTAAAATAGGAAGTAAAGGATAATATTACAATTGTTTCTTCTTATAAATAGATTTCTTTTAAGATTTATCCACGAGATTTTTGTTTATATTTCTTAAGATAAAACCAAACAATTAGAAATCAATAATACCAAGCACATATTTATTAAAATAAAATTTTAAATATCAATATGCAAATTAGCCTTCTCGTTCAAACTGTAAACCGCTATTTTGTTTATAAACAAATACAATTGCATGTTATTAGTACGTAGATATGGTCAACAGTATTAATAATGTAAAACAATTTTTAATAATAACTGAAGGTTTAAAAGAATGAAATCATGGAGAATTTGACGTAAATAATTAAGGGAATTGTGACTTGTGTAGTAATATAGTTTCGGTTACAGACAGAAAAACACACAATCTCCATTATAATAAAATATATATAAAGGTCAGTTGTGTGAATCTGTATGTCCGGAGGAGACTTCGGAAATAAAACAATTGACGACAAAGTAAATATTATACACTTTAAATATCACCAATGCTTGGTTTTTGTGCAAAAATAATGAAGATTTGATTTATATTCGTGAAGATAATTATAAAAAATAAATTTTAAATGATAACAGCATTGATTTTTTTTTGGTATTTAATGTTGTAAATAGTAGACATTATTTTCTTCTTTTCAGAGTGGCTGGTTCAGCAGAAGGTCTTGTTTACATGGGGATTTTAATGAGACATCCTGTGGGCAACCAGGTCCCGATTAGGTAATACTTGATCTATGAGACTAAATTTTTTAAAAAATCCCCTCTCTACCCAGGCAATGCTGGGTAGCCGCTTCTAGTAATAAATAAAGTAAGAAAATTCGCGGAGTAGCGTATTGTCGGTATCAGCTGGACAGCAAGGAAGTATATCCCCTTTTCGTTAGCGCTAGACCAGAGGATATTGTTTTGCTGAGCGCCACACTTACCCCCAGCTTCCCATTTTGACACACAGACCAGATTACATAATCACTGCTACTCATATGATGTTGACAAGGACCAGTATCGAATTCAGAACCTTACAGCGGTCGGAGAGGCCCCCTCCGATCAATCAGCTGGTCACGTCAAACCCTAGCACCTATATGATTTTCCCAACCCTATTGCCTTTATGGCAAGCCCCAAGCCCTCTTTATCATATGGGTGCTAGAAGGCGGTGGCTGCGGGTCTACATGACCTGGGAATGACGTTAAACTCTATCTGATGGTGAGCTTCCAGTTTTGGAGGTTTGGGGAATGTGGAGCAGCCCTTCATCACCATTGCTCCCTGGTCCACTCTAAACCGGAGTGGTAGTACCTGTTAGGGTCCCATCTATGGGTTAAATAGAAAAATGAATTCATAAAAAAATTGTATTATCCATTAAGAATTGATTTATTTCAAAACTTTATCGGCATAATGACCCACTGAGGTCGATATGCCGTAAAACAAAACAAACCGAACCAAAGAACCTTACAATTCTCAGGCGGATGGTTTACCGACTGAGCTAAACCGGTACCTTGCAAATAATAAATAATATTGACCAAAATATTACAAGAGCTGATAGTATTATGTATTATTTGGATTATTCGGACAATTGTCCTCATCTTTTTTTTGTTATCTGTACAACGGTGCGGAATTATCCCCCTAAATATCATGTGATACTAGTTGCAGTACCTGTTGATATCTGGGTAAGTTATATTCATAGTTACTGATGTGCGCCTGAAAATGCTAGCGAACCTGGTTTCCCATGCTGGATTTTTTATAGCAGCCTTTTCTAGGTGAATTTGTGGCAGATGAATTTTTTGTGAGGAACTATCAATATCTGTTTAAATCATAAATTCTTCTTCCGTCCAGCTTTCCTCATTCAGTGTGATTTATGTCTCGTAAGATCCTTTTGACCATATGACCTTTAGGCACCCCTTTTGCGATCTCAATTCATAAGGACATTTTTTCATTTACACCGTCAAAATCCGGTTTGTTAACAGAGGGTTTTTTTAAAGTTTTTTTTAAATTATAAAACTAACCCCTAGCCCTAACCATACCCCTACCCCTAACCCCTACCCCTAACCCCTAACAAACAACCTGATTTTGACGGTGTAAATGAAAAAAATGTCCTTATGAATCGAGATCACATAAGGGGTGCCTAAAGGTCATGTGGCCCGATTTTTTTAAACAATTAGATCAAGCGTCCGTAACGTAGTTGATGTTGTTTCACCGTTACTTGATTTCAACGTTACTACTACGCCGCTTTCCCTTGTTTTACTGCAACGTCTTCTTTTTCGTTCTCCATTGTAAATATGTTCCTAGGGGTTCCATTCTTAATGTTTATTAAAATCCAATTTAGCCAGTCCTGCTGTTGAATATTAGCTAAACATGTATGTAAAGTTTCATTATGATCAGATAACTGGTGTAGTCGCCAACTACTTATATACTGCTAGTCAGATAGAAATTGACATTTATGTTGGAGATTCAGGTGACGGTAATACCAGTCATAGTCGGAGTGTTTGGAGCAATCTAAAGAAGCTGGAAAATAGTTAAGCTGAACTTTAGATCCGTGGAAGAATCAGGACCACAGCTTTTTTTAATTTTTTTAAATTTTTAGATTGGTTGAAATAACTTTTTAACTAGCCAGATAGAAATTGACATTTATGTCGGAGATTGAGGTGACGGTAATACCAGTCATAGTTGGAGTGTTTGGAGCAATCTAAAGAAGCGGGAAAATAGATAAGCTGAACCTTAGATCCGTGGAAGAATCAGGACCACAGCTTTTTTTTTTTTGAGATTGGCTGAATTAAGTTTAAACTAGCGAAATAGAAATTGACATTTATGTCGGAGATTGAGGTGACGGTAATACCAGTCATAGTTGGAGTGTTTGGAGCAATCTAAAGAAGCTGGGAAATAGATAAGCTGAACCTTAGATCCGTGGAAGAATCAGGACCACAGCTTTTTTTTTTTTTTTTGAGATTGGCTGAATTAAGTTTAAACTAGCGAGATAGAAATTGACATTTATGTCGGAGATTGAGGTGACGGTAATACCAGTCATAGTCGGAGTGTTTAGAGCAATCTAAAGAAGCTGGAAAATAGATAAGCTGAACCTTAGATCCGTGGAAGAATCAGGACCACAGCCTTTTTTAATTTAATTTAATTTTTTTTAGAGTGGCTGAAATAAGTTTTTTAACAGCTGCGGTTACTTGCTGTCGCTTGGACCGCAGTGAAGTCTATCAACTTGCTTAGTTGTGTATGAACATTTAAAAAGAGTATAATAATAATGGCATGCCCTACACGGAAAGTTTATGAGTTTTTGTCCGAGATTCAACGAGTGGAAATCTGAACAGTGCTTCCAGGTTTAATCCTCTTGTGCCGCATGCATTCAAATACCAATTTGTTAGTCTCTTCCCATAAGGCATTTTGGACTGTGGACTAATTAGCATGTCCCATCTCTACCCTCTCTCCGTTCTACTACGATTCTTTCTTTCTTATCGTATTATTATTATTATTATTATTATTATTATTATTATTATTATTATTCCTGCATTTGCATACTTACTGCAGATGCCTGGTGGTAATTGTTGAGGACTGAGTGCCGAACGTATCCCCAAACCTCAGAGCAATATGGCGATCTGTACAATTTCAACCATATCTCAAATTTCTAACGTATCTAATCCTATTGTTGTTATCACTATATCAATACGCTTGTGCCTACTTACGTGTGTCACACCCTGTCGCTGACTCAGATAAATAATGGACTATTCCATTTAAAAAAAAAACACAGCATAAACACTAAAGAAAGAAAGAGAGGTTAAATCAGACTTAACGGACATAAATTCCCACATCGTATGTCACCCCGCCGAAAGAAAGAAAATACCAAAAAAAAAAAATCAGGGAATTAACCGAATTTAATGGAATTTTCAGTGTTGATATATTAACGAATAAAATATATAATGCACCAGTTATTTTATTTAAAAACGTTTAGATTCATTTCAGTTCAGTTAACTTTGAACCACATATCTTGTTTATACCTAAAGTGAAAGGAAGAAACCAACTAAGAGCGGAAAAACATCAAGTACGTCTCGAATGGTTACGCAAACAGGTGGACATTGTTAAATACTCATTGTGAGTATTTCTCTGAATTTTTGAGATGGGGTTTGACAATTTGTATTATTGTGATTATTCGGACTATTGTACTCATCTTAATTGTTATCTGTATTCACGTATTCAGGAGGCTCCCGAGTCTGACAAGAAATACCTGAAGAAGGCCGGAGAGCGCATCGGCCAATCCTTTGTAAAGATAACAATAAAGATGAGGACAATAGTCCGAATAATCCAAATAATAAACACCCATTCATATCTATCTATCTCGCAACAAAGCGGTTATCGTTGTCGTCAGAAATAGAATCACTAAGCCGGGTTAAAATCCTTGACGGGGTTGGTTGCGTTTCACTTTGCACTAATACCTTTGGCTTAATGCCATCTATTTTCCCTCCAGTGACAGGTAAATAGTAGGGCAGACTGGGTTCTTTAGTCTTGGTAAGCAAGCCAGTCTAAAATTAAAAAAAAACCTATCAGAATTAAATGTGGTGTAAGATTCAAGGTTGATAATTGAATAACATACAAGTACGACTCGTTATGAGACAAAACATTTAATATATATAACAGCACATGGAAACGACAAGATACATAATGTACAGGAGAATAGAACATGTAAATACATATACAATATTTAGGTATAAACAAGATAACCAAAATGTACGTAAAATATAGATGTTACAGACATGGAACTAAAGGATAGTCCATGCTGTATAAGGGACTTACAGTAACGTAAGGGGAGGGGGCAAGAGCCCCACCTAGAAGGGGGTAGATAGATTCTAGCCCATAGCATTTTTTGAGAAGATCCAGCTAAAAATAAAAAGAAAGCAGCGTTTGAATGAACGCGCTTAAATACCAGAGGCCCCCTAATGGGAACAAACAGCAACGCAGCGAGAAGATAACTCTTCCGGCAAAAGGAAGATAATCCCCTACAGTGATTTCAAGTTCAGTAGCTAATACCACTTATTAAAATACGTTAGGGGGCCTCAGATATGCCCTCAAGCGCAGGTGAATATATACAACAAATTCCAACACAGAGATAACATAACAAATACAGACTTTATTGTCTGAGCAACATTTAACATACAATACAAAACAGCTAAAAGTAACTGATGCTTTTCACGGATATCGGAATGTGAGCAATGATCGACAGCCTTTCAGAATTCTTGTCAATATTCTAGATTCTGTTAGCAGTACTTTGATTTTGAATTGCCATATTTTCTCAAGTATATATAATCGTCTTTTTCTCCAAGTGTCCTAACTTATTCCTCATTCTGTAGATATATTCACATCACTCTTTTTTTTCCTTTCTCATTACGACCATGGCACACTTGTCGATGCCGAATTCCATTCCTTTATCTTGGCTGTATAGTCATGACTTGTACTAGGATTTCCAATTCGTTTTCATTTTTGTTTGGTTGGTTGATTGATTTTACCGGAATATCAACCTGTCTGGGGTTAAGTCATGCCTAACGGCTATGACGTAATATATGTTGTGTATTTATATTTATACTTTTTTTAGTAATTGGTTTTAACAATGTGTTAGCAACATTGGGATCATGTTGTATGGTATTGATTAATATAATTATATCTTAAATTTTATCAAATTTATTATATATTAGTGGGTATCAAATATATTTTCTCTCTTCTAAGAAAATATTTTTCGTTTTTTACAGACATTGAGAGTAAATCTTGAATCACGTGCATATCTAATGACAGTCTATGACTCGACTAGATCATTTTTAACATTATTACGGATAACGATGTTTTAAATATATTATTAGATATTAGGATGTATAAAATGTATTTTCCCGTAATTATAGTACATCAAATATATTTACCGTATTGGACGGCATATGTTACATAGTGAGGTTTCCACAGTACCAAATCGATATAATGTTGTATACCCTTTTCTTACTTCTTACTTCTAGTCGTCTTCTCTTCTGGTCGGCTTTGATTCTATCTTCTAGCATCTTAACTTGGTCTGGTCTAGCGTCTGGTGTTGACTTGGGGATTCCGGTCTGGTCTTCTATTGGGATTTTTCGTTATCAGAAGCCCTGTGTTATTGTTAGTTTTTTAGGTAATAAACACAAGACTTCGATTTACGTTGATGTTACTTTATTTCCAGATCCCCAACCAGACAATCTGCGCAGATGAGAAACCGCGTGTATAACAGGACTTACCCCTTCGAGCTCGCTGCTACCTTCTAACTGCTACCTTCTAACTGACTGAGTTACTTAGTATCTTTAAACCGGAACAGGGTCTTCCGGTTCTCACGATTTATCCCCGGAAGGCAATACATACATATATATATATATATATATATAATATATATATATATATATATATTTTCAAATATATATATATATATAAATACAAAGATATATCTCCAAATGCATATAAAATATATATATATAAGTGGTATATATATATATATATATATATATATATATATATATATATATATATATATATATATTATTTTTAAATGCCTTTAAAGTAATAAAGAAATTTCATCATTCGCATCTGATGAGTCGGGAGATTTAGACTATTTGTCAAAGCTCCCTGAAATAGACTATAATGCTAAATATCTAAGTCTTTTGTCATTTCTTTACTTATATATTTGCTCTGTGACTCTAACATTAAGAGCACACATTGACCTTTCAAATTGCGACTTTTTTTCTTGTGTCGTAAGGAAGATTTCTTCTCTGGACTTTTGGATTATATATATATATATATATATATATATATATATATATATATATATATATATATATATATATATTCGTTGGACTCTCCAACACTATATTGGCCTCAGTAATCTCCTGCAATCACCGCTCGGGAGATTAAAATTGCCTGAACAGGAAATATATTTCTAAGTAAGTGGCCAAAATCTGTAGACATCGATCCCCTTGAAAATTTTTTGGCCAGAAATATAGATTCAGATTTGGAAATATTAGGCACTCAAACCTGGGGCATCGGAAGAAAGAATACGAAGAAGGATTGTCCAACATATAACCTGGCGTTTGCACTCATCTTGTGACCGGCTACAAGAGACATCTATGGACTGACATAGCAAACATAGTCTACACTACTAACGGGGTTGAATATATTGTACATCTCAGTAAGTTATGTTACTGTACTCACGTGACCATCGGTTAGAAATTTAGATTTGCTAAAGTTGTATTTACAGTCTTCTCTGCTACTTAACCTTCTCGACGCGAACTCTAACAATATATAATACTAACAGTTTGGAAAATACAACTGTAGTCAAACGTTTAAAGTTCAACGCGAGGATTTCTAATTCAAAATAGTTTATTTACATTTTATTGTTGGTGCTAATAATGGCAATTTAGTAAAACATTTACTCGTGGTTTAAGTATTTCAAGCTGAAATATTTCGAGATGATTTTATCCAAACATTAACGATATCAATTATTAAGCTACAAGTAATCAATGTGACGTTTCTTGGTCATAAGATGTCATTACGCCTTATTCCTCATTTTTGCTGGTGTTGATTAAAGGAAATCATAAAAAGGTGAATTCCAACTGCTTACGAAATTATAAACCAAAATAGCATTAGAGCACGATCCATCATCTGAAATGGTTGATTCTTTAAACAGGAATTCGTTCGGTGCAAAAATTTCAAAGGGAATCCATGTGTGGCATAGAACAGTAAATTCACTCTACAAACCGAAAACAACTTTTCAACTGACTGTGAGTAAGGATCTTCTCAAATAACAACGAACAAACTTTGAATTTAGAGTATTGAACCAAAGAGTGCACAGGGTGGAACTCGTCAAAATTTACTACCAGTTAAATGAAGTCGGTAATTATCGACATATTTTAACTGGAGGGAGGACATACCTTTCCCAAGATGACGATTGTTACGTTTTAGTAGAAAAAAAAACATTTTTTTTAAATTTTCAAACATATTACAATCTTAGCTTCATACGTAATAAACAACACATGACTCTTGAATTTAGCATTTTTTTAAAAATTATAATATTATCAAATAAAGACCTTTTTTTTTTCAACTTATTTCATATAGTTAAATTAGTTCAAAATAGTTACAGTATTATCTATTTAAATTAGATTTTTTTATTAATTAATACTAATCCTGAGTATTATAGTGTGCTTGTTGAACTTTTGCTTCTGGGTCACCAGCCAGAATAGATGTTGTTGCGGTTGAGCTGTTTGAGTGAACAAATATGATGTTGGAAGACCCAAAATGTGTATCAATAACATCATAGATAAGACGATCCAGCGAAAACCTTTGACGTATATGATAAATTATTTTATATTCTGTGTTATATTTTTTTTAGGATTGATAAACAACATATTTTAAAACTACGTTTTAAATTGCAAACTAAATACAAAGACGTCATTTCATCTAATATAAACAAAATGTGTAAATTAAAAAAATTAAATAACAGAAAAATCTACAAGCATAATAAAACTCACTAACAATGGTCTGCGAGACTATTTTGCAAACCATTAAAATTGGTGAGGATCTCACTGCGCTTATTGAATTTTAAATGTATAATTCAGGGTACATATAAAGCTTTTTTTTTTTTGTTATATACCATAAAGTGTCTTGATGCCTAGATTATACATTTCTGTCGTTAAGCTCTCTTTTCCTACCCATAAATGTTAACATGTTGTATACCCTTTTCATTACTTCTATTCTTCTATTCTTCTTCTGACGTCTTTTCTATCTTACGTCTCTTCTGGCGCCTTGGTGATCGGTCGCACTTGGCTAATTTCTTCTTCCAATCAGTCCTGTTACCAAGACACCCATTAATCACAAGACCGTGTTATTTTTCTTAAGCTTTTATTTCCTTAATTAAACATTTCATGTAACTAAATATCTGACTAACATAGCGCGCGTATGCAGAGTGAGTTACAGTTAAGGCAGGACATCTTCACTGCCTGACGTCCATCTGAAAACTGAGGACCCAACCAGGTCCCACGTATTTTGCAGGCTTTCCTTACTATTCCATGGAAAGTCCCGCCCGTGATATGAAAAGGGCCATCCCTTTAGAATTACAGGGGATTGACAATAATCTTATGCAACCGCATAGATTATGTAACAAACAGACCAACCAAGAAGATATTGAAACATTCCTGCAATTCAACACATTTTGCAAATAGTTTCTAAAACATATATACATCTTTCTATCGGAAATTACATTCAGCTTTTTATACTGAGTAAACATAATTTTTTTATCTCAAAGATGAACCACCCTCTCTTGTAAATATTTTCCTGACTTCCCACCAGGTCACAATAACACAAAGACTGTTGCTTTTGTCGTCAAAGTTTATCCTTCTGTCAGGCAGGTGTCAATAACCAATTGATATCTCGGAGAAATACTCTCGGAAAAATCTAAGAAATACACAAAATCAAAGATTCTTTCTACAATTACATTGTATCTATGATTATTCATATATATTATATATATATATATATATATATATATATATATATATATATATACATATACATATTTATACATATACATATACATATTTGTATACATATACATATTTATATACATTTCGATACATTATAATGAAAAAGGGTCCTCATATTAGTTGAGGATGGGCCGGGTGTTGCTTTTTAAACCGTCGAGAGATTTGGCCCCGAAACGGTTTGCACACTTTCTCTCCTGATGGCTCATTTCAGTTGTAAACATCTTTTGTTTTTTCATTATATCTTATTCATACTGTCGGATTAATTTCCATTTTATTTTCACACACACACACACACACACACATATATATATATATACATATATTATATATATATATATATATATATATATATATATATATATATATATATATATATATAAGAAAGTTTATATGTAATAATATGTAAGAAAGTTTTATAGAAAAAAACAACAAGATGTTAAAAATCTTTGCTGACAGAAATCTGTTTCGACATTATGAATATGTCTTTTTCAAAGCAACATTGTAAGCGGAAAAACGAAATGAATATATCATTAATTACGAGGCACAGAACGCTCTCGATCAGTACCGGAATTTGTTTTTTAAATTTAAAAATACGTATTTATTGTTAAAAATAAAACAAATTTTATTTTTAAAAATTATAAGCATTTTTATCATAAAAAGCTCAAAAGAATTGGCAGTAAAAATATATATGCATATCAAAAAGTTCAGGAAAATGTTCCGGTTACAAATGAAAGTTTAAAAAATATAACAAGTCCAACAACAAGAATCTGCAATGATGATAAACTCGCAGAGTCGGGATCCTTATTAGATCCGAAAATATGAGCCCCCGGTGATATGATTTAAGTAATCTGTCAGCAAAAATTTTTAACATCTTGTTTTTTCTATAAAACTTTCTTACATATTGTCGGATTCAATATCCATTTTTACCTTTCACACACACACACATATATATATATATATATTATATATATATATATATATATATATTATATTATATATATGTGTGTGTGTGTGTGTGTGTTATCGATTATATTAGATCGAGAACATATTCTAAGTATGTGAGCAGCGCTTAGGAACATACTAACGTAACAATTAAATTTAAATTAGGATCTTTTTGTTTGTTTACAAAAAGTCATCGGACCGCAGGTGCTAAAGTGGAGTTATTCAATTTTAATTGGTCTGTTACGAAGCCCGTAGAAAACAGGAAATGCTATTTTAATTAAGATATTCGAATTGAAATTAATGAAAAACTCTAATAAACTCATATTGATATTTTTTAATTTAAAAAATTTTTTTTTTTATTTTGTGTGAAATTAAGATATCAGATTCCAAATGGTAGACGCGCAGTTTTAAAAACTCAATTCAAAGGGTTGTTTGGAGTCTGGAAACCAACTTGGGGTTCTGAGGGATATCTTGCCTTGTGCCATTTAGAGTTTTCAGTAATAACACAAGGCTACTTCTTTTTCTCATGAGATTTTTATTTTCCCCAGGTCACGCCAGCCAAGAGCACGCCTGGGCCTTTTCAACTCATAATTTCAAATTCAATTCACACTCTGACTTCTCACTTCTCCTCTCTCACACTTCACCATGTCTCATCCCTCGTCTAATAGCACAACACCATGTGTCTATGATGATTCATCATTAGATTTTTCCATTCTCATCTAACAAATAATTCCGTGCTAATTTACATTATCAGGTTACACTCAGGGCTCCACTCCACCCCGAATTATGATAGGCTCTTGGTTTGGTTGAGTTTGGTTTAGTTATTGCTTAATGACATATTAACTTTAGGGGGTAATTTAATGCTAATTTCTTGTGCATATCGTAGGTAAAAGAATAATTTCGAGGTAAATAGTTGTGTTTAGTTTTATTTTGATGACATCCTTCCGTCTACGAGAGACGATGGAGTAGTGTCCAAAAAGAAATTGGGGGGAGTCTACCTCGCTTAGGCGGGTTCATATGGAGAATGGGCTGTTGCCCAAGCAGCAAATCCCCCTCTCCGCACTGTCGCTGTGATCCAAAGGAAAGGTAAGGAACCAATGCATTTTGGCAACGGTAGTGTCGCAGGAGTTGATGGGTAGCACTGGATTTCAGCATCACACCACCTTAGGGACTCCGGCACCTGGTTTATTTTCGGGGTCTGCTAAGATGCTAAGTATATTTGAGGAGACTTGTTGTGACTCAGTCCAACTGTCTAGCGTGAATAGGAAAATAAATTAAGCATAATACTATATACCGGAAATCTTGTCAATTTCACGCAGTTGCACAAATTGTGTTTTACTACAAAGTCTGAATAAAATTATCTAAAAGAACAATCAAAAACTGATCGACATTGAAATTTTAAGTTTCTTGTAACAGTTTAACATTTGAATTTCAAAATGAAGACAAGTGCACAACTTATATAATAAAATGATCATATCTAGACGCCTGCTGTCTGGATTGCATAACGAGTAAGATATGACGCTAACTCAATTTATTAAGCTGGGTTTAACAGGTTTTAATTCAGAGCTTTCCATCTCATAGTTTAACCTTAACTGGTTGCCTAAACAAGGTTAAATAACCCTGTCAACCCAACTCTTTACGTATAGCTGTAGGGAGAGTAGTTTGATTCATACCTTTCCCAAGGATTATTTCATGCCGAACTCCGTTGTGGTCCTATGCCAGTCACGGTATCTGATAAAATGACTCAGCTCCGTGACTACCACATGTGTCGAAGAGAAAGGACATGACGAGGAGCTTTATCAGGCGTTTTGTTCTATGCTAATTAGACAAGTATCCTGCAAGCGCTCCGGTCTGACATAATTTTTAACAAGTCAGGGCGTCTTTTTATAGAAAAAAATTGTAGCAATTCTGGATATTTTTTATCAGCAGTGTTTGGCAGGATTGTCCAAGTAATAACTTCATAACGATGTAATATTTGCTTAAATGATATAATAGTTGTATAATGGTAGAATTGCTACAACGATATAATAAATTAATTTTATTTGTATTAATAAAGTTGTGATTGGCTCGCATACGCGGCTTTCTAGCACCTTTAAGATAAAAAAGGATTGGGTATGTTTGTCATACGAGCAATTTAAACAAATACCGTCAGGGCATAATCATATAGGCACTAGGGGCTTGACATGACCAGCCGATTGATCAGATCACCTGACTAGCCCAAGTTACTTTCGAAATGGAGTATTGCAAGCAATTTGATCACTTAATTACACGGTTGACGCACTGCTCAGCCACCAGGATTCCGTCCTCAAGCATCATTCGGATTTTTTTTACTCCTCTACAGAGGCGCTATCAGCGCATTTTACAGCCCAAGCCGACAGGGCGAAGCTTCTTGAGATATCATTATATTGAAAATCTAGTGTATTTCAGCACCTGTCCTTATCTGTGTACCTTGACAGCATTTGCATAATAATGAGCGAGTCCCAAGTGGGATCTCAAGGTAGCACCTGCCAATCCTGACCGTAAAATCTCTCATTTGAGTCCCAGGTTTATTTGCAATAAAATTTATCATTTTCAGCATTGTGGTTGTTTATTACCAGCGTCCCTGACACAAGGATCATATGCTATTTTCCCAGGGAAAAAGACGTTCAGCATATTACCAGTGTGACTCAACAGGATTAGAAAGAAGGACTATATGGATATGTATGTAGGCCTATGTGTGTGGATTTAGGTTTTGCAATAGGAGGGAAACGCCAGAAGAGTGTAATTGTGTATGTGCGCCCGTTTCAAAGAAAGAAAAACTAAACAAAACGTCATCCCATAATAATTTATTTCAACCAGAAACTAAATAAAAAAATTTAAAATTAAAAAAATAAAAATGTTTTTAAAACTTTCAAGAGCTCCAGTCTCATCAGACGGGTTTTACAAAAATAATGGGATTCACTGAAAGAAGAAGTTAAATAACCAGAAAAAAATCTCAATATTCACAAAATTTATGACAGCAATGATAAAGTTAAAAATTCTAAGCCTAACAAAAAGATACAATGTGCATTTTATCTTCCTGTTCAACTGACTTCCTCAAAAAATATTGCTCTGTATATAATCTAATTTATTGATTATTATAAATTGAGGTCTCTTTAGGGATTTATAAAAAATCTTGTATGAATATATGTTTGCACCTACAAGAGCATAGCGTATGGCTATACAGTGTGATTTTGAAGATCCCAAATAGAATCGTCCCTTACAACCAGTCTGTTTTCTAAACGTTGAGGACCGTTCCAAGTGCACTAACTAAAATTGGTATACTTTTCATCCTCATATTCCAATTTTTTTTCCAATTCTCCGGCAAGGTCCAGGTATATGCAATTTTTTCGTTTTCTTTCAACTTCACCCGGTGATATTATTATTATTATTATTATTATTATTATTATTATTATGAGGTTTTCACACCTGCCGTAACAGGTGGTTTACTGGGGGCTGGGTGACAGCAAGTCCCCATCAGGTCTCCAGGACTCCTCTGGGTACTCTAGCCGATCTTAACAGTGCTATATTTGGATGGTCTCGATTCTTTCCCTGATTTTTAATTCACCCAAATTATTTCACAGAGCTTTGTAGACCGTTCCAAGGGCACCAGTTACAATAAGTACGACCTTCACCCCCATGTTCCACAGTTTTCTCAGTTCTCTCGCAAGGCCAAGTATTTGTTTATCTTTTCGCTCTCTATCATTTTCAATCTATGATCGGCCGGGACGGCAAAATCCACGAGATGACAAGTCTTTCTCTTCTTGTCAATCAAAACAAGGTCTGGTCTCCGGCCCGGGATTAGGTGATCCGTCTGTACCTCAAAGTCCCAGAGAATTTTGTGCGTCTCATTCTCCAGGAAAGATTCAGGCTTGTGCATTTACTATTTAGCTAAATGGTTAAAATTGAATTTCTTGCACAGTTCCCAGTGCATCACCTTTCGCATACAGCGGTGTCTAGTCTTGTTCTCTCTTTGTGTGAGTTTACTGTGTTCGCTTATAATGTGATTGACTGTTTCATCTCTATCTCCGCACATTCTGCACTTCCAATTCTGCTGCATCTTATTTATTTTTGCCTTTATATAATGTGTTCTAATGGCATTGTCTTGTGCTGCGATTATAAGGGATTCGGTTTCTCTTTTGAGGTTTCCTTTACTTAGCCATGCTCATGTCTTCTGTCATGATATCTCCTGGGTCTGATGCTTAAAGTACCCATGTAGTTGTTTTTCTTCCCATTTCTGTTTTTTAGTTTTTGTGTATTTCTGTTTGTCAATGTGTTGCAATTGCTTTTCCTTGCTGCTGCAATTAGTCTTTCCTTACTGTTATTAGTGTATTCGTCAAGTGCTCGGATTGCCGTATCTACACAGTTTTTATTATTATTATTTTCACTACTTTTGAGTTTTTCACATCGGCGTTATGGTATTTCACTATAGTCTGAGTGACAACAAGTCTCCTCATGTCTCCAGGACTCTTCTGAGTATTCTAGCCGATTGCAGCAGTGCAATAGTCTGAATGGTCCCAATTCTTCCTCTGATTTCTAGATCTTCCAGTCTTTTTTCCAAGTTTATTGGGACCGCTCCAAGTGAACCAACTACAATTGGTATCACTTTCACTCTCATGTTCCACAGCTTTTTCAATTCTCTGGCAAGGTCCAGGTATATATCTATCTTTTCCTTTTCCTTTCAGCTTCACCCTGTGATCTGCTGGGACCGCAAAGTAAACCAGTTGACACGTTCTCTTTTTTTTTTAAATTTACACTAGGTCTGGTCTTCTTGCTCTATTATTATTTACTCCTTTTAAGCTTTCACATCAGCGTTAGCTGATGGTCTTTCACTGGAGTCTGAGTGACAGCAGGTCTCCTTAGATCTCCAGCGCTCGTCTGAGTATTCTGGCAGATTGCAGCAGTGCAGTGTTCTGGATGGTATCAATCCTTCCTCTGATTTCCAGACTTTCCAGACCCTTTTCCAATCCTTTTGGGACCGTTCCAAGTGCACCAACTACAATTGGTATCACTTTGACTTTTATATTCCATAACGTTTTCAGTTCTCTGGCAAGGTTCAAGTATTTGTCCATTTTTTCATTTTCCTTTAGTTTCACCCTGTGATCTGCTGGAACTGCAAAATCCACCAGTTGACAAGTTCTTTCTTTTTTGTTAATCAACACTAGGTCTGGTCTTCTTGCTGGGATAAGGTGATCCGTTTTAATTTCAAAGTCCCAGAGAATTTTGTGCGTTTCGTTCTCAAGAACAGATTCTGGTTTATGCATATACCATTTTGTTGTGTGGTCAAAATTTAATTTCTTGCATAATTCCCAGTGGATCACCTTCCCAACCCAGTCGTGTCTAGTTTTGTATTCTCGTTGTGCTAGTTTGCTACATTCGCAGAGTATATGGTTAACAGTCTCATCTCTATTACCGCAAAGTTAGTATTATTATTAATTATTATTATTATTATTATTATTATTATTATTATTATTATTTATTATTAAAGTTATTATACTTATTATTATTATTATTATACTTATTAAGTTATTATACTTATTAAATTATTATTATTATACTTATTAAAGTTATTATACTTATTAATTATTATTATTTATATTATTAATACTTATTAAATTATACTTATTAAGTTATTATTAATTATTATTATTATACTTATTAAAGTTATTATACTTATTAAATTATTATTATTATACTTATTAAAGTTATTATATTATTATTATATTATTATTACTTAAATTATTAATATTATTATTATTATTATTATATTAAAGTTATTATTATTATTATTATTATTATTATTATTATTATTATTATTAAGTTATTATTATTATTATTATTATTATTATACTTATTAAAGTTATTATACTTATTAAATTATTATTATTATACTTTTAAAGTTTTATATTTATTAAATTATTATTATTATACTTATTAAGTTATTATATTATTAAATTATTATTATTATACTTATTATTATTATTATTTATTATTATTATTATTATTATTATTATTATTATTATTATTATTTATTATATTATTATTATACTTATTAAATTATTATTATTATACTTATTAAAGTTATTATACTTATTAAATTATTATTATTATACTTATTAAAGTTATTATACTTATTAAATTATTATTATTATACTTATTAAAGTTATCATTATTATTATACTTATTAAAGTTATTATTATTATTATTATTATTATTATTATTATTATTATTGTTGTTGTTGTCATATGAATGCATATTAAATAGTAAAGTATTTCTCCGTATTTTAATCCTCCGCTTCTACATATTTCCATCTTGGTTGCTTAGTAATCCTTCATCCCCAACATTCTTCCTTGCTTCTTTCCAATCAATTCCTCCACTAAAAATACGCGAACGCAAAGGGTTATAGATCAGCCTCTTATAACCGGGGGAAAAAAACTGATATTTTTTTTTTTGTTGTTCAATTACCATGGAGATGACATCGGTGGTTCAGATAAATACGTCTCAATTGTCAGCTCAGCGGCCATCTTGATTTAAACATTGATAAAAAAACACACAGCAGAAGTACCGAAAGCAGATGAATTAATCTAGCACTACATTCTGACAGAACGCATAAAACCCGATTCAAATTTATAGAAAGACAAAAGAAAAAAGCAGAGACAATGCAATTGAAGGTTCATGAAAACAAGTATGTGATCGCGAAAAACACAAATACTGTTCACAATGCAGCGTTTCTGAATTGCGTTGTTTGATAGAGAAGATTGATATCGGGGGGAAATAAAAAAAACAAAAAAGAATAGAAAAAAGTTTTAAAAAATAAAGAAATAAAAAGAAAGGGAAGGAAAAAAATTGATATTTCTGGCTTTGTGATATTATTGGGTTTGTTTCTACTTAAGAATTTGGAAACAAACCTGAGTGTTCTTATGATAAATTTATGAATCTGACAAAAACATACGAAATA
>CM042152.1:4638575-4643575 GCA_023376005.1 Doryteuthis pealeii
TATTTTACGGCATGTGTTATTTCTGTTTTTTTTTGTTTATTTTACGGCATGAGTTATTTCTGTTTTTTTGTTTATTTTACGGCATGTGTTATTTTGTTTTTTTTTGTTTATTTTACGCATGTGTTATTTATGTTTTTTTTTTTGTTTATTTTACGGCATGTGTTATTTCTGTTTTTTGTTTATTTCACGGCATGAATTATTTTTGTTTTGTTATTTTCGGCATGTGTTATTTATGTTTTTTGTTTATTTTAGGGCATGTGTTATCTCTTTGTTTTTGTTTATTTTCGGCATGTGTTATTCTGTTTTTTTATTTTTTTATTTTATTTTACGGCATGTGCTACTTCTGGGTTTTTTTTTAATTCTTGTTGGGCATTCAAGGATTTTAAAACTCATTTTTAAAGATATTTTTATCTATTCAACCCATAGATGTGACCTAAATAGGCACTGCTCAGCTATCAGAATTCCGTCCTTAATTATCACAGGTCCCCAACCACAGTCAACAAGTGATTTCATTTGTACGCATTTATTTTACGGGAATATGCTTCTACGTACACATGATACATTCTTTTGTAACTGTCTTATGGTTTGCAATTTTCAGCCATCAAAGTATTGATGACAGACCTCTGTTCAAACCTGGAGCCCTCTTTTTACATTCATGGAAAAACAATTTATTTATTCCCATTATTCATTATCAATAACCATCTTCTGCAATGTTCAGTCATCATAAACTTGATGACAGGCCAATGAGAACCCTCATGAATTTGGAGAACCCTCTTTGATTTAATGCCATTTTGAATAACCTAAAACAAATATTTTCCCGGATTTAAATAATGTTTCCTATAAACAAATTTCAAAACAATTACAGAGATTATATATATATATATAAAATCTTCTAAAAATATGTATTTCATGTTACTTTTTTTGTCTACACATAAAATACCGAAGTTTTATTTCTTGTGAATATTATAAAATCCGAACATATATGATTTATGAGAATTGTGTATTTTTATTGTGGTTGAATCCTTTCTTCTTTCGTAATTCCCAGTAAACATTTCTCTGGTGGTTGTGTTGGTTGAAATAGAATGAAGAAAGGGAAAAAAAAAACAGTAAACTATTCATAATTTATTTTTAGTTTTGCAACTAAGTGTTGAGAGAGAGAGAGGGAGGAAGGGGGGAAAGATGGAAGAGAGAGGTAGAGCGAGGGGGAGAGAGAATAGAGAGAGAATATAGAGAAAAAAAGAGAGGGGGGGAGAGAGAGGAGAAAGAGATAGAGAGGAGATAGAGAAAGAGAAAGAGAGAGAGAGACCAAAAAATAGTTCCTTTTACTACTGAGGAGAGAGAGCGAGAGAGAGAGGGATGAAGGGAGGGAAAGATGGCGAGAGAGGAGAGAGAGAAAGAGAGAGGGGGAGAGAGAGGGGAGAAAGAGAGAGTGGGAGAGAGGAGAGAGAGAGAGAGAGGGGGATAGAGAGAGAGGAGAGAGAGAGAGAGAGAGAGGGAAGGAGAGAGAGGAGAGGACCAAAAAATAGTTCCTTTTACTACTCAGTCTATATTCTTTCTGACTTCTGAAATCGCTTCCGGAAGTTGTTTCTTTTTTGAACATGCTCAGATCGGTTTTTCCGGTGAAAGGCATTCTGGAAGCTTAATATTTATTTTATATTTATTCTGTTTCGTATTTTTATGATTTTTATTTATGATTTTATTATTATTATTTTCACTTTTATTTATTTTTCAATCCCCACGTATTACTCATTACTTATCAGCAAACGCTACAATATTGAAGCACTATAATTATAACTTCTGGTCTTGTGCTATGTCTAAGCTAAGCTTAGTAAATAACGAGGGCACCTCATGTGATTTAATGGTTAGTAAGCTATATTAGCAGATCATTGTTAGTGAGTTCGATTCTCATTGGGTGCCCCATATTTTTAGCCTTGTGCCACATCTAAGTTAAGATTAGTAAATAACTATACGTTAATTCCCCAGGCTTTCTTTCATGAGCAACTATGTTTTTCTTTCTCTTTTCTCGTTCGTTCCTTATTTTTATTTTTCCTTTTCTCGTTCGTTTTTATTTTTCTTGGTCTTTTTCTCGTTCGTTTCGTATTTTTCTTCTCTTTTTCTCGTCCCTTTCTTATTTTTCTTTCTCTTTTTCTCGTTCGTTCTTATTTTTCTTTCTCTTTTTCTCGTTCGTTTCTATTTTTCTTTCTCTTTTTCTCGTTCGTTTCTTATTTTTCTTTCTCTTTTTCTCGTTCGTTTCTTTTTTTTTTCTCTTTTTCTCGTTCGTTTCTTATTTTTCTTTCTCTTTTCTCGTTCGTTTTTATTTTTTTTTCTCTTTTTCTCGTTCGTTTCTTATTTTTCTTTCTCTTTTTCTCGTTCGTTTCTTATTTTTCTTTTCTTTTTCTCGTTCGTTTCTTATTTTCTTTCTCTTTTTCTTGTTGCTTTCTTATTTTTCTTTCTCTTTTTCTCGTTGGTTTCTTATATTTTCTTTCTCTTTTTCTCGTTCGTTTCGTATTTTTCCTTGTCTTTTTCTCATTCGTTTATTATTTTTCTTGGTCTCTTTATACTTCACGTTTCATTCATTTTGTATTGGCTTTCTTTAGATTTTCTAATTCTTTTTCTTTATTTTTCTCTATTCTTATTTTTTTTATACATTTTCCATTCATTCCATCTTTCATTCATTCCATCTTTCATTCATTCCATTTTTTATTCATTTGATTTTTTTTATCTCGTTGTTGTTTCTTTTATTTATTTATTTATTTATTTTACATTTTTCCCGTTGATCTCTCGTTTCTTTCTTTACCCATTTCACGTGCTGAATCGAGTTTCCAGCTTCCGACAATGATGCCGTTTCGAAATGGTAACGCATCTAATAGAAACTTCACAAAATAAATTTCCGATTCCAAGATAAACGGGCTTAGGAATTTCGTGACTGGAAACTGACCTTCACCAATCACAAGTCTTGACATTTTGTTTCTGCTTTTAAGATCCGAGGATTTTTAAAGGATGAAAGAAAATTCAACGTTAACTCTTTTTTGTAGTCAACATTTTTCTTTCGTTTTATATATATATATATATATATATATATATATATATATATATATATATATATATTGATAGATGTATATATACGCACACATATATATATGTATGTGAGAATGGGAAATGAATCCGAAAATATGAGGAAAAAATGAGTAAAGTAAAGAAATGTAGGTGGTACACAGAGAGATTTTGCCGACCTTCATCAGAGTGGTATTTTTATTTTTATTTTTATTTTTATTTTTTTATTTTTTTTTTATGAAGGTCGGCAAAATCTCTCTGTGTACGGAACATTTTATACATTTTTCCTATTATTATTATCATCATCATCATTTCAACTCCATCTGATTATTTTAATAATAATAATAACGTAAATCCGTATACATTTTGATAAACAGACCGAAACACATGTGTAAGTGATATCGATTAAAAGTGATATCGATACAATTCATTTTTATCCATCTACATTTCTTTTCTTTACTCATTTTTCCTCATATATATGTATATATGTATGCATATATGTATATACATATATGTATATGTATATCTATGTATATATGTATGTATACATATATACACATATATATACATTAAGATCTCCACCAAGCTTGGTGTATACAGAGTCTGTGCGCTCACTACCCCTTTGTACGTCTGTGAGACTTGGGTTGTTTACAGGCGACATCTCAGGACACTCGAGAGATTGCATCAGAATTGCCTTCGCAGTATTTTAGGGATAGAATGGTTGTTCATTTACACCAGGCACCCAATACTGAATGATGTCACCTGCCTAGTATTGAGAGTTTAATCCTTAGATCACGTCTTCGCTGGTCTGGTCATCTAGTTCGTATGAATGATTGCCGAATCCCAAAACAACTATTTTACGGGGAAATCTCAACTGGCAAACGTCGTCAGTGCAAACCCAAATTGAGGTTAAGGACTGCCTCAAGGATACTCTGAAGAACACTGCTATTGCTGTGGAGGCCTGGGAGAAGCTAGTTTGTAATAGACCTGCCTGGAGAGTCACCATCTAACGGTCTGTGAAAAGAATTTGAGTCCAACCGAATTAAACGCCATAAATTGAAGCGGGCTATTAGAAAGGGTAATTTTCAATCCAGCAACATTCAAAGTGGAGAAGTTCCAACATGTAGTTTATGTGGAAGAGTATGTCTCTCCAGGGCTGGCCTGGTGAGTCAGCTGAGAAAAGACAAGGATACAGTGTCAAATGCTACTGGCACCCATCTATGATGGGAAAAAAACAGGAATGGTCTTACTCGAACATGAGTTGACAGCCATTATTATTATTAGGTTGTAACAAAAATTATGGCCGATTGAAGTGCTCGATTTTGAAATGTCATTTTAACATAGAATTTGTTGTTTATTTTCAGGTGAATTTGTGCATATATCATAATTAATGTGTGCTCAAAAATAAAATTCATTCATTTTCAGATAGAAAGTATTTTTGAAAATAGGGGTCTTCAAAGATGAACATGCCTAAACATGACCTTCGCCTTCTTATGTTGCATGAGTTTCAAGCTTGGGAACAATGCCTCCGAAACTACTGCAATATCAACAAAGCATGGGAGATGAATCCACAAGTGATCGGATGTACGAAGGTAGTTCCAGAAATTCCACAGTGGAGATGAGAGTCTTGAAAATAAAGAAGGTAGAAGACGTACATGCAGTTTTGACAATGAACAATTGCAGGCAGTTGTTGAGCAAAATCCACGAAAAGTGTCAGAGAAATGTCTCAGACACTTGGTGTCAGCATTGCAACAGTTTCCCGCCATTTACAGAGTATTGGAAAGGTGAAAAAGCTCGATAAATGAGTTCCTCATGAGCTCAATGAGCACCAAAAACTTTTCAAGTGATATCAACTTAGTGAACGGTGGTTTCGTCTGCAGTCGGAAGAGGAACTGGGGAGCCGAGAACAAAGCGATACTGAAAGAGCGAACGCAAACTAATTATGA
>CM042152.1:4648575-4653575 GCA_023376005.1 Doryteuthis pealeii
GATCAACGTACGTTTTTGCTGGTCGGCCCACACTGGCTTGTCCATGTGCTGGATTCCACATGAGGACGTCGCTTATGAGTTCGTCCTTGCTTCTCCAGCAGTGTCCCGCGTGTCTTGTCCGTCTTATTCGGACGGTTTGGGTGATATGTGGTAGGTGGCCGTACAGCTGTTTTCTCGTAGGGTGCTGTTCCCACGTCCCGCAGCATTCTTGTGCAGCTCCCATCTAGTTTATTCTCGTCGCTTTGTTAGGGTCATGGTGGTGCAGCCATACAGCAGTACTGACCCGACAACGGCCTGGAAGAACTGTCTCTTTAACTTGTCTGTGAGATTGGACCTCCATATGATCGATAATTTATTTATAGCGGCCCATGATTTCCTATATATATATATATATATATATATATATATATATATATATATATGTGGTGTGTGTGTGTGTGTGTGTGTGTGTGTGTGTGTGTTGTGTGTGTGTGTGTGTGTATTTTCACTCGGCCAGCATGTGTGTAGAGGGAGGATCTGCTGCTTGGGCAACAGCCCACCCTCAATCAAAACCTGCCCAGGCTACGTAGTTTTCCTACTACAAAAATGTTGCGTGAGGAAACTGGACAATTTCCACCCCAGAGGCATACACCGCATCCTACACATATGTTGGTAGGACAGAGTGCCAACCACAGAAGAGCTGGAACGAGCAAACATGAACAGCATGCTCGCCATCATATGCGAGAGAGACGCCTACGTCGGCTTGGTCACGTCAGGAGGATGGACAAAGGCCGCATCCCCAAAAATCTACTGCACGGCGAATTGGCAGACGGCACCCGACCAACAGGGAGACCACGCCTGCACTTTAAAGATGCCTGCAAAAGACATGCCACATTGGCACCAACATATGGGAGGCTTGTGCAGATGACCGTGTAACCTGGTGACTCCTTGTCAAACAAGGTACGTAAAGGAGTGAAAAAGAGCAACTCCAGCAGGCATCACTGTTTGCTTGCAGTCACTGCACCAGATATTGCCATTCAAGAATCGGACTGTTCAGCCACTCACGCAACTGCAGATTTTTTAAAAATTGGACACTACGCCATGATCTTTAGTAGACGGAAGGATCCCAACCATATATGTTTAATTTGTCGTTAATTGTTTTATTTTCGTAGTTTCATCCTGACATACATACAAACAACAGCCCTTTATATATTTACTGGAAATGGCAATCCGACATCGCGTGGGTAGAGGTAGCGGGGGGGGGAATGTCAGTCTTGCAGATCCATTATTAATAGATCCCAAGTTGGATTCTCGCAGGATGTCTCATTAAAATCCCTATGTAAAAAAAAAAAATCGCGTTGATCCGGCCTGTTGTGTGTCAGAAAAAAATTGCACATATACTCGGAATAGAAATATTAATGTCTCCTATTTAAATGCACAAAAATCCATGCTGTTATCATTTACATTTTTAATTATCTTCACTAATATAAATCCAATCTTCATTATTTTTGTTAAAAAAAGCAAAATCTGGTGACAGTGAATGTGTATATATATATATTTACTTTGTTGTTACCGTATTTGACGGCATATAAGACGCAAGGGCATATAAGACGCACCCCCATTTCAGCAGGTCAGATTCGGGGGAAAAGCTTTTAGTGTATCATTAATTTTATTATTATTATCATTTTTTGCTATTGATATCTCTTGTGTATGTTTATTGCTTGCCTGTACTGCCAAATTGCTTTTATACAGCTATGTTTCTGCTTGTGTAATGCACAGCTAGACTGTTTTCAACAATATATGCTTAAATACACTAAACAGTTTTTTCTACTGAGTCTGTCCTGCTGAAATGGGGTTGCGTCTTATACGCCAGTGCGTCTTATATGCCATCAAATACGGTACCTTAAAATAAAGCCATCATCAGACAGACAATAAACTTGAGTTCAAACGTGGTTTCGGAGCAAAAAAATAATTACCATTAGTTCAAGGTGAATAAAAAGAAAAATATTTCTTAGTTTGTGTAATATAAAAGTAAGATTGAATACACCGGCAGTCAAAAAGAAGGGTTATGCATGATTTGTTTTTGTTTTTATTATTATTATTATTATTATTATTATTATTATTATTATTATTATTACTGGCATTTCAGTCTCGGAAGACTATAATAAAGTTGTTGTGCCCCTGAAGTTACAGCGTCTCCTGTGACTGTAAAGTCCGATGTTTGAAAAACATTCTCGACCACAGATGTCGCATTTGAAGGCTGTCCCTGAAGATGTTGATGTGCCAGTGTTTTGTTGCCGCTGCTTTCCTCTGGACCTCCTAGCTTCATGGTGTTGTGTCAGTGTGACATCTGACATGAAAAACCCTCTACGGAGAGCCTGCCACCGCCGAGGGCGGTCCTGAGCCAACATTTTCCCAGCTGGAAGGGGCAATGGCAAAGCACCTGAGATCATTCTTGCAGACATCCTTGAATCGCAGTTGGGGGGCGACCAATCTGTCTTTTACCAAACGAAAGCTCTGCATAAAGAATGTCTTTCGGGATTCGTCCATCATCCATCCGACGTACATGACCCAGCCATCGGAGACGACGTTTTGTCAGTAGAGAACACAAGCTGGGGAGTTGAGCTCTCTCTAGAAATGCTGTGTTAATGATCCTCTCCCTCCAGGTGATTTGGGAATGGTTGACGGGATATTCTATTCCTTGTGTGCCTCTTATTTAATGTATCAGCAGTAGATATTTTGTTTTGTGAAATCTTGGTTATTTTTTTTTAAGTATTTCAATCAATTAAGGTTGTGGGTTTTATTTTGTTTTTCATCTCCCTAGTGTATCGGGGAGGGGTTTTAATGTAATGCATTGAAGTAACTATCCAATAATATACCACTTAACGAAGATAATTAATGTTATTTTGAAAGCAAAATTTCTGATGTTGTTTTTTTTGTGTGTATCTTTCAGTATTATACATATAAACTATATATATGTGTGTGTGTGTGTGTGTGAATATATATATATATATAATATATATATATATATATATATATATATATGGGTAAATATATATATATATATATATATATATATATATATATATATATATATTATAAAAAAAGAAGAAGGTCCGCAAATGTATCGTTCTCAGAAAAAATGTTTTATTCTTTTTATTTCACACACACACACACACACATACACACCACACACACACACACACACACACATATATATATATATATATTATATATATATATATATATCCTTTTATTCTTTTATATTTCATATATATATATATATATATATATATATATATATATATATATTCCTCCGCACGAGCAGGATATGACACAATGTCGATTTCTTAAGCGGAATTTAACAGGTTTCAACTCAGAGTTTTCCTTCTCCTAGACTGGTTACCTAACCAAGATTAAAGAGACCAATCTGCCCTAATATCTGCCTATAGCTGGAGAGAGAGAGAGAGAGTAGTAGTAGGATTCCTGCCTTTGCCTAGGGTATGTGAAATGCAAACAGTCACGTCCAGGATTTGAACTCAGGTAGAGGAGTCCATTTCATACGACTGTTACAGCACACACCTCCAACATGTGTGTGTGTGTGTGTGTGTGTGTGTGTGTGTGTGTGTGTGTGTGTGTGTGTGTGTGTGCGTTGGTGTGAATATATATACTATTTGCCTACTATAAACCACTCACAGCAGCTCTCTCGCCACTGCGATAAAAAGTACAAAAACTGATGGTTCGTTTATTATAATTGAGCAGAAGGACTCATATTACAATAACAATAGGACTTTATTTGAATAGAATGAGTTCTGAGGTGAATAAATAGTGAACTTTGAAATATCCCATCATACAGGTTAAAAAGAAAAACCAAGAAAATTTAGTACAGCCGTGGGGGAAATTTGGTTGGCAAAGAGGTAAGTATGTTACATAATTATTGGACCCTAATACTTATATAAGGTAGTGTAGAAACATAATGGCGATTAGTGCAGCTGATGGCCTTGAGAGTGAGTGACGGCGCTTGACCTCACTCTCACCTTGCTTTCCGGGGATAAATCGTGAGAACCGGAAGGTATAGAAGACCTTGTCTTCCGGTTTAAGGATTGAAGTAACTCAGTCAGTTAGCAAGTAGGAGCCGAGCTCGTAAGATGTAAGTCTCACTGCGCAGATGTCTGGGTTGGGGATCGAGAATAAAGTAACATCAAAGTAAATCGAAGTCTTGTGTTTATTACCTAAAAACTAACAATGACACAGGGCTTCTGATAAGGAGAAATCCCTAACAGAAACCGGACCCGAAGTCCCCAAGAAAGTCCAGACCTTAGAAGAGACGCTAGACCAGACCAAGTCAACACCAGACCAAGATGTTAGAAAATAGAACCAAAGCCGACCAGAAGAGAAGACGACTAGAAGTAAGAAGTAAAGAAAGGGTATACAGCATATATCGATTTGGTACCGTGAAAACCTCAGTATGCAATAAGTGGAGGTATAGGAGAAAATAATTCACTTCATATAAAAAATATAATTATATTATTATCATGAAAGGCAAACTGAAAATTAAGTGTATCCCAAAGGTAAAGTCTCTAAAATATTTAGAAATCACAGAAATGTTTATTGTTTATTAACAATCATTACATCATTTTAAAGTTTCAGCATGTATTTATTTTTCAAATAATTGCCATTTCGGTCCATGCGTTTTTGTTGGTGCTATGGCAGTTTTTGTATGACCCTGTCATACCAGCTAGCCGCCATGTCGTCGAGGAAGCGTTTAACCTCGTTGTCGCTGCAAACTCCCTACACTTCTTGGGAACGTTTTTGACATCCATGTACGACTCGCCATAAATGCTGATTAATCTAAATTGATTGAATACCTTTTTGCGCTTTAAAACTGAATAACTCTGCAAACTTCACACTTGGTGGTAACGTTACTCGGGAGCTCCATCAGAAGCCAAGACTAAGCGAGGAGCACCCGGGTGGAGGCGTAGGCGCATGCGAAACAAACACAACAGCGTTGTCAATAGTCG
>CM042152.1:4656075-4668575 GCA_023376005.1 Doryteuthis pealeii
GTAGGTATTACACGCTGATAAGACTTAATAAGGTTGAAAACAGCTTGTACATTGTTCCACTCGCGCCTCGTTATTTGCCAACTTTACTTGTCAGATTATTTTCAATAATATCGAATTTTATACGATATACGCATTTTAATTGCCTTCAAGATATAAACAATAATAATATACTTTACTCTTAACAAATGCCTCAAAAAAGTCAAATGTCCAAATTCTAAATTCTTACGCCTTGAGCAATACTGAGAATACCGAACAAACAATTAAACTAATACGCTTCTGTATAAAATAACTCAAGAAGGGTTGACATGCCGTTATAAAAACCAACCAACCAACGACCAACTCCACAAATTGTAATTTGAGATTAATTTCAATTTAGGAAGTAACACAAAGTTATATGATTGGTTTCTTTGTTAATGGCATAAAAACCTGAATTTTTTTTTAATGACAAAGCCATTACTGTAGTACGGACGGCTAATCGTAATATTTAAGCCCATACGGTGAGAGGATGAGGGTTCATTTTTCCCATGAGTAGTAATCCTAACATTAAGCGTAATTAGTGTAGATGGAGTTGGGAGTCACTTAGGACGAATTGCAGTTACCAAGAATGTTAATCCACTACGCCGTGGCAAGGGAAGATTCCCTTCAAATGTTTTTAGGATAATTAAATTATCAAGGCTAGATTATTCAAATTTATGCGTAACGCCTACACACTACTTGCTTGCTGCTGCCGATAATATTTCAATCCGGTTCAATCGCTTTTTTTATTAAAAACCGTATATTTGGTGAACTTCACACTTGCGCGTATAAGTTTGATAGTAGTTTTAGCTTTAGTAGTTTAAAATGGCTTCTTATTATACGTTAAGAGACTTCAGAGAAAACTCCAAATGAGACACATCTATATCTTTCGCCTGGATGGACTCTAGGTTATGAAAACCCAATGCAACGCACCATAGACGAAATGGGCCCGATGTAGTGCCGACCCCTCTCCGACTGGGCAGCCCAGTCCCACGGAATAGCGTAGCGGGGTCGGGGGGAGCAAAATGAGACACCTCTATATCTTCGCACTGGATGACTCTAGGGTTATGAAACCAATTCAGACGTCACCCATAGACCAAAGGCCGACTGAGTGAGTGCCGACACTCTCCGACTGGGAAGCCAGTGCCACGGAATATCGGTAGCGTAGGGTCGGGGGAGCAAAATGAGACACCTCTATATCTTCGCCACTGGATGACTCTAGGTTATTGAAACCAATGTCACCATCGACCAAAGCCGACTGATTCTGTAACAAAATCGTAATAAAGAAATACAAAGCAGTTTGGTCGAAGGTTCTAAGGAAAGAAGAAAGAAATAGTTCGTGTTGTTGTAATACTCTTCTTATATTTACTTCTTACTTCTATTTTTCTTCTGTTCATCTTTCGTATCTTACATTTTCTGCTGAGCGTCTCTTCTAACGTCTCTTCTAGCGTCTGGACTTCGTCTTAGTGGTCGGTCGCACTTAACTCATTTCTTCTTGTAGATCAGTCTTGTTACCAAAGACATTCATCAACCCAAAACCATATTATTTAATTAAACTTTTATTTTCTTAAATACACATTTCAATGAAACTAACATAACGCGCGCGTATGCAGTGAGCTCCAGTTAAGCAGTACATCTCTACCTGGCGTCCAAACTGAAAACTGAGGACCCAACCCAGGTCCCACGGACTTCATGTATTTCGCGGGCTTTCGGTAATATTCCATGGAAAGTTCCCGCCCTGATATGAAAAGGGGCCATCCCTTCAGAAATACAGGGAGTTTGACAATAATCTTATGGCAACCGCATAGATTCGTGTAACAGTTGTAGGTAGTTAAGGGTTCAGAGATAAAAGTTATTCCTCGAAAGATTGTGTCATTTACTTCGTGCAGGATCAACTGGTGGTCACCTCACGCAGACATCGGAGAGTTTAGAAGGAACGCGTTATAAGCCTATAGTTGGGGGACAAAACGGACCGAGACACAACAAGTCAAGTGCATTTTTGAGGGATTACCAGATAAAAAGAGAGCGAGGGATAAGGGGGAGGGGCGGAGGACAGAGAGTGACGAGAGAGAGGGGGAGAGGAGAGAGAAAGAAAGAAAAGAGAGAAGAAGAAAGAAATAGAAGAGACGGAGGGGGGGGGGAGGAGCGGGGGAAAAGGAAAGAAAGAGAGAGAGAAAGAGAGAAAGAGAGCTTCCCGGGCTGAATTTAAAAGAGGTAAGAGAGAGAGAGGGGGAGGGGCTAGAGAAGAGAGAAAGAGAAGGGGTTGAGAGGGACAGAGAGAGAGAGAGATTAGAAAGAGAGAAGAGGAGAGAGAGAAAGAGAGAGAGAGAGAGAGAGAGAGCTTCCCGGGCTGAATTTAAATAGCCATGGTTGTAATGCCCTCTCGTGGCAAACCCTGGAGGCAAAAGGAGGAAAAACTCATTTCCAATATCAACCACATCCCACATGAGAACACGATCGCTACAGCGGTATTCATCAATCTGGAGCTCCGTCCAAAAACGAGTGCCTAGCCTAAGAACTTAGCGTGGCATCGAGGCGCGTCAAGGGCAGGCGCAGCCCACAACATACATAACTGTTGCCAGTGCCCCACCAACAGTTTACCTGCGTTCCCGATCGCTTTGGAGACGGTTACTATTTTTTTATTACCCTCGTGTACTAAGTGCGTTGGTTAGTGTTTGTTGGCTTGCGTCCGTCAATTGATAACCTGTTCCTGGCTAACCAGAGAAACGAGATCTCGGCAACAAAAGATGTTGCTTCGAGACAAAGCCCGAGACATTTGTGGAAATGCATTGCATTCTGATAGGAAGATAAGGCGGTTCTTGATGAGTGTTTGAGGAAAAAGCTGCCGCGTCGGCCGCATTTCTATTCAGATGCATTATCATCTTTTTATTTATGTTAAACCGAACGCGTCCTACGATTATGCATATATACGGGTCGACACTCGACACAGGCAACCGAGAAAATATTCAACACTTTCCAAAGTCGGATTCAACTGAATTAATAGCTTCCATGAGATTAATGAGTAGAATATTTATTTCGAAAATATTTTATAGTATTTACATTTTACCTATAAATTCGTCTCTTTCGGCATCTTACCGTATCTATTGAAGTTTCTTTCTTTTCTTATTTTTCTTTTTTCTTCTTTCTTTCTTTTATTACAGTCTTTTTCTCTCATTCTTTCATTTTCATTCTTTTGTTCTATCTATTTCAGTTTCCTTCTTTCTTTTCTTCTTCTTTCTTTCTTTCTTCTTTCTTTCTTTCTTCTATCTATTGAAGTTTCTTTCTTTCTTTCTTTTCTATCTTCTATTATTTTATTACAGTCTCCTTCTCTATCATTCTTTCATTCTTCATCTTTTGGTTCTATTCTATTGCAGTTTCTTTCCTTCCTTCTTTCTTTTCTATCCTATTCAAGTTTCCTTCTTCTTTCTTTCTTTCTTTCATTCTTATTACAGTCTCTTCTCCATTCTTTCAATTTCATTCTTTTGGCGGTTCTATCTATTGCAGTTTCCTTCTTTCTTTCTTTTTCTTTTCTATCTATTGAAGTTTCTTTCTTTCTTTTTTCTATTGCGTTTTATTACAGTCTCCTTCTTCTCATTCTTTCATTTTCATTCTTTTGGTTTCCTATCTATTGAAGAGTCTTTCTTTTTTTTCTTTTTTCTATCTATTTGAAGTTTCTTTCTTTCTTTTTTTTCTATCACATTATTACACGTCTCCTTCTCCCATTCTTTCTTCTCATCTTTTTGGTTCTATCTATTGCAGTTTCATTCCTTTCTTTCTTTCTTTCTTTCTTTCTATTAAAGTTTCTTTCTTTCTTTCTTTCTTTCTTTCATTCTATTACAGTCTCCTTCTCTCATTCTTTCATTTTCATTCTTTTGGTTCTATCTATTGCAGTTTCCTTCCTTCTTTCTTTCTTTCATTCTATCTATTGCAGTTTCCTTCTTTCTTTATTTATTTCTATTTATTGAAGTTTCTTTCTTCTTTTTAATTCTATGACAGTCTCTTTCTCTCATTCTTTCATTCTCATTCTTTTGGTTCTATATATTGCAGTTTCCCTCCTTATTGTATTATTTTCTTTCTATCCATTGAAGTTTCTTTCTTTCTTTCTTTCTTTCTTTCTTTCTTTCTTTCTATTAACAGTCTCCTTCTCTCATTCTTTCATTTCATTCTTTGTGTTCTATCTATTGCCAGTTTCCTTCTTTCTTTTTTTCTTTTCTATCTATGAAGGTTTCTTTCTTTTCTTCTTTCATTCTATTACAGTCTCTTCTATCTATTGAAGTTTCTTTCTTTCTTTCTTTCATTCTATTACAGTCTCTTTCTCTCATTCTTTAATTTTCATTCTTTTATTCTATCTATTTGCAGTTTCCTTCTTTCGTTCTTTTCTTTCTTTCTAGTCTATTGAAGTTTCTTTCTTTCTTTCTTTTTTTCATTCATTCTATTACAGTCTCCTTCGTCTCATTCTTTCATTCTCATTCTTTGGTTCTAGTATATTGCAGTTTCCCTCCTTATTCTTTCTTTCTTTCTTTCTTTCTTTCTTTCTTTCTATCTATTGAAATTTCTTTCTTTCTACTCTGATCTCGTTAAGTTCTTTCTCTGTTCTATCTATTGAAGTTTGCTTCCTTTCTTCTTTCTGTCTTCTTTCTTCTTCTTTACTATCTATGAAATTTCTTTCTTTCTATCTAATCTGTTGAAGTTTCTTTCTTTCTTTCTTTCTATCCATTGAAGTTTGTTTTCTTTCTTTCTTTCTTTCATTCTATCTATCTAATCAATCTATCTATCTATCTATTGCCAGTTTATTAATTTATATTTCTATCAATCGATTGCGATTTCTGTCTTTTCTACTTATCTATCTCTCTATCTATTACGGTTTTTTTCCTTTATTTATGTCGACTTGCCATTTCGTTCTTTTTATGATACACAGAAAGAACGAAACGGCAGGTCGACATAAAATAAATAAAGAAAAAAGAGTTTTTCTTTCTTTTTCTTTCTTTTTCTTTTTCTTTTTTCTTTTTTTTATTCTGTATCAGTTTCTTCTATCTATATATTTGCCAGTTTTGTTTGTTTTGTTTATCTATCTATTGTAGTTTACTTTTGTTCTTTCTATTACAGACTATTTCTTTCTTTCTTTCTTTCTTTCTTTCTTTCTTCTTTCTCGTTTCTCTGGTTCTATCTATTGCAGTTTCTCCTTTATTTATTTATTTATTTCCTTCTATTGCACTTTCCCTCTTTCTATCTATCTATCTATCAATCTATCTATTTATCAATCTGTTCAGATTCGATATTATTATTATTATTATTATTATTATTGTTATTATATTATATATATTATATTATTATTATTATTATTTTTCACTCCTTTTTGAGTTTTTCACATCAGCGTCAGCTGATGGTATTTTCACTGGAGTCTGAGTACATCAAGTCTCCTTCAGATCTCCAGGACTCTTCTGAGTATTCTAGCCGATTGCAGCAGGCCAGTAGTCTGTGTGGTCTTAATTCTTCTTCTGATTTCCAGATTCTCCAGTCTTTTTTCAAGTTTATTGGGACCGTTCAAATGCACCAACTACAATTGGTATCACTTTCACTCTCATATTCCACAGCTTTATAATTCTCTGCCAAGGTCCAGGTATTTATCCAATTTTTCATTTTCCTTTCAGCTTCACCCTGTGATCTGCTGGCACCGCAATGTTCACAAGGTGACACGTTCTCTTTTCTCTTGTTAATCAACACTAGGTCTGGTCTCCTGCTGGGATAGGGTGATCCGTGGTTTATCTCAATGTCCAAGAGAATTTTATGCGTTTCATTCTCCAGAACATATTTCTGGTTTATGCGATATACCATTTTGCTGTATGGTCAAAATTTAATTTTTTGCATAATTCTAAGTGGATCACCTTTCCCAACCCAGTCGGGCTTTTGCTTTATTTCGGTTGTGCTAGTTTTGCTTACATTCACTTAATAACAGTGGTTTACAGTCTCATCTCTGTCACGTCACAGTCTACATTTTACTATTTTGTTTGCGTCTTAATCAATTTTTGCTCTTTATATAATTTGTTCTTCAAGGTACTGTTTTGTGCCAGCAATTATTAAGCGATTCAGTTTCTCTCTTGAGGTTCCCTTTCTAAGCCATGTCCAATCTTTTTATGTGCAACCTCTCTGACTTGTCGTTTGAAAGTGCCCATATAATTGTTTTTTCTTCCCGTCTTTGTTTACTTAGTTTTTGTTGTTTTTCTGTTTGTCCATACGTTACATCTGCTGTTGTTGGCTGCTATAAGTAATCTTTTTTGTTATTCTTTCGATTATTATTATTATTATTATTATTATTATTTATTATATTATTATTATTATTATCTAAAAATTTGATTAGGGAGATACCTTATTTATAACATTCTTGTAGTGTTTGCAGTAAATTAGATGCCTTTGAAGATATAATTTTGATTTTAATTGTTATAAATATAGCATAAAATCAGTTTTCAAAATAATTACTATTGCATGCCTTAATGCAGCATTTTGACTGTCTTTCAAATAAACTTTTCTCATCTGAAATTGTTTTTGATGTCTGCCGACAGGAAACATATTTACATTCTGTAAATTAAAATCTTCCAAAATATATGGAATAATTATCGAAATAAAGTATATCTAGCCACAATTTTAATTATTATTTAACGTATTTTCAAAGATTAATCGATATTTACTGAAGCTAGATTTGGAAAAATGTCTGTTTATAAAGTTCGTTTTTTTTTTAACCTGTCAACTCAGTGTAAAGATTTGGCGGGTGTTCATCATTCCCGCTCCAATCATGTTGAAATTCAGACTGAAATGTAAGATCTTATCATAGGAAATCTATATATACTAGCAAATATATGCACCCTCCGATGTGCAAGTATTTAAGTTTTGATATAATTAAAATATCATATTAAATTAGAAAGGCTAATGAAACTGACTAAGGAATGGCAGTAAAAAGATTCGGAACAGAGGGTATAATCGAAAAAATAGAACAACTTTGAAACTAACTATTTCCATCATTTTCCATTACTCCCCCTTTCATTGGTAAATTTCCTAATTTAACAATTTAGTTTAAAATAGGAAGTAAAGGATAATATTACAATTGTTTCTTCTTGTAATAAATTTCTTTTAAGATTTATCCACAGAGATTTTTGTTTATATTTCTTAAGATAAAACCAAACAATTAGAAATCAATAATACCCAAGCACATATTTATTAAAAAAAAAATTTTAAATATCAATATTGCAAATTTAGCCTTCTCGCTTCAAACTGTAAACCGCTATTTTGTTTGTATATACAAATACAATTGCATGTTATTAGTACGTAGATATTGGTCAAACAGTATTAATAATGTAAAACAATTTTTAATAAAACTGAAGGTTTAAAAGAAGAAATTATGGAGGAATTTGACGTAATATAATTAAGGGAATTGTGACTTGTGGTAGTAATATAGTTTCGGTTACAGACAGAAAAACACACAATCTCCTATAATAAAATATATATAAAGGTCAGTTGTGTGAATCTGTATGTCCGGAGGGAGACTTCGGAAATAAAACAATTGACGACAAAGTAAATATATACACTTTAAATATCACCAAGGCTTGGTTTTTGTGCAAAAAATGATGAAGATTTGATTTATATTCGTGGAAGATAATATAAAAAATAAAAATTTAATGATAACAAGCATGGAATTTTTTTTTTATATTTAATGTTGTTAAATAGTAGACATTGATTTTTCTTTTTCAGAGGGGCTGGTTCAGCAGAAGGTCTTTTTACATGGGGATTTTAATGAGACATCCTGTGGGCAACCAGCTCCCGATTAGGTAATACTTGATCTATGGAGACTAAATTTTAAAAAAAAATCCCCTCTCTACCCAGCGATGCTGGGTTAGCAGCTTCTAGTAATAAGATAAACTAAAAAATTCGCGGAGTAGCGTATTGTCGGATCAGCTGGACAAGCAAGGAAGAGTATATCCCCTTTTTCGTTACGCTAGACCAGAGGATATTGTTTTTGCTGGAGCGCCACACTACCCCCAGCTTCCCATTTGACACACAGAACCAGATTTACATAATCACTGCTACTCATATGCTGAGTTGACGGGGAACAGTTATCGAATTCAGAACCTTACAGCGGTCGGAGAGCCCCCTCGATCAATCAGCTGGTCACGTCAAGCCCTAGCACCTTATATTGATTTTCCCAACCCTATTGCCCTTATGGCCAAGCCCCAACCCCTTTTATCATATGCGTGCTAGAAGGCGGTGACTGAGCGTCTACATGTCCTGGGAAATGACGTTAAACTCTATCTGATGGTGAGGTCCAGATTTGGGGTTTGGGGGAATGTGAGCACCCCTCATCACCATTGCTCCCTGGTCCACTCTTGCACGGAAGTGGTAGTACCTGTTAGGGTCCCATCTATGGTGTTAATAGAAAAATGTATTATAAAAAAAATGTATTAATCCATTAAGAATTGATTTATTTCAAAAACTTTATCGCATTTTAATGACCCAATGAGGTTGATTATGCCGTAAAACAAAACAAACCAACCAAAGAACCTTACAATTTCTCAGGCGGATGCTTTACCGACTGAAAGCTAAAACCGGTCTACCTTGCAAATAATAAATAATATTGAACAAAATATTACGAGAGCTGATAGTTATGTATTATTTGGATTATTCGGACAATTGTCCTCATCTTTTTTGTTATCTTACAACGGTGCGGAATTATCCCCCTAAATATTATTGTGATTACTAGGGTGCAATATACCTGTTTGATATCTGGGTTAAAGTTATATCACAGTACTGAGTGCGCCTGAAAATGCTAGCGTACCTTGGTGCCCATACTGGATTTTTTTTTATAGCAATCTTTTCTAGGTGAATTTTATGGCAGATTAATTTTTTGTGAGGAACTATCATATCTGTTTAAATCATAAATTCTTCTTCCGTCCAGCTTTCCTCATTCAGTGTGATTTATGTCTTGTAAGACTTTTTGGACCATATGACTTTAGGCACCCCTTTGCGATCTCAATTCATAGGGACATTTTTTCATTTACACAGTCAAAATCCGGTTTGTTAACAGACGGTTTTTTTAATAATAAAAACAACACCCTAACCCTATCGCTAACACCCATAACTCTATCCATAACCCCTAAACCCTAACCCCCAACAAACAACCGGATTTTGACGGTGTGAAATGAAAAAAATGTCCTTATTAATCGAGATCGCAAAAGGGGTGCCTTAAGGTCATGTGGTCCGGATTTTTTTAAACAATTAGATCAAGCGTCGTAAGCTGTTGTCTCACCGTTACTTGATTTCAACCTTTAACTACTACGGCCGATTTCCCTGTCTTACTGCAACGTCTTCTCTTTCGTTCTCCATTGTAAAGATATTCCTTAGGGGTTCCATTCTTAATTTTATTAAAATCCAATTTAGCCAGTCCTGCTCTGAATATAGCTAAACATGTATGTTAAAGTTTCATTAGATCAGATAACTGGTGTAGCGCCAACTAGTTATATACTACTAGCCAGATAGAAATTGACATTTATGTTGGAGATTGAGCGTGACGGTATATACCAGATAGTCGGAGTGTTGTGGAGCAATCTAAAGAAAGCTGGGAAAGAGATAAAGATCGTGGAAAGAATCAGGACCACGGCCTATTTTTATTTTTATTTTATTTTTTAGATTGGTTGAATAACTTTTTAACTAGCCAGATAGAAAATTGACATTTATGTCGAAGATTGAGGTGACGGTAATACCAGTCATATCGGAGTGTTGTGAGCAATGAACTGGAAATAGATAAGCTGAACCTTAGATCCGTGGAAGAGATCAGGAACCACAGCCTGTTTTTTTTTTTTTTTTTTTTTTTTTTTTTTTTGAGATTGCTGAAATGAAGTTGTTTAACTAGCCAGATAGAAATGATCATTTATGTCGGAGATTGACGGTGACGGTAATACAGTCAAGTCGGAGTGTTAGGAAGCAATCTAAAAGAAGCTGGGAAAATAGATAAGCTGAACCTTAAGATCCGTGGAAGAATGACCACAAGCCTTTTATAATTTTAAAAAAATTTTTAGACTGGCTGAAATAAGTTTTTAACAGCTGCGTTACTTGCTGTCGCTTGGACCGCAGTGAAGTCTATCAACTTTCTCAGTTGGTATGAACATTTAAAAAAGAGTATAATTAATAATGGGATGCTCTCTACACGGAAAGTTTATGAGTTTTTGCCCGAGATCAACGAGTGAAATCTGAACAGTGCTTCCAGGTTTAATCCTCCTGTGCCCGCATGCGTTCAAATACCAATTTGTTAGTCTCTTTCCCATAAGGCATTTTGGGACTGTGGACTAATTAGCATGTCTCTATCTCTACCCTCTCTCCGTTCTACTACGATTCTTTCTTAACTTATCGTTATTATTATATTATTATTATTATTATTATTATTATTATTTTTATTATTATTATTATTATTATTATTATTATTCCTGCAATTTGCATACTTACTGCAGATGCCTGGTTGGTAAATTGTTGAGGACTGAGTCCGAACGTATCCCAAACTAAACACCTCATGATGGGATCATAAGGCGATCTGTACAATTTCAACCATATCTCAAATTTCTAACGTATCTAATCCTATTGTTGTTATCACTATATCAATACGCTTGTGCCTACTTACGTGTGTCACACCCTGTCGTTGTCTCGGATAAATAATGGACTATTCCATTAAAAAAAAACACAGCATAAACACTAAAAGAAAGAAAGAGAGGTTAAATCGAACTTAACGACATAAAATTCCCACATCGTATGTCAGCCCGCCGAAAGAAAAGAAAATACCAAAAAAAAAATCAGGAAATTAACCGAATTTAATGAATTTTCAGTGTTGATATATTAATGAATAAAAGATATAAACGCACAGTTATTTATTTAAAAACTTTTTAGATTTATTTCAGTTCAGTTAACTTTGAACATGTATCTTTGAGGCGTAACACATATTCTCAAATAAAGAGAATGGAACAGTGAAAGGAAGAAACCGAGCGGAAAAACGTCAAGTACGTCTCGAATGGTTACGCAAACAGTTGGAAATTGTTTAAATACTCATTGTGAGTATTTCTTTGAATTTTTGAGATGAGGTTTGACAATTTGTATTATTTTGATTATTCGGACTATTGTACTCATCTTATTGTTATCTTATCACGGTATTCAGAAGGCTCCGAGTCAGACAAGAAATACCTGAAGAAGGCCGGAGGGCACATCGGCCAAACTTTGTACTGATAACCATAAAGATGAGGACAATAGTCCGAATAATCCAAATAATAAATTCAATTCATATCTATCTATCTCGCACCAAAGCGCTTATCGTTTCATCAGAAACAGAACACTAAGCTGGGTTGTAAAATCCTTGGACGAGGTTGTTGCGTTTCACTTTGCACTAAATACTTTGCAAAGGCTTAATTGCCATCTATTTCCCTCCAGTGACAGGTAAAATAGTAGGCAGACTGGGTTCTTTAGTCTTGGTAAGCCAACCAGTCTAGAAGAAAAACGAATTAAAAAAAAACCTATCAGAATTAAATGTGGTTTCAAGTTCAGTAGCAAATACCACTATAAAATACGTTAGGAGGCCTCATATATGCCTCCAAGCGCAGGTGAATATTATACAACAAATTCCAACACAGAGATAATATAACAAATTACAGACTTTATATGTCTGAGCAACATTTAACATACAATACAAAAACAGCTCAAAGAAACTTGATGGTTTTCACGGATAATCTGAATGAGAGCAAGGATCAGACAGCCTTCAGAACTCTTGTTCAATACTTCTAAGATTCCTCTTAAGCAGTAACTTTAGTTTGGAACTGTGGACATATTTTCTCAAAGTATTAAAATCGTCTTTTTTTCCAAGCGCCTAACTTATTCCTCACTTCTGCAGATATATTCACATTGCCGTGGAAGCGCCGTGGATGTAATGGCTTAAAGTCATGGGAAATGGACTCGTCGCCCCGAGTTCAAATCCTATGTTTGGTAACTACATTGCACTTAGCGCTAATACCCATTTGGGGAAAGGTTGAAATCCTACTCTCCCCTCCTCCTATGGATAAATAGTAGGGCAGACTGGGCTCTTTAACCTTGGTTAGGCGTCCGGTCTAGGAGAAGGAAAACTCTGAATTCAAACCTGTTGAACTCCGCTTAAGAAATTGATCTTGTGTCACATCCTGCTCGTGCGGAGGGGTTGGTAAATATATATATTCACATTTTTTCCTTTCTCATTACGACCATGGCACACTTGTCGATGCCGAATTCCATTCCTTTATATTGGCTGTATAGTCATGACTTGTACTAGGATTTCCAATTCGTTTTTATTTTTAGTTGGTTGATTGATTTGACTGGAATATCAACCTGTCTGGGGTTAAGTCATGCCCTAACGGCTATGACGTAATATATTGTTGTGTATTTATATTTATACTTTTTTTAGTAATTGGTATTAACAATGTGTTAGCAAA
>CM042152.1:4673575-4688575 GCA_023376005.1 Doryteuthis pealeii
AATTCAACACATTTTGCAAATAGTTTCTAAAAATATATACATCTTTCTATCGGAAATTACATTCAGCTTTTTATACTGAGTAAACATAATTTTTTTATCTCAAATATGAACCACCCTCTCTTGTAAATATTTTCCTGACTTCCCACCAGGTCACAATAACACAAAGACTGTTGCTTTTGTCGTCAAAGTTTATCCTTCTGTCAGGCAGGTGTCAATACCAATTGATATCTCGGAGAAATACTCTCGGAAAAATCTAAGAAATGCACAAAATCAAAGATTCTTTCTACAATTACATTGTATCTATGATTATTCATAATATATATATAATATATATATATATATATATATATATATATATATATATATATACATATACATATACATAATTTATAACATATACATATACATATACATATTTGTATACATATACATATTTATATAAATTTCGATACATTATAATGAAAAAGGGTCCTCATATTAGTTGAGGATGGGCCGGGTGTTGGTTTTTAAACCGTCGAGAGATTTGGCCCCGAAACGGTTTGCACACTTTCTCTCCTGATGAGCCTATTTCAGTTGTAAACATCTTTTGTTTTTTCATTATATCTTATTCATACTATCGGATTAATTTCCATTTTATTTTCACAACACCACACACACACACACACACACACACACACACACTATATATATATATATATATATATATATATATATATAATTATATATATAAATATATATATATATATATATATATATATATATATAAGAAAGTTATATGTAATAATATGTAAGAAAGTTTTATAGAAAAAAAAACAAGATGTTAAAAATCTTTGCTGACAGAAATCTGTTTCGTCATTATGAATATGTCTTTTTCAAAGCAACATTGTTAGCGGAAAACGAAATGATATATCATTAATTACGAGGCACAGAACGCTCTCGATCAGTACCGGAAATTTTTTTTTAAATTTAAAAATACGTATTTATTGTTAAAAATAAAACAAATTTTATTTTTTTAAATTATAAGCATTTTTATCATAAAAAGCTCGAAAGAATTGACAGTAAAAAAATATATGCATATCAAAAAGTTCAGGTAAATGTTCCGGTTACAAATGAAAGTTTAAAAAATATAACAAGTCCAACAACAAGAATCTGCAATGATGATAAACTCGCAGAGTCGGGATCCTTATTACATCCGAAAATATGAGCCCCCGGTGATATGATTTAAGTAATCTGTCAGCAAAAATTTTTAACATCTTGTTTTTTCTATAAAACTTTCTTACATATTGTCGGATTCAATATCCATTTTTACCTTTCACACACACATATATATATATATATATATATATATATATATATATATATGTGTGTGTGTGTGTGTGTGTGTGTGTGTGTGTGTGTTATTGATTATATTAGATCGAGAACATATTCTAAGTATGTGAGCAGCGCTTAGGAACATACTAACGTAACAATTAAATTTAAATTAGGATCTTTTTGTTTGTTTACAAAAAGGCATCGGACCGCAGGTGCTAAAGTGGAGTTATTCAATTTTAATTGGTCTGTTACGAAGCCCGTAGAAAAAGGAAATGCTATTTTAATTAAGATATTCGAATTGAAATTAATGAAAAACTCTAATAAACTGATATTGATATTTTTTAATTTTTAAAAAAATATTTTTTATTTTGTGTGAAATTAAGATATCAGATTCCAAATGGTAGACGCGCAGTTTTAAAAACTCAATTCAAAGGGTTGTTTGGAGTCTGGAAACCAACTTCGGGTTCTGAGGGATATTTTGCCTTGTGCCATTTAGAGTTTTCAGTAATAACAAAAGGCCACTTTTTTTTTCTCATGAGATTTTTATTTCCTCCAAGTCACACCAGCCAAGAGCACGCCTGGGCCTTTTCAACTCATAATTTCAAATTCAATTCACACTCTGACCTCTCACTTTTCCTCTCTCACATTTCGCCATGTCTCATCCCTCGTCCAATAGCACTACACCATGTGTCTATGATGATTCATCATCAGATTTTTCCATTCTCATCTAACAAATAATTCCGTGCTAATTTACATGATCAGGTTACATCCAGGGCTCCACTCCACCCCGAATTATGCTAGGCTCTTGGTTTGGTTTAGTTTGGTTTAGTTATTGCTTAATGACATATTAACTTTAGGGGGTAATTTAATGCTAATTTCTTGTACATATCGTAGGTAAAAGAATAATTTCGAGGTAAATATTTGTGTTTAGTTTTATTTTGTTGGCATCCTTCCGTCTACGAGAGACGATGGAATAGTGTCCAAAAAGAAATTGGGGGGGGAGGCTACCTGGCTTATGCGGGTTCATATAGAGGATGGGCTGTTGCCCAAGCAGCAAATCCCCCTCTCCGCACTGACGCTGTGATCCAAAGGAAAGGTACGGAACCAATGCAGTTTGGCAACGGTAGTGTCGCAGGAGTTGATGGGTAGTACTGGATTTCAGCATCACACCACCTTAGCGACTCCGGCTCCTGGTTTATTTTCGGGGTCTGCTAAGATGCTAAGTATATTTGAGGAAACTTGTTGTGACTCAGTCCAACTGTCTAGCGTGAATAGGAAAATAAATTAAGCATAATACTATATACCGGAAATCTTGTTAATTTCACGCAGTTGCACAAATTGTGATTTACTACAAAGTCTAAATAAAATTATCTAAAAGAACAATAAAAAAATGATCGACATTGAAATTTTAAGTTTCTTGTAACAGTTTAACATTTGAATTTCAAAATGAAGACAAGTGCACAACTTATATAATAAAATGATCATATCTAGACGCCTACTGTCTGGATTGCATAACGAGTAAGATATGACGCTAACTCAATTTATTAAGCTGGGTTTAACAGGTTTTAATTCAGAGCTTTCCATCTCATAGTTTAACCTTAACTGGTTACCTAAACAAGATTAAATAACCCTGTCAACCCAACTCTTTACGTATAGCTGTAGGGAGAGTAGTTTGATTCATACCTTTCTCAAGGATTATTTCATGCCGAACTCCGTTGTGGTCCTATGCCAGTCACGGTATCTGATAAAATGACTCAGCTCCGTGACTACCACATGTGTCGAAGAGAAAGGACATGACGAGGAGCTTTATCAGGCGTTTTGTTCTACGCTAATTAGTATTGAGTAATTCAGCAAATGTGTACTGGATTGTCTCAGTTCTGTTATCTGAGTCTTTTTTTTCCTGGTGGCGAGGTCTATTTCTTTAAATGGCAAATATGTCTTATTTCCGCAACTTTGAAGAAGCCTCGTGGCCCTCTGACAAGTATCCTTCAAGCGCTCCGATCTGACATACTTTTTAACAAGTCAAGGCGTCTTTTTATAGAAAAAAATTGTAGCAATTCTGGATATTTTTTATCAGCAGTGTTTGGCAGGATTGTCCAAGTAATAACTTCATAACGATGTAATATTTGCTTAAACGATATAATAGTTGTATAATGGTAGAATTGCTACAACGATATAATAAATTAATTTTATTTGTATTAATAAAGTTGTGCTTGGCTCGCGTACGCGGCTTTCTAGCACCTTTAAGATAAAAAGGATTGGGTATGTTTGTCATACGAGCAATTTAAAAAAAATACCGTCAGGGCATAATCATATAAGCACTAGGGGCTTGACATGACCAGCCAATTTATTAGATCACCTGACTAGCCCAAGTAACTTTCGAAATGGGGTATTGCAAGCAACCTGATCACTTAATTACACGGGTGACGCACTGCTCAGCCACCAGGATTCCATCCTCAAGCATCATTCGGATTTTTTTACTCCTCTACAGAGGCGCTATCAGCGCATTTTACAGCCCAAGCCGACAGGGCGAAGCTTCTTGAGATATCATTATATTGAAAACCCAGTGTATTTCAGCACCTGTCCTTATCTGTGTACCTTGACAGCATTTGCATAATAATGAGCGAGTCCCAAGTGGGATCTCAAGGTAGCACCTGCCAATCCTGACCGTAAAATCTCTCATTTGAGTCCCAGGTTTATTTGCAATAAAATTTATCATTTTCAGCATTGTGGCTTGTTTATTACCAGCGTCCCTGACACAAGGATCATATGCTATTTTCCCAGGGAAAAAGACGTTTAGCATATTACCAGTGTGACTCAACAGGATTAGAAAGAAGGACTATATGGATATGTATGTAGGCCTATGTGTGTGGATTTAGGTTTTGCAATAGGAGGGAAACGCCAGAAGAGTGTAATTGTGTATGTGCGCCCGTTTCAAAGAAAGAAAAACTAAACAAAACGTCATCCCATAATAATTTATTTCAACCAGAAACTAAACAAAAAAATTTAAAATTAAAAAAATAAAAATGTTTTAAAAACTTTCAAGAGCTCCAGTCTCATCAGACGGGTTTTACAAAAATAATGGGATTCACTGAAAGAAGAAGTTAAATAACCGGAAAAAAATCTCAATATTCACAAAATTTATGACAGCAATGATAAAGTTAAAAATTCTAAGCCTAACAAAAAGATACAATGTGCATTTTATCTTCCTGTTCAACTGACTTCCTCAAAAAATATTGCTTGGTATATAATCTAATTTATTGATTATTATAAATTGAGCTCTCTTTAGGGATTTATAAAAATTCTTGTATGAATATATGTTTGCACCTACAAGAGCATACAGTATGGCTATACAGTGTGATTTTGAAGATCCCAAATAGAATCATCCCTTACAACCAGTCTGTTTTCAAAACGTTGAGGACCGTTCCAAGTGCACTAACTAAAATTGGTATACTTTTCATCCTCATATTCCAATTTTTTTCCAATTCTCAGGCAAGGTCCAGGTATATGCAATTTTTTCGTTTTCTTTCAACTTCACCCCGTGATATTATTATTATTATTATTATTATTATTATTATTATTACGAGGTTTTCACACCTGCCGTAACAGGTGGTTTACTGGGGGCTGGGTGACAGCAAGTCCCCTCCGGTCTCCAGGACTCTTCTGAGTATTCTAGCCGATCTTAACAGTGCTATATTTTGGATGGTCTCGATTCTTTCCCTGATTTTTAATTCACCCAAATTATTTCACAGAGCTTTGTAGACCGTTCCAAGGGCCCCAATTACAATAAGTACGACCTTCACCCCCATGTTCCACAGTTTTCTCAGTTCTCTCGCAAGGCCAAGTATTTGTTTATCTTTTCGCTCTCTATCATTTTCAATCTATGATCGGCAGGGACGGCAAAATCCACGAGATGACAAGTCTTTCTCTTCTTGTCAATCAAAACAAGGTCTGGTCTCCGGCCCGGGATTAGGTGATCCGTCTGTACCTCAAAGTACCATAGAATTTTGTGTGTCTCATTCTCCAGGAAAGATTCAAGCTTGTGCATTTACTATTTAGTTGAATGGTTAAAATTGAATTTCTTGCACAGTTCCCAATAATCACCTTTCGCATCCAGTCGTGTCTAGTCCTGTTCTCTCTTTATGCGAGTTTATTGCGTTCGCTTATTATGTGATTGACTGTTTCATCTCTATCTCCGCACATTCTGCCCTTCCAATTCTGCTGCGTCTTATCTATGTTTGCCTTTATATAATGTGTTCTAATGGCATTGTCTTGTGCTGCGATTATAAGGGATTCGGTTTCTCTTTTGAGGTTTCCTTTACTTAACCATGTTCATGTCTTCTGTCGTGATATCTCCTGGGTTTGATGCTTAAAGTACCCATGTAGTTATGTTTCTTCCCATTTCTGTTTTATAGTTTTTGATGCATTTCTGTTTGTCAATGTGTTGCAATTGTTTTTCCTGGCTGCTGCAATTAGTCTTTCCTTCCTGTTATTAGTGTATTCGTCGAGTACTCGGATTGTCGTATCTACACAGTTTTTATCATTATTATTTTCACTCCTTTTGAGTTTTTCACATCAGCATTATAGTATTTCACTATAGTCTGAGTGACAACAAGTCTCCTCAGGTCTCCAGGACTCTTCTGGGTATTCTAGCCGATTACAGCAGTGCAGTAGCCTGGATGGTCTCAATTCTTCCTCTGATTTCCAGATCCTCCAGTCTTTTTTTTCAAGTTTATTGGGACCGCTCCAAGTGCACCAACTACAATTGGTATCACTTTCACTCTCATATTCCACAGCTTTTTCAATTCTCTGGCAAGGTCCAGGTATATATCTATCTTTTCATTTTCCTTTCAGCTTCACCCTGTGATCTGCTGGGACCGCAAAGTCCACCAGTTGACACGTTCTCTTTTTTTTTAATTTACTCTAGGTCTGGTTTTCTTGCTGTATTATTATTTACTCCTTTTGAGTTTTTCACTGGAGTCTGAGTGACAGCAGGTCTCCTTAGGTCTCCAGGACTCTTCTGAGTATTCTGGCAGATTGCAGCAGTGCAGTGTTCTGACTTTCCAAACCCTTTTACAATCCTTTTGGGACCGTTCCAAGTGCACCAACTAGAATTGGTCTCACTTTGACTTTCATAGTCCATAACGTTTTCACTTCTCTGGCAAGGTCCAAGTATTTGTCCATTTTTTAATTTTCCTTTAACTTCACCCTGTGATCCGCTGGCACTGCAAAATCCACCAGTTGACAAGTTCTTTCTTTTTTGTTAATCAACACTAGGTCTGGTCTTCTTGCTGGGATAAGGTGATCCGTTTTAATTTCAAAGTCCCAGAGAATTTTGTGCGTTTCGTTCTCAAGAACATATTCTGGTTTATGCATATACCATTTTGTTGTGTGGTCAAAATTTAATTTCTTGCATAATTCCCAGTGGATCACCTTCCCAACCCAGTCGTGTCTAGTTTTGTATTCTCGTTGTGCTAGTTTGCTACATTCGCAGAGTATATGGTTAACAGTCTCATCTCTATTACCGCAAAGTTATTATTATTATTATTATTATTATTATTATTATTATTATTATTATTATTATTATTATTATTAAAGTTATTATCATTATCATTATTATTATACTTATTAAAGTTATTATACTTATTAAATTATTATTATTATACTTATTAAAGTATTATACTATATTATTATTATAATTATTATTATTAATTATTATTATTATACTTATTAAATATATTATATTATTATACTTATTAAGTTATTAACTTATTAAATTATTATTATTATACTTATTAAAGTTATACTTATTATTTATTATTATTATACTTATTAAAGTTATTATACTTATTAATTATTATTATTATACTTATTAAGTTATTTATACTTATTAAAATATTATTATTATACTTATTAAAGTTATTATTACTTATTAAATTATTATTATTATACTTATTAAAGTTATTATACTTATTAAATTATTATTATTATACTTATTAAAGTTATTATACTTATTAAATTATTATTATTATACTTATTAAAGTTATTATACTTATTAAATTATTATTATTATACTTATTAAAGTTATTATTATTATTATTATTACTATTATTATTATTATTATTATTATTATTATTATTATTATTGTTGTTGTTGTTGTTCTTGTTGTTGTCATATGAATGCATATTAAATAGTAAAGTATTTCTCCGTATTTTAATCCTCCGTTTCTACATATTTCCATCTTGGTTGCTTAGTAATCCTTCATCCCCAACATTCTTCCTTGCTTCTTTCCAATCAATTCCTCCACTAAAAATACGCGAACGCAAAGGGTTATAGATCAGCCTCTTATAACCGGGGGAAAAAAACTGATATTTTTTTTTGTTGTTCAATTACCATGGAGATGACATCGGTGGTTCAGATAAATACGTCTCAATTGTCAGCTCAGCGGCCATCTTGATTTAAACATTGATAAAAAAAAACACAACAGAAGTACCGAAAGCAGATGAATTAATCTAGCACTACATTCTGACAGAACGCATAAAACCCGATTCAAATTTATAGAAAGACAAAAGAAAAAAGCAGAGACAATGCAATTGAAGGTTCATGAAAACAAGTATGTGATCGCGAAAAACACAAATACTGTTCACAATGCAGCGTTTCTGAATTGCGTTGTTTGATAGAGAAGATTGATATCGGGGGGAAATAAAAAATAAAAATAGTAGAAAAAAGTTTTAAAAAATAAAGAAATAAAAGAAAGGGAAGGAAAAAAATTGATATTTCTGGCTTTGTGATATTATTGGGTTTGTTTCTACTTAAGAATTTGGAAACAAACCTGAGTGTTCTTATGATAAATTTATGAATCTGACAAAAACATACGAAATAGGAATAAGTAAGTAAAGTCGTCGGGGCGGCCTAATGTCGGTATCAGCCAGACAGCGAGGGAGTATATCCCCTTTTCACTAGACCAAGGAGCTTGTTTTTTAGCATCTGCACTGGAGCGCCACACCTACCATCAGCTCCTCAGTTTACCGCACAGGTCCCCGTGCTACTCATTCGCTGAGTTTGCGAGAGCCGGTATCGAACCAAGAACCTTGTGATTCCTAGCCGAACACTCTATCGACTGAGCTAAACCGGCCCTATTGTTTTTATTTTTTATAAAAATATTTTTTCTTAACATTTGAAAATTTTGAACCAGGCCAGACACACCCACTCACTCACCTGTTAAGGTCGGATAAAATGGACTCGACCAACCACGTTAAAAAAATTCGCTGAAGCTGTTTGCATCATTTTTGTTTTCATCTTTTTATTATAATGCATAATGGAGATTATGTATTTGTTCGTCTGTAACCGAAACTATATCACTACTTAAGTCACAATCGCCGTAGTTATTTATATCACATTCTGCATGATTTGATTTGATTTAAACATCAATTATTAATAAAAATTGTTTTAAATTATTAATACCGCTGACTACATCTACATAGCAAAAACATGAAATTGTATTTATATATACAAACTAATAGAAGTTTACACTGTGAACATGAATGCTAATTTGCATATTGATATTTAAAAAATGATTTTAGTTTATATGTGCTTGGTATTATTGATTTCTAATTGATTTGTTTTATTTTAATGGCTATAAGCAAAAATCTCGGGGATAAATCTTAAGAGAAATCCATTAACAAGAAAAAATAACCGCAATATTATTCTTTACTTTCTATTTTAACTAGATAGTTAAATTAGGAATATTTAGTTGTTGAGTAACTGGCCGCCATCCTTGGTTCCAGTTGTAAAAGAACTTAAAGTAAACAAGTAAGTAAATCAATAAGTCCTTGTGGGATAGTGTCCTTTAGGTCCGACGTCCTAGATGATCCAAGTGTCAATGAGCTAAGATTAAGAATCAGGCTAGTATAAATACAACAACAGCAGCAGCAGCAGCAGCACTGCCAGTGATTGGACAATAGGAATCTTTCCCAGGTCACGTGCTTATAGGCGAGTCTATAAATAGAAGTGACAATTTGCCTCATGCCTTATATCCAAAAATTCAAACATTTGTGATGAAAGATGAGAGTGATGGACGAGTAAGTTTCAGTTACAACCTCTGTTTCAAATCATTTTTATCTGCATTGCTATTTAGTTAGGTCTTTTTAATTTAAGATCATATTTTATTACATTAAAACTTAAATAATTGCAACCGGAGGTTGCATATAATCGCTAGTAAAAATGATTTTTCTTTACAAAGAAAATTTTTTGAACCAGTCCCGAAACACCTCTACCTGCACTCAATGCTGTTAATGTCGAATAAAATGGACTCGACCAACTAAGTTTTTTCCCTTTAAACTTTATTTTAATACCTCTGAAAGTAGTTTTGACTAACGTGAAGAGAGACCCTTTGGTCTTAATTCAGTGTTCTCCCTCTCCTAAACAGGTTGTCGTACCAAAGTTAAAGTGCCCAGTCTGCCCTATTATTAACCCATATCTGGAAGGAGAATAGTTGGATTCGTGCCTTTACTAAGAGTATTAGTGCTATGCAAATGTCAAACAACCGCGTCCCAGATTTGAACTCGTATATCCGTGTCCATTTCCTACAACGATAACCATTACACCACTCTTTGCATTAATGCCCTTAAAAAAGTATGACATCATCGAATCTCACACCATATATATATATATATATATATATATATATATATGGAGTGTCATAAAAGTGCTTGGATTGAAGCTGTATTTACCCATATAGAAATGAACAATGAACTGAACGTTAAATTCTTTTTTGAATGCAAGGTGAGTCATAAAAGTGCCGAGATTGAACCTGTATTTACCAAGATAGAAATGAACAATGAACGGAACGTTAATTTTTTTCAGAGTACAAGGTCTGTCAATAAGTACCTTCAATCTCGATAATTTTGACACACCTTGTACTTATATATATATATATATATATATATATATATATATATATATATATATATGAAGTGAACAAACAATCTGTTTGATATGGCGATAGCCACAGAGATTGACTTTTTCTCGATTTGTTTACGCCTTACATTTAAACCGATATGCACGCCTATTTCATTTAATTATAACTAATTAATTTACAAATTATGTATGACTTCAATTAAGCACAGATTCTCCTAAAAATTGTCGTCTATCGCCATATCAAATTGTCGGCTATCGCCATATCAAACAGATTGTTTGTTCACTTCATACTGTAGTGCTGTAAATCAACTAAAAAAGTGAGATATATAAATCAGTTTAAGATAAACTAGCCAGCTTGGTGTAATGGTTGGAGTCTCCGCCTGTCAACCTGACAGGTAATGTTCGAATCACGCACGATGCACTGCTCTCTATATAACTCAAATTACGTATGACTTCAATTAAGTACATAATCTCATAAATATATATATATATATATATATATATATATATATATATATATATCTTATTATAATGGAGATTGTGGGTTTGTATGTCTGTAACCGAAACTATATTACTATTCAAGTCACAATTCCCTTTGTTATGTACATCACATTCTCCATTATTTTATTTTTTATTTAAACCTTAATTATTAACAAAATTGTTTTATATCATTAAGACTGTTGACCATATCTACATACTGTATTTACCGCGTACCCCACTTGTACGGGTCAGGCACAAAGTCCCTATTAACGTGGGACCACCCACAAGCCGAAGCTCATGGAGTGGCAGGTGAAAAATTGCGTCGATCCCGTCGGCATTCCCCCTCAAGGGGGGCGCCTCAGGCACTGGGCAATAAACCCAGCCCTGCCCCTTTAAATCGAGGGGACAGGTGTTGCCTGGGGGGATGGCCCCCTGGGATCGACGCCGTTAATTATATCAATGGTCCAGAGGCCGAAGCCACTGTTGACCATATCGACATACTAATAACATGCAATTGTATTTATATATACAAGAAAACAGCGGTTTACAGTGTGAAGTGGAAGGCTAATTTGCATATTGATATTAAAAATGTGATTTTAATAAATATGTGCTTAGTATTATTGATTTCTAATTGTTTGGTTTTATCTTAATGAATATGAGCAAAAATCTCTCCAATAAATCCATTAACAATATTAACAGCAATTCTATTCTTTACTTCCTAATTTAACTAAATAGTTGAATTATGAAAATTTAGCAATGAAAGACGGGAGGGAAGAAAAAGCAAGTTTTAGTTGTTCCTCCTCTGTTTCAAATCGTTTTATCGGCATCTTATTTAGTTCCATTACCCTTTCTAAGTTAACATGATATTTTATTTCATTAAAACTTAAATACTTGCACCTGGAGGGTGCATATATTTGCTAGTATATATATATATATATATATATATATATATATATATATAGTCAACGATCAAATTATTCCCACACTCATCAATTTTAAATATTTTTATACATTTTTCAGAATCAAATGCCCGTGTAATGCCAGATTTTATATGTTAATAAGCACAAAAAAAAGAATATAAAACTCAATTTTCAGAACATTAGTTTAAACAAACCAAATCTGACAGGTAAATTATGGAAAAGAGGAAAAGACCAAATCATTCTGACATTAGAGTAGATCGTTTAAAATTTATTGGTTCGTGTAAGTGTAAGCAATTTTTATAATCTTATCATTCTCGAAGATTTTTAGACTATTTATTCACTGACAACCTCTTACCCACTGACGACCTCTTTCCACACCAAAACACCCCTGACCTGACCAGCTACAAAAAAACAAACTACAACATTCCTGTGGCATCAATAACAGAACCTTACTAGCTACCCCCCCCCATGAGAGAAAAAATGCAACTCCCACTACCAACCTAAACACTCCTAGTAGCAAGCAGCAACTGACCATCGTAACTCACCAGTATGAGAATGACATCCGTTGAAAACCGAATTCAATCCAATGTCCTGAAGAAGGTATAACAGACCGAAACGTTATAATGTCAACATCATTACCTACAATAAACATCCATTCTGTACAACATTCCGTGTTTGTCTACCTTTCTCCACACTAATTATTCAGTAGAATATTTGGGACGATTCCAACAAAGAACACCACGTGGTGCATAGAGTGCCATCATTGTTGTTCTTACGTTAACGACACGATGGGAAACACAAAGGAAATATATATATATATATATATATATATATATATATATATATATATATATATATATATAAGTAAAGTCGTCGGGGCGGCCTAAAGTCGGTATCAGCCAGTCAGCGAGGGAGTCTATCCCCTTTTCAATAGCGCTAGACCAAGAAGATTGTATTTAGCATCTGAGGTGGAGCTCCACACCTACCATCAGCTCCTTACTTTACCGCACATATCTCTGTACTACTCATACGCTGAATTGGCGAGGACCGGTATCGAAATAGGAACCTTGTGGTTTCTAGCCGAACGTTCTACCGACTGAGCTAACCCGGGCCCTTATATGTAAAAATGGAATTGGAATTGAATCCGCCGATATGAGGAAGAATGAATAAAGAGAAGAAAGTACAGAATGGATAATAAAAGATGAATTTAATCAATATCACTTACACATGTGTTCCGGTCAGTTTATCTATGTGTACACGATTTTAACTATTATTATTATTAAATAAACAAATGAAATGAAATAATAATAATAGAAAAATGTAAGAATATTCCGTACACAGAAAAATTCGACCTTCATCAGAGTGAAATTTTATTTTATTTTATTCAAAATTTTATTTTATTTTATTTTATTCAAAATAAAATTTCACTCTGATGAATGTCGAATTTTCTCTGTGTACGGAATATTTTTACATTTTTCTTATGTCTTCACTATATATATATATATATATATATATATATATATATATATATATGGTAGGTTTGCCGTTCGAACTCAGATGCAAAAAAAAAAACAATCTCCTTGGTCTAGCGATAGCGAAAAGGGGATAGACACCCTCGCTGTCTGTCTGATACATACCATAGGTCAAACCAACGAATTTATATATATATATATATATATATATATATATATGAGTTAAAAGTAAGGAAATGAATCCGACGAATTTGAAAGGGTATGAAAACATACACTGTTGTTAAAATGACATACACTTCCTAACAAATTTAAATTTCACATTATTCCAATACACCCTTACACCATTCATATTTTACATACATTTTTTTTTTTAATAATTAAATAAAAACATTTCTTTTCTGAAAAATCCGTTACTAACCGACCATGAACTGGTTAAAAGTCTTCTTTTTTGAAAAAGAGAATGTTTCTATTTTTGAATTTGAAGTATTTCTTTTTCTTTCAAAAACTGCTACACTGAAAAAACACGATGTAGCGAAAGAACGTTGAAGTAGCGAGAAAGAGCGAGACGCAGTGAATGAACAAAGACGAAGCGATCGCATGGGTTACAAGCTTTTTGAGAAAAACAATGCTTCCGTTTTGAATTTAAATTATTTTCAGCTTCTCTCTTGATGAGTGCGGATGAAAAACATTTACATCAAAAAACGAACCTAATTATCATTATGCCCTGATGATGATTTTTTATAAATCGAAATATTGTCAATATTAGCAATGAAAATGATATAAAAATATATTCATTTTAACAACATTACGTGTTTTATCTATCTATCTATGAATTTAACATTTTTGAAAAAACAAATGATGTTTATAATTGCTGACAGAAATCTGTTTCGACCGTTTTAATAGATCGGTCATCATCAAGAGCGACATATGAGAGAAAGACGGGATGAATAACCGTTAGAAGAAAGGGTACAAACAAAACGTTATTATTCAATGCTGGAATTTACTGAAATTACTATAATGCTTCTAAAATTTTTTTTAATGAAATTTATTTTATTTTCAACACAGAACACGCATTTTTTTAAATTCCAGCATTGAATAATAGCGTTTTGTTTGTACCCTTTCTTCTAACGGTCTTTCTCTCATATGTTGCTCTTGATGATGACCGATCTATTAAAACGGTCGAAACAGATTTCTGTCAGCTATCTATATCTATCTATCTATTTCTTTCTCTCTCTCTCTCTTCTCTCTTCTCTCTCTCTCTCTCTATATATATATATATATATATATATATATATAATATATATGGGGTTGTATGTGTGTATGTGTGTGCGTGTTTAGGTATGTCTATTTGTCAGTTTGTCGTGTGTGTGCGTATGGTTTTACCACTTTCTACATAACTGTTTTCGAATAAATCAGTGTATAAATTTAACGGCCTCGCAACCACAAGATTTTTTTTCACCTACCATTTCTTATATATAAAAATTGGTTTGTTTCTTTTGTCAATGAACTGGCTTAATGGAAGGGTTTATTGCATAAATCCCTTGAGCGTCTGCGATCGATTTCAGAGCAGAGATAAAAGTTTTGAATCGTTTGGAAGATAAATATAAGCAATCTTACGACCATATACACATATATATATATATATATATATATATATATATATATATATAAGTGTGTGTGTGTGTGTGTGTATGTGAGTGTGTGTTAGTGTGTGTGGGCGTACACACTCATATATATATATATATATATGTGTGTGTGTTAGTGTGTATTAGTGTGTGCGTGCGTTCACACTCAAACACACTCAGATACATATATACAGATATGTTAGTGTGCGTGCGAGTCTTTGTGTGTGTGTGTGTGTATGTATGTGCGTGTATGTATGTGCATGTGTGCGTGTG
>CM042152.1:4691075-4708575 GCA_023376005.1 Doryteuthis pealeii
CAACCAGCCAAGCAATCACCCAACCAGCCAACCAACCTTCCAACCAACCAGCCAACCAACCAACCAACCAGCAAACAAGCCAACCAGCCAAGCAACCAACCAGCCAACCAACCAACCAACCAGCCAACAAGCCAACAAGCCAACCAGCCAACCAACCAACCAGCCAACCAACCATAGACCAACCAACCAACCAACCAACCAAACAACTAACCAACCAGCCAACCAACCAACCAACCAACCAGCCAACAAGCCAACCAGCCAACCAACCAAACAACCAACCAAACAACCAACCAACCAGCCCACCAACCAACAAACCAACCAGCCAAGCAATCACCCAACCAGCCAACCAACCAGCCAACCAGCCAACCAGCCACCCAACCAGCCCACCAACCAACAAGCAAACCAGCCAAGCAACCAACCAGCCAACCAACCAACCAACCACCCAACCAACCAACCCAGCCAACCAACCAACCAACCAGCCACCCAACCAGCCCACCAACCAACAAGCCAACCAGCCAAGCAATCACCCAACCAGCCAAGCAACCAACCAGCCAACCAACCAACCAACCAACCAACCAACCATAGACCAACCAACCAACCAACTAACCAACCAGCCACCAACCAACCAACCAACTAGCCAACCGACCAACCACCCAACCAAACCACCCAACCAACCACCCAACTAGCCAACCAACCAACCAGCCAGCCAAGCAATCAAATTGAAATGTTTAAAAATCATTATTCAAAATTAATTAATTTTAGACTGATCTTTCTTGCTTTCCAAGGGAAAAATAGAAACTATTTAAAACCACGTGCAAAAGTCGAATGTTTTAATTATATTTTAAAATTCAAATTTTACTCACACGTAAATCCAATCATGTGGGATTCCTAAGCTGTATCTCGAATTTGTTTTGTTGCCAATGGAATCATAATTCCGACATGGATTCTTTGTGTCTTTCGATTCTTCTGCTTTTTCTTTAACTGAATAAAAGACAATTCTTCCAGAAAGCTATGACCATTTTTCTTTTTTTCATTTTCTTTTTTCTTCTTTTTCTTTTCAAAACCTGTTTTCCTCTAACTCTTCTGGACACAGATAACGTAAGACTAAAAAGAAACAAGAACAATGCTGATTGATTTTTAATTCATTGCGTCCTCTGGAAAATGTATGGGTCCCAACTAAAGCCGTCTGACTCCTACCTTGTAACTTATCCTGTGTAATTAGTTTCTAAGAAATAATGGAAATCTATTTACAGTTAGCTTTAAATGGTGAGGAAAGAAAAAAGAAAAACACTGGGACGCACGGATATGGCTATACTGTGTCCTTTTAGATTTTTGTGCGTCATGGACGCAAAACGCGTAACTATCAGCATCTCTGAATGCTCCTTTTATGTTTACATTTTTCCTACGATCTCCAGTCACCCTATTACCTGGCAACACCTGATAATCTATTAGAAAAAACAACATTCAACAATATTATGTCTGCGCTTATTACTATATTAAAATAAAGACAGGGCGAGTTTATGACTCTTTCATATAACTTAAAATCCTTTAGGTTTGCTTGTTCGTTGGTTGGGTGGATTGTTTTTACGGCATGTCTTATATCTGTGTGTTTTTTTTTTAAAGAATTATGTTATTTCTGTTATTTTAATTTTTTTTTATTTTAAGGCGTATGTTATATCTGTTTTTTTTTAATGCTTAATCTTTTATTTTACGGTTTGTGTTATTTCTGCGTTTTTTATTTTTCATTTTACGACATGAGTTATTTCTGGGTGGTTTTTGTGTGTGTTTTTTTAAATTTTACGGGTGTGTTATTTCTGATTTTTTTAATTTTACGACATGCGTTATTTCTGTTTTTATTTTATATTACGGTATGTGTTATTTCTGTTTTTTTAAATATTTTACTGCATTTGTTATTTATGTTTTTATTTTATTTTCCGGCATGTGTTATTTCTGTTTTTTGTTTATTTTACGGCATGTGTTATTTATGTTTTTTGTTTTATTTACGGCATGTGTTATTTATGTTTTTGTTTATTTTACGGCATGAGTTATTTCTGTTTTTTGTTTTTTTTACGGCATGTGTTATTTATGTTTTTTGTTTATTTTACGGCATGTGTTATTTATGTTTTTTGTTTATTTTACGGCATGTGTTATTTCTGTTTTTATTTTATTTTCCGGCATGTGTTATTTATGTTTTTATTTTATTTTACGGCATGTGTTATGTTTTATTTTATTTTACGGTATGTGTTTTTCTGTTTTTTTTATTTTACGGCATGTGTTATGTATGTTTTTGTTTATTTACGGCATGAGTTATTTCTGTTTTTGTTATTTTACGGCATGTGTTATTTATGTTTTTTGTTTATTTTACGGCATGTGTTATTTATGTTTTTGTTTATTTTACGGCATGTGTTATTTATGTTTGTTTATTTACGCATGAGTTATTTCTGTTTTTGTTTTTTTACGGCATGTGTTATTTATGTTTTTGTTTATTTTACGGCATGTGTTATTTATGTTTTTTTTTTATTTACGGCATGTGTTATTCTGTTTTTATTTATTTTCCGGCATGTGTTATTTATGTTTTTATTTTATTTTACGGCATGTGTTATTTCTGTTTTTATTTTATTTTACGGTATGTGTTATTTCTGTTTTTTGTTTATTTTACGGCATGTGTTATGTATGTTTTTGTTATTTACGCATGAGTTATTTCTGTTTTTTTATTTTACGGCATGTGTTATTTATTTTTTGTTTATTTTACGGCATGTGTTATTTATGTTTTTGTTTATTTTACGGCATGTGTTATTTATGTTTTTTTTTTTTACGGCATGTGTTATTTATGTTTTGTTTATTTTACGGCATGTGTTATTTATGTTTTTATTTTATTTCCAGCATGTGTTATTTCTGTTTTTATTTTATTTCACGGCATGTGTTATTTCTGTTTTTTGTTTATTTTCCGGAATGTGTTATTTCTGTTTTTTGTTTTTTTACGGCATGTGTTATTTATGTTTTTTGTTTTTTTACGGCATGTGTATTTATGTTTTTGTTTATTTTACGGCATGTGTTATTTCTGTTTTTATTTTATTTTACGGCATGTGTTATTTCTGTTTTATTTTACGGCATGAGTTTTTTCTGTTTTTTGTTTATTTTACGGCATGTGTTATTTCTGTTTTTATTTTATTTTACGGCATGAGTTTTTCTGTTTTTTTTTATTTTACGGCATGTGTTATTTCTGTTTTTTGTATTTTTTACGGCATGTGTTATTTCTTTTTTTGTTTATTTTACGCATGAGTTATTTCTGTTTTTTGTTTATTTTACGTGTTATTTCTGTTTTTGTTTATTTTACGGCATGTGTTATTTCTGTTTTTTTTTCGGCATGTTATTTCTGTTTTTTTTTGTTTTTTGTTTATTTTACGGCATGTGTTATTTCTGTTTTTGTTTATTTTACGGCATGTGTTATTTCTGTTTTTGTTTTATTTTACGGCATGTGTTATTTTCTGTTTTTTGTTTATTTTACGGCATGTGTTATTTCTGTTTTGTTTTTTATTTTTTTAATTTTACGGCATGTGTTATCTCTTTTTTGTTGTTGTTTATTTTACGGCATATGTTATTTCTGTTTTTTATATATTTTTTATTTTACGGCATGTGCTATTTTCTGTTTTTATTCTTGTTGGGCATTCACGGATTTTAAAACTAATTTTAAAAAGATATTTTTAATCTATTCACCCCAGATGTGACCTTAATAGACACTGCTCAGCTATCAGAATTCCGTCCTTAATTATCACAGGTCCCCAACCACAGTCAACAAGTGATTTCATTTGTACGCATTTTTTTACGGGAATATGCTTCTACGTACACATGATACATTCTTTTGTAACTGTCTTATGGTTTGCAATTTTCAGCCATCAAAGTATTGATGACAGACCTCTGTTCAAACCTGGAGCCCTCTTTATACATTCATGGAAAAACAATTTATTTATTCCCATTATTTATTATCAATAACCATCTTTTGTAATTTTCAGTCATCATAAATTGATGACAGGCCAATGAGAACCCTCATGAACTTGGAGAACCCTCTTTGATTTAATGCCATTTTGAATAACATAAAGCAAATATTTTTCCCGGATTAAAATAATGTTTCATATAAACAAATTTCAAACAATTACAGAGATTATATATATATATATAAAATCTTCTAAAAATATGTATTTCATGTTACTTTTTTGTCTACACATAAAATACCGAAGTTTTATTTCTTGTGGAATATTATAAAATCCGAATATATATGATTTATGAGAATTGTGTATTTTTATTGTGGTTGAATCCTTTCTTCTTTCGTAATTCCCAGTACAACATTTCTCTTGGCTGGTTGTGTTGGTTGAAATAGAATGAAGAAAGGGAAGAAAAAAAACAGTAAACCTATTCATAATTTATTTTTAGTTTTGCAACTAAGTGTTGAGAGAGAGAGAGGGAGGAAGGGAGGGAAATATGGAAAGAGAGAGGGGGAGAGACGGAGAGAGAGGGGGAGAGAGACGGAGAGAGAGAGAGAATGAGAGATTGGGGAGAGAGGAGAGAGATAGGGGAGAGAGAGGAGAGAGAGAAAGAGAAAGAGAGAGAGGGAAAGAGAAAGAGAGAGAGAGAGAGGGAGAGAGAAAGGGAGAGAGAGAGGAGAGAAAGAGGGAGATAGATAGAGAGAGAGACCAAAAAATAGTTCCTCTTACTACTGAGGAGAGAGAGAGGGGCAGGAAGGAGGAAAACATGGAGAGAGGGGGAGAGAGAGGGGAGAGTGAGGTAGAGAGAGAGGAGGGGAGAGAGGAGAGAGAGAGAAAGAGAGAGAGGGAGAGAGAGGAGAAAGAGAGAGTGTGGTGAGAGGAGAGAGAAGAGAGAGAGAGGAGAGAGAGAAAGAGAGAGAGAGTGGGGAGAGGGGAGAGAGAAGAGAGAGAGGAGAAATTGAAAGAGAGAGGGGGAGAGAGAGGTAGAGAGAAGAGAGAAGTGGGGGAGATAGAGAGAAAGAGAGACCAAAAAATAGTTCCTTTTACTACTCAGTCTATATTCTTTCTGACTTCTGAAATCGCTTCCGGAAGTTGTTTCTTTTTTGAACATGCTCAGATCGGTTTTTCCGGTGAAAGGCATTCTGGAAGCTTAATATTTATTTTATATTTATTCTGTTTCGTATTTTTATGATTTTTATTTATGATTTTATTATTATTATTTTCACTTTTATTTATTTTTCAATCCCCACGTATTACTCATTACTTATCAGCAAACGCTACAATATTGAAGCACTATAATTAGGGCACCTCAAGTGATGTAATGGTTAATAAGCTATATTAGCAGACCATTGTTAGTGAGTTCGATTCTCATTGGGTGCCCCATATTTTTGGCCTTGTGTCATATCTAAGCTAAGATTAGTAAATAACTATACGTTAATTCCTCAGGCTTTCTTTCATGAGCAACTATGTTTTTCTTTCTCTTTTTCTCGTTCGTTTCGTATTTTTCTTGGTCTTTTTCTCGTTCGTTTCGTATTTTTCTTTCTCTTTTTCTCGTTCGTTTCGTATATTTCTTTCTCTTTTTCTCGTTCGTTTCTTATATTTCTTTCTCTTTTTCTCGTTCGTTTTTTCTTTTTCTTTCTCATTTTCTCGTTAATTTCGTATATTTCTTTCTCTTTTTCTCGATCGTTTCTTATTTTTATTTCTCTTTTTCTTGTTCGTTTCTTATTTTTCTTTCTCTTTTTCTCGTTCGTTTCGTATATTTCTTTCTCTTTTTCTCGTTCGTTTTTTATTTTTCTTTCTCATTTTCTCGTTAATTTCGTATTTTTCTTTCTCTTTTTCTCGATCGTTTCTTATTTTTATTTCTCATTTTCCCGCTTATTTCTTGTTTCTTTCTCTTTTTCTCGTTCGTTTCTTATTTTTCTTTCTCATTTTCTCGTTCGTTTCTTATTTTTCTTCTCTTTTTCTCCTTGGTTTCTTATATTTCTTTCTCTTTTTCTCGTTCGTTTCTTTTTTTTTTTCTCTTTTCTCGTTGGTTTCTTATTTTCTTTCTCTTTCTCTCGTTGGTTTCTTATATTTCTTTCTCTTTTTCTCGTTCGTTTCGTATTTTTCCTTCTCTTTTTCTCATTCGTTTATTATTTTTTCTTGGTCTCTTCATACTTCACGTTTCATTCATTTTGTATTGGATTTTATTTAGATTTTCTAATTCTTTTTCTTTATTTTTCTCTATTCTTATTTTTTATACATTTTCCATTCATTCCATCTTTCATTCATTCCATTTTTTATTCATTTGATTTTTTTTATCTCGTTGTTGTTTCTTTTATTTATTTATTTATTTATTTTACATTTTTCCCGTTGATCTCTCGTTTCTTTCTTTACTCCTTTCACGTGCTGAATCGAGTTTCCAGCTTCCGACAATGATGCCGTTTCGAAATGGTAACGCATCTAATAGAAACTTCACAAAATAAATTTCCGATTCCAAGATAAACGGGCTTAGGAATTTCGTGACTGGAAACTGACCTTCACCCAATCACAAGTCTTGACATTTTGTTTCTGCTTTTAAGATCCGAGGATTTTTTAAAGGATGAAAGAAAATTCAACGTTAACTCTTTTTTGTAGTCAACATTTCTTTCGTTTTATATATATATATATATATATATATATATATATATATATATATATATATAATATTGATAGATGTATATATACGCACACATATATATATATGTATGTGAGAATGGGAAATGATGAATCCGAAAATATGAGGAAAAAATGAATAAAGTAAAGAAATGTAGGTGGTACACAGAGAGATTTTGCCGACCTTCATCAGAGTGGTATTTTTATTTTTATTTTTATTTTTTAAATTTTTGTTTATGAAGGTCGGCAAAATCTCTCTGTGCACGGAACATTTTATACATTTTTCCTATTATTATTATCATCATCATTTCAAGTCCATCTGATTATTTTAATAATAATAATAACGTAAATCCGTATACATTTTGATAAACAGACCGAAACACATGTGTAAGTGATATCGATTAAAAGTGATATCGATACAATTCATTTTTATCCATCGACATTTCTTTTCTTTACTCATTTTTCCTCATATATATGTATATATGTATGCATATATATATATATATATATATATATATATATATATATATATATGTATGTATACATATATACACATATATATGCATTAAGATCTCCACCTAGCTTGGTGTATACAGAGTCTGTGTGCTCACTGCCCCTTTATACGTCTGTGAGACTTGGGTTGTTTACAGGCGACATCTCAGGACACTCGAGAGATTGCATCAGAATTGCCTTCGCAGTATTTTAGGGATAGAATGGTTGTCATTTACACCAGGCACCACAATACTTGAATGATGTCACCTGTCTAGTATTGAGAGTTTAATCCTTAGATCACGTCTTCGCTGGTCTGGTCATCTAGTTCGTATGAATGATTGCCGAATCCCAAAACAACTATTTTACGGGGAAATCTCAACTGGCAAACATCGTCAGTGCAAACCCAAATTGGGGTTTAAGGACTGCCTCAAGGACACTCTGAAGAACAATTTTATTGCTGTGGAGGCCTGGGAGAAGCTAGTTTGTAATAGACCTGGCTGGAGAGTCACCATCTAACGGTCTGTGAAAGAATTTGAGTCCAACCGAATTAAACGCCATAAATTGAAGCGGGCTATTAGAAAGGGTAATTTTCAATCCAGCAATATTCAAAGTGGAGAAGTTCCAACATGTAGTTTATGTGGAAGAGTATGTCTCTCCAGGGCTGGCCTGGTGAGTCATCTGAGAAAAGACAAGGATACAGTGTCAAATGCTACTGGCACCCATCTATGATGGGAAAAAACAGGAAATGGTCTTACTCGAACACGAGTTGACAGCCATCATTATTATTAGGTTGTAACAAAAATTATGGCCGATTGAAGTGCTCGATTTTGAAATGTCATTTTAACATAGAATTTGTTGTTTATTTCAGGTGAATTTGTGCATACATCATAATTAATGTGTGCTCAAAAATAAAATTTAATTCATTTTCAGATAGAAAGTATTTTTGAAAAATAGGGGTCTTCAAAGATGAACATGCCTAAACATGACCTTCGCCTTCTTATGTTGCATGAGTTCAAGCTTGGGAACAATGCCTCCGAAACTACTGCCAATATCAACAAAGCATGGGGAGATGAATCCACAAGTGATCGGATGTACGAAGGTAGTTCCAGAAATTCCACAGTGGAGATGAGAGTCTTGAAAATGAAGAAGGTAGAAGACGTACATGCAGTTTTGACAATGAACAATTGCAGGCAGTTGTTGAGCAAAATCCACGACAAAGTGTCAGAGAAATGTCTCAGACACTTGGTGTCAGCATTGCAACAGTTTCCCGCCATTTACAGAGTATTGGAAAGGTGAAAAAGCTCGATAAATGAGTTCCTCATGAGCTCAATGAGCACCAAAAACTTTTCAAGTGATATCAACTTAGTGAACGGTGGTTTCGTCTGCAGTCGGAAGAGGAACTGGGGAGCCGAGAACGTAGCGATACTGAAAGAATGAACGCAAACTAATTATGAATTGATACAGTCCCTTGTAAGTGACGTTATCTTTGCAACGAAAACTTCGAAAATAAAACCCCTGAAGTTGGCGGTGATTTGTAATTCCTATTCACCGTGGAAATTCTTTTCCTCACAATGTAATATACATGATGCCGATTTTAACTGGCATTTTAAAAGAAAAAGGAATTAGTTCATTTAATACTAATATACGTGTAAGTGACTCATTCAGAATCTGCCAAACTTTAAAAAAATATTTCGCTTGTGAATGGCACGTGTTACAAGTAAAGATGTGTCTTTTATAGTTAAAGAAATCCAAGTTAGCAAAGACACCTGTCATTTCTCAAAGAATGGAAAACCTTTTATATTTGAACTTTCTATTCTAACACTACACACACACACGCACACACACACTCACACGCACACGATTATATATATATATATATATATATATATATATATATATATTATATATATATATATATATATAAAAGTAATTGGTAATTTGCTTGAAGCATTGTTAAGTATGTTATAAAATAATAAAATTCGAAGGCAATACAATGCGTAAAAAATAAAGACAAAAAGATGTTTATATGTCTATATAAAACATCTTTTTGTCTTTATTTTTTACGCATTGTATTGCCTTCGAATTTTATTATTTTATATAATATATATATATATATATATAATATATTATATATATAATATATATTGGTTTGTTGGTTGGTTTTGAAGGCTGTCACAATGCAAGTGTAAAGAAAAAAAAGAAGGTAACTATGAGGTTGTGTGTTAACCTGTCACTTTATTCTTAATATTTCGGGATGAAAAATCCCATCATCAGAAAAATACTAGAACTGAAGTGGTGCTAGCTGTTTCTCAACTTGTTCTGTCTGGGTCTTCCAAATTACACAGAGAATATGGAAGACCCAGACAGAACAAGTTGAGAAACTGCTAGCACCACTTCAGTTCGATTATTCTTCTGATGATGGGATTTTTCATCCCGAAATATTAAGAATAAAGTAACAGGTTAACAAACATCATAGTTACCTTCTTTTTTTTTTCTTTATACTTGCATTTGTGACAGCCTTCAAAACCAACCAACAAACCAATATAAACACAATGCTCCAAGCAAATTACAAAACCCTTTTATATATATATATATATATATATATATATATATATATATATATTATAAGTGTACACAGACACCGTAATTTGGGGTTTCGGGCCTCTTCAGTGTGGCTAGACACAACAACTACTAGGCCAGGATCGAAATCCGAATGACTTTTTGTCTGCCCGACTTCTTCATCTCACGGGCACTTGGCAGCTGTCGTGACGGGTGTGTTGTTTAAACTATTAAATACAAAAGTTTGTTTATATATTTTACGATCACCAGAGAGATCCAGTCTGTTTACAGACGATATATATATATATATATATATATATATATATATATATATATATATATATATATATAGTTAAAAATTAATGGTAAAATGAATGAATGGATGATATAAAAATGAATGAAATGAGGGGGGTAAATGAAAAATCCTTTCCAAGGGACCCTTCTCAAAAGTATTAAAACACGTTTTGAGAGTGGGGTCCCTGATAGAAAGTTTTTCTCATCTATTATTAGGCTGCTTTGAAGCATCAAGTTAATATAATTATTATAAGTTATTAGAGAAGATTAAATCCGTCTCTTACCTTTGTAATATCTGTTGAGAATATATATATATATATATATATATATATATATATATATATATATATAATCTTGTCTGGTTAACTTCCGGTGTATATTGATACATTGTAACTATCTTGCTTTAAAAAAAAACCGTCAAATAGAATAATTTACTATTTTTAAAAAAAAAATTAAATTCACTAGCAAATATATGCACCCTCCGGGTGCAAGTATTTATGTTTAAATGTAATAAAATATTGAATTAAATTAGAAAGACTAATGAAACTGACTAAGAATGCAGATAAAAAAGATTTGGAACAGAGGGAGTATAATCGAAAAATAGAACAACTGAAACTTAAACTTCCATCACTCTCGTCTTTCATTGTTATTTTTTCTAATTTAAGTATTTAGTTAAAAGAGGAAGTAAATAATAAAATTACAGTTATTTCTTCTTGTTAATGGATTTAACAATTAGAAATCAGTAGTACTAAACACATATTTATTAAAATCACATTTTAAATATCAATATGCAAATTAGCCTTCCCGTTCACACTGTAAACCGTTATTTTGTTGTATATATAAATATAATTGCATGTTATTAATATGTGGATATTCTCAACAGCATTAATAATGTAAAACAATTTTATTAATAATTCAGATTTAAATAAAAATAAAATCATTGAGATTGTGATGTCAATAACAAAGGGAATTGTGACTTGAGTAGTAATATAGTTTCGGTTACAGACAGAAAAACACACAATCTCCATTATAATAAGATTAGATAGATCAGTAAACAATATATATATATATATATATATATATATATATATATATATATATATATATTGCCAACCCACCACGTGTTTTGTAAATTAAATTAAGATTGCCCTTGTGTCGTATCATGTTCGTGTGCTGTGTAAGTACATACAAAAATATTTCGAGGCACGTGCTGTAATGGTTAAGAAATGGATTTCAAATACTGGATGTGGCTGTTCACATTACACACAGCGATAATACTCTCGGGACAGGTACGAATCCAACTATTCTCTCATGAGCTGTGGCTAAATAGTAGGGCAGACTGAGCTCTTTTAACCTTGGAATGGTAACCGGTCTTGAAAAAGAAAAAACTGAATTTAAACCAAAGGGGCTCTTCTCATTAGTCAAAACTACTTTGTAAATCCCCATTATAATAATTTTATTTGGTACGCAATTTCCGTGCAAAATTATACATCACATGAAGATTGACACTTTGTTTTTGTGGGGAACGAAAAGGTATATATATATCTTATTATAATGGAGATTGTGTGTTTTTCTGTCTGTAACCGAAACTATATTACTACTCAAGTAACAATTCCCTTTGTTATTTACGTCACATTCTCCATGATTTTATTTTCATTTAAACCTCAATTATTAATAAAATTGTTTTTAGATTATTAATACTGTTGACCATATCTACATAGTATTTACCGCGTACCCCACTTGTACGGGTCAGGCACAAAGTCCCTATTAACGTGGGACCACCCACGAGCCGGAGCTCATGGAGTGGCAGGTGAAAAATTGCGTCGATCCCGTCGGCATTCCCCCTCAAGGGGGCGCCTCAGGCACTGGGCAATAAACCCAGTCCTGCCCCTTTAAATCAAGGGGGCAGGTGTTGCCTGGGGGGATGGCCCCCTGGGATCGACGCCGTTAATTATAGCAATGGTCCAGAGGCCGAAGCCACTGTTGACCATATCTACATACTAACAATATGCAATTGTATTCATATATACAACAAAATAGCGGTTTGTAGTGTGAATGGGAAAGTTAATTTACATATTGATATTAAAAAATTGATTTTAATAAATATGTGCTTAGTATTATTGATTTCTAATTTTTTGGTTTTATCTTAATGAATATGAGCAAAAATCTCTTCAATAAATCTTAAAAGAAATCCCTTAACAAGAAGAAATAACTAATATTATTCTTTACTTCCTATTTTAACTAAACAGTTAAATTAGGAACATTTAACAATGAAAGACGGGAGTAAGGGAAAATGATGGAATAGTTTCAAAGTTGTTCTATTTTTCAATCTTACTCCCTCTGTTCCAAATCTTTTTATCTACATTCTTATTCAGTTTCATTAGCCTTTCTAATTTAATATGATATTTTATTATATTAAAACTTAAATACTTGCACCCGTAGGGTGCATATATTTGCTAGTATATATATATATATATATAGGTCTTTGTAGGTCTCTGTATATATATATATATATATATATATATATATATATTTACATATGCATATCCATACATATATGTACCTTTCTTTCTTCCTCTGTTTCTCTTTCTCTCTGTCTCTCTTTTCCTCCTGCCCCTCTCTCTCTCTCTCTCTCTCTCTCTCTCTCTCTCTCTCTCTCTCTCTCTCTCTCTGTATGTCTGTCTGTCTGTCTCTTTGTCTGTCTCTTTGTTTCTTTTTTCTCTCTCTCTTTCTCTTTTGTTCTCTTTTTCTTTCTTTCTCTCTCTTTCTCCCTCTTTCTCTTTCTTTCTTTCTTTCTTTCTTCCTTTCATTTTTCCTTTCTTTTCTTTTCTTTTTCTCTTCCCTTTCTCTTTTTCTCTCTTTTCTCCTCTCTCTCTCTCTTTCTCTCTCTCTCTCTCTCTCTCTCCAGCCACTCCCTTTTCTCTGTGTTTAATCTCTTTCGGTCAGTAATTTTCAATGCTTCAATGACTATTTCATAAAATAAAAAAAAACAAACAAACAAAAAAAAAAAACCCAAAAAAAAACAACTATTCAAAAGAGAATATTTTCTTTTGAATTGAATTTGTTTTCCTTCTCATTAAATAACAACATATTTTTTTTATTATTTTCTTTCTTCCGTGTTTATTTTATATTTTTGCCCTTTTTTTTTTTTTTTTTTTTTTTTTTTACGAGCCAAGAAATTTAGGTTTTGTTGCTTTCAAAACCAACCTCTATATTTCTGGCTCGGCATTCAATATGGCTTTCTTTTAATGAATGCGCAAGTTTTAAACGACAATCGCAGTCAAAAGAAAAAAAACCGGAAACAGAGAATAAAAAAGTCGGAACGTGTCCTCGCATTATGGCGCGTTCTGTGGACATTCTCTTGTTCTCGGCGTTGTCGGTCGACCAGAGAACATAAAAAGATTACACTGAAACTGATATTAATTTCCATATTTGGCGCGAATAATAACTAGGGATAGAAACTGAACTCGAATATGTTTAGAAAACTCTGGCGTAAATAAATAATTGGACGAATTATTAAAAAAAAAAAAAAGATACCTGAATTATTTTATAAATGATCTTAGAAACGGACTACCCAGCATCGCCTGTGTAGAGGTGGGGGACAAATAAAAACTGGTGTATTGATTTGTCTCTTTTTGAGATTTAAAAATGCTGGACATTTTTAAGTAGAATTTCAATGCTATTTCTATGTATGTTTTAATTTTTAAATATCTTCGAATATAAATCAAATAGCTGGATATATTTAATGTGAGCGTGTATATATATATATATATATATATATATATATATATATATATATATATATATATCATCATCATGTCGTGCTTTCAGCGTGGATATCCATGACAATCTCTCTCCATCCGTCCCCTATCGCTCATCATTCTCGGGAGGTCCTCTATGCAGCATCCTGCATCCGCACAGAGCTAATCAACGTACGTTTTTGCTGGTCGGCCCACACTGGCTTGTCCTGGTTTCCACAGGAGGACGTCGCTTATGAGTTCGTCCTTGCTTCTCCAACAGTGTCCCGCGAGTCTTGTCCGTCTTATTCGGATGGTTTGGGTGATATGTGGTAGGTGGCCGTACAGCTGTTTTCTCGTAGGATGTTGTTTCCATGTCTTGTTCAGGATCACTTGCAGCATTCCTGTGCAGCTCCCATCTAGTTTATACTCTAGTCGCTTAGTTAGGGTCTAGGTGGTGCAGCCATACAGCAGTACTGACACGACAACGGCCTGGAAGAACTGTCTCTTTAACTTGTCTGTGAGATTGGACCTCCATATGATCGATAATTTATTTATAGCGGCCCATGCTTTCCCTATATATATATATATATATATATATATATATGGGGGGGGTCACTCCAGCTAGCATGTGTGTAGAGGGAGGATCTGCTGATTGGGCAACAGCCCACCCTCAATCAAAACCTGCCCAGTCTACGTAGTTTTCCCCCTACAAAAAATGATACCCATGTTGCGTGAGGAAACTGGACAATTTCCACCTAGATGCATACGCCGCATCCTACACATATGTTGGCAGGACAAAGTGCCAACCACAGAAGTGCTGGAACGGGCAAGCATGAACAGCATGCCTGCCATCATATGCGAGAGAGACGCCTACGTTGGCTTGGTCACGTCAGGAGGATGAACAAAGGCCGCATCCCCAAAAATCTACGGCACGGCGAATTCGCAGACGGCACCCAACCAACAGGGAGACCACGCCTGCATTTTAAAGATGGCTGCAAAAGGAAAATAAAGACATGCCACATTGGCACCAACATATGGGAGGCTTGTGCAAACGACCGTGCGACTCCTTGTCAAATAAGGAACGAAAAGGAGTGAAAAAGAGCAACTCCAGCAGGCATCACTGTTTGCTCGCAGTCACTGCACCAGAGATTGCCATTCAAGAATCGGACTGTTCAGCCACTCACGCAGCTGCAGATTTTTTTTAAATTGGACACTACGCCATCGTCTTTAGTAGACGGAAGGATCCCAACCATATATGTTTAATTTGTCGTTAATTGTTTTATTTTCGTAGTTTCATCCGGACATACATACAAACAACAGCCCTTTATATATGTACTGGAAATGGCAATCCGACATCGCGTGGGTAGAGGTAGCGGGGGGGGGGGAATGTCAGTCTTGCAGATCCATTATTAATAGATCCCAAGTTGGATTCTCGCAAGATGTCTCATTAAAATCCCTATGTAAAAAAAACCTTGCGTTGATCCGGCCTGGTTGTGTGTCAGAAAAAATTACACATATACTCGGAATAGAAATATTAATGTCTCCTAGTCAAATGCACAAAAAATATATGCTGTTATCATTTAAATTTTTAATTATCTTCACTGATATAGATCAAATCTACATTATTTTTGTTAAAAAAGCAAGATCTGGTGACAGTGAATGTGTATATATATTTACTTTGTTGTTACCGTATTTGACGGCATATAAGACGCAAGGGCATATAAGACGCACCCCCATTTCAGGGAAAAAAGCTTTTAGTGTATCATTAATTTTATTATTATTATTATTATCATTTTCTGCTATTGATATCTCTTGTGTATGCTTATTGCTTGCCTGTACTGCCAAATTGCTTTTATACAGCTATGTTTCTGCTTGTGTAATGCACAGCTAGACTGTTTTCAACAATATATGTTTAAATATACTAAACAGTTTTTTCTCCTGAGTCTGACCTGCTGAAATGGGGTTGCGTCTTATATGCCAGTGCGTCTTATATGCCGTCAAATACGGTATCTTAAAATAAAGCCATCATCAGACAGACAATAAACTTGAGTTCAAACGTGGTTTCGGAGCAAAAAAAGCGTTACCATTAGTTCAAGGTGAATAAAAAGAAAAATATATCTCTTAGTTTGAATAATATTAAAGTAAGATTGAATACGCCAGCAGTCAAAAAGAATGGTTATCACTATGCATGATTTGTTTTGTTTTTTTGTTGTTTTTTTTTAAATTATTATTGGCATTTCATTCTCGGAAGACTATAATAAAGTTGTTGTGCCCCTGAAGTTACAGCGTCTCCTGTGACTGTAAAGTCCGATGTTTGAAAAACATTCTCGACCACAGATGTCGCATTTGAAGGCTGTCCCTGAAGATGTTGATGTGCCGGTGCTTTGTTGCCGCTGCTTTCTTCTAGACCTCTTAGCTTCATGGTGTTGTTTCAGGGTGACTTCTGACATGAAAAGTCCTCTACGGAGATCCTGCCGCCACCAAGGGCGGTCCTGAGCCAAATTTTCCCAGCTGGAAGGGGCAATGCCAAAGCACCTGAGATCATTCTTGTAGACATCATTGAATCGCAGCGGGGGCGGGGGGCGACCAATCTGTCTTTTACCAGACGAAAGCTCTGCATAAAGAATGTCTTTCGGGATTCGTCCATCATCCATCCGACGTACATGACCCAACCATCGGAGACGACGTTGTCTCATTAGAGAACACAAGCTGGGGAGTTGAGCTCTCTCTAGAACTGCTGTGTTAGTGATCCTCTCCCTCCAGGTGATTTGGGAATGGTTGACGGGATATTCTATTCCTTGTGTGCCTCTTATTTAATGTATCAGCAGTAGATATTTTGTTTTGTGAAATCTTGGTTATTTTTTAAAAGTATTTCAATCAATTAAGGTTGTGGGTTTTATTTTGTTTTTAATCTCCCTAATGTATCGGGGAGGGGTTTTAATGTGATGCATTGAAGTAACTATCCAATAATATACCACTTAACGAAGATAATTAATGTTATTTTGAAAGCAAAATTTCTGATGTTGTTGTATTTGTTTGACTTTCTTTATTATACACATGAATTATATATATATATGTGTGTGTGTGTGTGTGTGTGTGTGTGTGAATATATATAATTTATATATATTAAATGGGTAATATATATATATTGGTGTATGTGTGTGTAAATATATATATATATATATATATATACCAATCCCTCCGCACGAGCAGGTATGACACAAGGCCAATTTCTTAAGCAAAGTTTAACAGGTTTAAACTCAGTTTTCCTCCTCCTAGACTGGTTACCTAATCAAGATTAAAGAGCCCGTATATGCCCTAATATAAGCCTATAGCTGGAGAGAGAGAGAGAGAGAGACAGAGACAGAGACAGAAGACAGAAGAGACAGAGAAGAGAGAGAGACAGAGACAGAGAGAGAGACAGGAGAGAGAGAGAGAGAGAGAGAGAAGTAGTAAGATTCATACCTTTGCCTAGGGTATGTGAAATGCAAACAGCCACGTCCAGGATTTGAACTCGAGTAGAGGAGTCCATTTCATACGACTGTTACAGCACGCATTCCAACAAGCGTGTGTATGTGTTTTTTTTTAATGTGTGTGCGTGTGTGTGTGCGTGCGTGCGTTGGTGTGAATATATATACTATTTGCCTACTATAAACCGCTCACAGCAGCTGTCTCACAACTGCGATCAAATGTACAAAAACTGATGGTTCGTTTATTATAATTGAGCAGAAGGACTCATATTACAATAACAATAGGACTTTATTTGAATAGAATGAGTTCTGAGGTGAATAAATAGTG
>CM042152.1:4713575-4743575 GCA_023376005.1 Doryteuthis pealeii
GGAATGAAGATAGAGGAGGAGGACACATGATTCAGATGAAGATATATTGGATTATAAAGAATAATGAACACAATAGAGAAGAAAAAAGATGAATGAGATTGACTCGGAAGAAGAAGAAGGGAATATCTATTTCCTATTTAAGAAAACAAAATTTGAATATTAATTAATACGTGAGTTCAGATATTGAATTGTGGAAAACTGTCATTTTGATTTGACTCAATCCTGGGTTCAATGATTGAAATCGACCCAGTAATTAAAAAAAATACATATGAGACGTGTATAATTAACAAGAACGGTTTCCTGAAAATAATAAGTTATATTTTTAAAACTGGTCCATTCTTTAATGAATATGTCTCATATTTGTTTGTTTCTTTCTTTTATTTTACGGCATATCAACCACAGTGGGTTATTTAATGCCGGCAAAGTAGCGTTATTCTAGTAGAAAATTATTTCAACTGTTTTATAAACAAATTTTCTAGTACCCTAAGAGGTACTACCCCTCCTGGTCAGTGTGGATCTGGGAGAAATGATGATGAAGGGGTGCTCCACATTCCCAGACCTCCAGAACTGCAACCTCGCCATTAGTTTAAGAAATGATATTATATTTTTAAAATATTAGTTTAATGTCATTCCTAGGACGTGAATACCCTCAGCCACTGCCTTCTAGTATATATATATATATATATATATATATATATATATATATATATATATATATATATATATAAAATGGGTGGGGTTTGCCATAAAGGCAATAGCGTTGGGACAATTCTATAGGTGCTAGGGATTGATGTCACCAACTGATTGATCGGAGGGACCTCTCTGATCGCCCATCTAGCAATCTGTCTCATGAAGTAAGATTTAACATTTTTACAAGAAGTGCAAAATAGTATTTCTTATCGATCCGAAATCTGTGACTGGGATTAAAATGGTTTTCAGTTGCAATATAAAGGTGATCCCGAATATCATCATTTGAACGGCTCGTCGGCTAGCGCAGCATAATACGCCAACTGTATGTCTGTGGAAGGTTAAGACTACCTGTTGGCCCTAGGTGGTGACCCATTATGCTTAATGACGTGATCATGTTGGCTAAGCAGTCAAGGACTTGCAATACTTCAATTTGGTCCTTATTTGGGATTAACATGCGATCGGAGAGAGTATTCCCGTTCAATCGTCTGGTCAGGTCAAGCCCTAGCACCTATATGATTGTCCCGACCGTATTGATATTTATCATATATGTGCTAAGAGGCGGTATCTGGGGTCTTAAAGTCCTGAGTTTAACGTTAATTTTTATCAAATAGTGAGGTTCCGATTCAGTGTAGATACCGATACTTTGTCATTATTGCAAGGTCCACCCAGACCCGGAGTCGTAGTACCTGTTAGGTCTGGTTTGGTTTGATTCGTTATACGGCATATCAACTTCAGTGGTTCATTTAATGCCTACAAGGTTTTGAAATAAATTCATTCTTAATGGATACTCAATCGTTTCAATTTCAATTCCCCAATACTAAAAAAAGTATATCTCTTTCTCTCTTTCTCTCTCTTTTCTCTGTCTCTGTCTGTCTGTCTGTCTGTCTGTCTCTCTCTCTCTCTCTCTCTCTCTCTCTATATATATATATATATATATATATATATATATATATATATATATATATATTATTATCATTATTATTATTATTTTGAAGGCAATTACAATGGGTATAAGATAAAATAAAATAGTGTCCAATGTCTAATCAAATTCGAAATTGATTAGACATTGGACACCATTTTATTTTATTTTATACCCATTGTAATTGCCTTCATATATAAATAATAATATACTTTACTTAACAACGCTTGAAGAAAATTATCAAATACTATTATATATATATATATATATATATATATATATATATATATATATATATATATAATTATGTGTTATGTTCTTGTGAACGTTGTTTGCTTGGTCTTTTGAAGCATTGGAATAAAGAACAAAAACATCAAAAACAGAACAAAAACCAGAATGTTTATATATTAAACCGTTGCTCTGTTCCTTGTTTAATCTATTCCGATATTTCGGTGAACCTTCATCCTTTTTAAAGGTACAAGACGTCAGGAGAATATGAAATGTTGTTGATGAGGGCAAAAAAGTAATTAAATCTTAAAGTAATTATATATATATATATATATATATATATATAATATATATATATATATATATTATATATTTATATTTTTGCTTGAAGGCAATTACAATGCGTATATCGCATAAAATTCAATAATTATAGAAGATAATAATGACAAGTGAATTTCGGTTAAGAATTATTCGGTGTGTAGAACATCGTACAGACTTTTTTAAGTCTCATCATCGATGTATACTAACGATTTCCCCCGGCAGAGCATATGGCCCGGGTTTGTTATTATTCACTCGACGTCCCCTTACCTCATATGGTAGAGACGTATCAGTATCATTGACAGGTTAATTTCGCAAAGATTGCCCCGTGCTGTATCGTGGCCGAGGGAGTATGGTTTCTGACTATTCTGCTGAAGTCCCAGTTTTGATTTCTGTCGGAGGGAAATCGTTAGTATTATCTTCTATGATTATAAATTGTATGCGATATACGCATTGTAATTGCCTTCAAGCAAAAATATAAATAATAATATATACTTTATTCAACAATGCTTCTAAAAAAACACCCAAGAATCTTAATATATATATATATATATATATATATATATATATATAAGAGAGAGAGAGAGACACTTTTGGGATATATATATATATAATATATATATATATATATATATATATGTGTGTGGTGTGTGTGTGTGTGTGTTGTGTGTGTGTGTGTGTGTATCCTTCCATATCATAACAATCAATGTTTATATTTATGCCAGTTTTCATCGATCGCTTGATACATCCATTACTTTTATCGATCTATTTATGTCAAATCGTTGTGGACAGTGCATTGTTGCTCTGCTGGTAGCCAACTCGCACGTTTCCTGCAGCGTCCATTATTAGAACTCTTCATCAATGCGTATTCTTCATCAACTTCCGGTTCGCTTGCCCGTTTCTCATTCCTTCACTCTTAGGATAATTCTCTCTAAAGGCCTGCATAAAACATCTATAGCATTTCAAAAGTCTATTAACCGATTTTGTACCCTTGACATTTGACCTTTAAGAACCCCCCCCCTCAAACCCATCTGGTTAATCACGTGATAGGTCTTTGCATAATTGAAGTGCCCTACAAAAGAAAACACTCTCAGATTTCAATGCGTGTATTTTACTCGTCTAAGATTAGATTGAACAAAGCCATAGTGCAGAATTCAATGAGCATTAAATTCTCTATGCAATGAAAGACTAATTTAATAAGACAGGAATTGTAGTAGAATTATACTAAGCGTTGTCACTGGAATAATGTTTGCCTCTTAAACTCTCTTTCATGGGGCCGAAGAGATGATAGCTTGAAGGCGCTAAACCTGGGGAGTATGGAGAATGCGGTAAAGTTGTCCACCTGAATGAGGCGAGTTTCTCCCTTGTCCTGATGCTTGCGTGCGGTCGAGCATTGTTATTCAGAAGGAGGACACTGTTGATTAGAAAGTTGGGTCTTACTCGTCGAGATTCTTGCTCTGAGCCTTGTTAGGGTCTCAATGCAGCCTCAGTTTTATGAAGAAAAAAACTTCACATAAAATAAAGAAAATGGCATTACTTTTTTACTCACCCCCGTAGTTTTCATTTAGCATTTTATCAAAGCGGGAATAATGATTTGTTTACGGCATGTAAACCTCGATGGGTTATTTAATTCTGACTAAGTTCTGAAATAAATTCATAGTTAATGGATACTCAATTGTTTTTATAAGCCCATTTTTCTATTTAACCCATGGTTTATGCATATACCATTTTGTTGTATGGTCACAGTTTAATTTTTTGCATAATTCACAGTGGATCACCTTCCCAACCCAGTCGCGCCTAGCTTTGTATTCCCGTTGTGCTAGTTTGCTACATTCGCTTAATACATGGTTTACAGTCTGATCTCTGTCATTGCACAGTCTACTTTTACTGTTTTGTTGTCTCTTATCAATTATTATTATTATTATTATTATTATTATTATTATTATTATTATTATTATTATTATTTTCACTCCTTTTGATTTTTCACATCAGCGTTAGCAGGTGATATTTCACTGGAACCTGAATGACAACAAGTCTCCTCAGGTCTCCAGAACTCTTCTGAGTATTCAAGCCGATTTCCAGATCCTCCAGTCTTTTTTCCATGTTTCTGGGCCGTTCCAAGTGCAGTAACTACAATAGGTATCACTACACTTTCACCCCCATATTACACAGCTTTTTTAATTCTCTGGCAAGGTCCAGGTATTTGTCCATTCTTTCATTTTCTTTCAACTTAACCCTGCGATCTGCTGGAACCACAAAGTCAACCAAGTGGCACGTTCTCTTTTTTTAATCAACACTAGGTCTGGTCTCCTGGTTGGGATGAGGTGATCCGTCTTTATCTCGAAGTCCGAGATTGTATGCGTTTCATTCCCAAGAACAGATTCTAGTTTATGCATGTACCATTTGTTGTATGTTCAAAACCTAGTCTAACCAAGTCGTATCTATCTTTGTATTTCCATTGTGCTAGTTTGCTGCATTCGCTTAATTCCTGGTTTTAGGTCTCATCTCTGTTTCGTTGTGTCTTATCAATTTTTGCTTTGATATAATTTGTCCTCATGGCATTTTCTTGTGCAGCAATTATGAGTGACTCGGTTTCACTCTTGAGGTTTCCTCTTCTTAACCATGTCAGGTCTTTCATGTGCAACTTTCCCAATTTGTCGTTTGAAGTATCCATATAAGGCGATCCTATTAAGGGGGAGGGCTTTTATCCATCTGCTGGGGTGCAGTCGGCGTATTCTAAAGTCACAGCTCGGGAATATAGTGCTAGTGAATAATGCAATTACTATCGTAAAATACTTACGATAATTTTCCTGATGTATTAGTGATGGTAATTAAAGTAAAATGCAGGAAATTACATTCTACACTAATTAAAAACGGTGAGCGTTTACTTCTCAATTTATTTCACAACCTCCAATTAATCTTTGATACCCAATAGTCTATACGGATACGATCACTTCCCGTGTATGGCTCTTAGCACACATTTATCTTAACGTCTATTTCATTCCGAAGGAGCGAATCTCAATGGACTGTTCGACTTTTTCTCATTAATGCAACGGCCTTGTCTCATACTTGAATGTTTTGTTTTGTTTTTGCCTCTCCGACCGTTCATCTGATCTAGGTAAGGAGCAAAGGAGAGTGCTGCATGTTATGAACTGCTCAGCTACCAGTATTCCGTCCTTAAGCATCATGGGTCGCCATACTTAGCCAACAGGTGCTCTTAATGAGTAGGGGTCTTAACAATCTGCAGAGGTGCAGTCGGGGTATTCTACAGTACTAGCTGTCGGTCTATTCAAAAGTGCTAGCCATCGGTGTATTTCAGGGGTTTCCCAACCTTTTTCAGCTCATGGCCCACTTTGAAACTAGAATGTTTTGTGGCCCATGAAATTACTATAATAGAAAAAATATTTCAGTTTGACTTAAGATATTTATTCAATCAAGATACAACCATATTGACGCACACACTTTATCTCAAGTATCTAAACTATAAGTACTTTTCAGTTTAAATTTAACGACTATTTATTTATATTTGATCTTGTATATAAAAAGTGAATGCTCTGAAATCGTATAGAATTATAATATTTCCTTGACCCACTTGAAATTTACTAGGCACATTTTGGCCATGTGGCCATAGGTTGGGAATCACTGGTGTATTCTAAAGTCCTGTCCGTCGATATATTCTAAAGTCCCAGTCGACAGAGCTCAAGAAACAGCTTATTCTATGGCGATGACAGCACAAGCGGGAACGGACGAGGAGTAGCGGCTTATTTGAAGAGGGCAATGCGAGGCCGCGAATGTCGGAATGAGCGCGAAACCGAACCAATGGCCGGGGCACGGTCACCCAATCGGAGATGCCAGTATTATAACCACAGCCCCCAACACCCTGCACATCGACCGATAGAAAGGAGAAATAACGTTTGCCATTACTGTGGTAAGACAGGACACCTAATAGCCCACTGTTTTGCTAAAAGAGACGCCGAGTCCAAACATACATTCCCAAATAAACCACAAGGAGAGATTTCCTTGCGCGGGAACACCGAAGAAAAGTTCCAATTTAACACAATTTATTTATATTTGATTTTGTATATAAAAAGTATACTCTGGAATCATATAGAATTATAATATTTCCTTAACCGACTTGAAATTTGCTGTGGCCCATTTTGTTTGGTAGTCGTTTTTTTTTGTTTGTTTTTTTTTGGTGTTTTTTAATTATTCTTTTAATTTTATATTGTTTTCTAAACACTAATATTGAAATTACTTTAAAAATAAAAAGGTAAGACAATACATGCCCCCTTTTTGTTTTTGTTTTATTTTACACTCCTTTTTCTCCCCTCTACCAATCATTTCATTTTTTTAAATTTTTTTCTAAATAGTTAAAGCGGAAATCTAATTTTTCTTTCTGTTAACTCTTAACATCCTGTTGAGGATTTTCTAAGTCCAGAGCCCCATTCCTATAAGGATTTATCAAAAAATGGCTAAAAATGGCCTTTTCATTTAAAGTTACCTGTTATTTCCCTTAAATCAAAGACTTCTAAGTTTACTTCATTCCTATAAGGATTTATCCAAAAATGGCTACAAATGGCCTTTTCATCTAAAGTTACCTGTTATTTCCCTTAATCAAAGACTTCTAAATATATTTAATATTATATATGACAAAGGCTTTCATTTGGGGTGGATTAGGAAAAGTAATGTGACTGCCGGCCGGGTGGAATGAGGTGCTATAGGACTTTAAGAGTTAAAATATTTTAAACAAACCTATTTAAACCTGAAAACCTATGAAATAGCAAGGCTCATTCCTAATTATTAGTGATCCACATTAATCATTTGTTGTGTTTTATTTTATTTTATTTTATTTTTTAAATGTGTGAAAATAAATACTTTCTTTCTCTGTTCAAATTAGTTTAACCTCTCTCCACGTTTATCACAATTTTTTTCTTTCTTTTTTCTTACTAATAACCGAAAAAGACCGCTTATAAGTTCATTAATGACTATTATTCTCTTTGTTTATCATGAATCAATAAAGCTTAAATTGTCGTTGTTGCATAGCGCTCGACTCGGGCCACAAAATCGTACCTGTTATATACTGTTGCTGGATAGTATGTGTTAGTAGTGGAGTATAAAGATTCACACGTAGACATATGTAGTAGTAAGACTTTGAAATTTATTTATTTTCCCCTCGTGGTGGATGTGAGTGGCGGGCGTTGACAATGGGAACTATTACTACTACTACTGTTGCTGAGATCTCAGGCACAGAGGGGTGAATGAACCTCACTGCCCGCTGGCAGCGATGGTGCGTGACCGCGGTCAAGTACGTTCTCGTCGGCTGTCTCTCTCCTGACCGTTCTGTCTTTTGTATCTCTCAAACGCCTATACGTTCGCTACCACCAGGAAAAAGTCCTTTCTTATCTTCGCCGTCCCCCCTCTGTTTAATTCAACCGGAAATTCCTATTTCCGTTTGTACAATATCCAACATCGTCATATACACACATTTTAAAAGCTTTATTCTAAAGTCCCAGAATTACAAATCAGTCATCAGTAATAAATCACAGATATTGATTCATTGGCAATTCAGTCTCGAAAGACTATGATAAAAAATTTTGTGTGCCCCTGGGGTTGCAGCGCCTCCTGTGACTATGAAGTCCTATGTTTGAGAAACACTCTCGACCACAGATTTTGCATTTGTAGGTTGTCCCTGTAGATGATGTTCCGATGCTTTGTTGCCGTTGCTTTCTTATGGACCTCTTAGCTTCATGGTGTTGTATCAGGGTGACTTCTGACATGCAAAGTCCTCTATGGAGATTCTGCCGGCACCGAGGGCGGTTTTGAGCCAAATTTTCCCAGCTGGAAGGGACAATGCCAAAGCACCTGAGATCATTTTTGCAGTCATCAGTAATAACTCACAGATAACATACCAATATATTTTATAAGGTTCGGTATTGGAGAGGGAAATATTGAAGAAATATGGCTGATGGGCGAATTGTTGATAACAGTGGAAGGTGAAATATTGGGACTTAACTGCCCAGTAAAAAAAAATGAAGTAAATAACAAATGTATTTTTATGAAAAGGTATATTTTATAATTTTTCTTATCTATATTATATGAATCGATAATATTCTGCTATTAAAGAAAAAATGTATTGCATCTTATCTGTTATTAATTAATTTATGGCTAAAAAAAATCATCCCCTAAGTGTACGCTCTATATGCACTAATTGCAATTTTTTTACCGGGTTTATATATATACATATATATATATATATATTGAAGCGCGTGGTGTAATGGTTAAAGTCATGGCAAATGGACTCGTCGCCCCGAGTTCAAATCCTGGACGTGGTAATTTCATTTCACTTAGCGCTAATACCCTTGGGAAAGGTATGAATCCTACTCTCCCTCTAGCTATGGGTAAATAGCAGGGCAGACTGGGTTCTTTAACCATGGCTAGGTAACCAGTCTAGGAGAAGGAAAACTCTGAATTCAAAACCTGTTGAACTCCGCTTAAGAAATTGAACTTGTGTCGTATCCTGCTCGTGCGGAGTAGTTGGTAAATATATATATATATATATATATATATATATATATATATACATATATATATAGTCATCCACAGACAACATGTTTCGATGTTTACATCTCTTCAGTGTGGCTAGACTTAACAGCTATTTCTAGCTGGGAGAACAAGGAATATAGTGCTCACAATCCATTTCACAGCCTCAAAGTAATCTTTCATACCTAACAGGCTATACTGATACGATCACTTCTCGAATATAACACTCAGCGCACATTTATCTTACCGTCTATTTTATTCTGAAGGATCGACTCTCAATAGACCTATCAACCTTTGTCCCATTAATACAACGGCCTTGTCTCATGCCTGGATGTCTTGTTTTGTTTTTGAGACAGATATTGATTAGGAAATGTACTCAGATTAGAATTGTTGTACTCAGAGTTGTACGGGTTTCTTTCTCCCCATTGATTAAATGCATCTTCAATTTGTGTCACAGTCGCTCTTCAGGTCGCCTGTAATTCAAAGAAGATTTTTATTTTACTTCTGACATTAGCCAGCAATGGCTTATAATGGCTTTCCAGTCTCAGACCGTTGCAAATAGGCACTGAATACAATAGGAGGCAGTACGCCTGAACCTGTGCTATTTCATAAAGACTCTAGGTCATTGCAATTTGGCCTTTATCAAAATGGTTAAAAAAAAATTGTCTTCTTGCACATTAGAGCGAAATTCAGCATATTGAAATTACGTCCCTGTGCTGTCTCATACATCTGATACGGGATGTACAGTTGCTAGGAGACAGTTATTCTCATTCTTGCTTATCGGCCATAAATTATAGCTCATCACTCTCTCTCTCTCTCTCTCTCTCTCTCTCTCTCTCTCTCTCTCTCTCTCTCTATATATATTATATATATATATATATATATCTTTCTCCCCATTTCTCTCTCTCTCTCTCTCTCTCTCTCTCTCTCTATATATATATATATATATATATATATATATATAATTTCTCCCCCTTTCTCTCTTTCTTTCTCTCTCTCTTTATATATATATATATATATATATATATATATATATATCTTTCTCCTCTTTCTCTCTCTCTTTATATATATATATATATATATATATATATATATTCCCCCTTTCTCTCTCTCTCTTCTCTCTCTCTCTCTCTCTCTCTCTCTCTCTCTTGTTTTAAGGCATATCAACCTCAGTGGGTTATTTAATGCCGATAAAGTTTTGAAATAAATCAATTCTTGGATAATACAATTTTTTTATGAATACATTTTTCTATTTAACCCATAGATGGGACCCTAACAGGTACTACCACTCCGGGTCAGAGTGGACCTGGGAGCAATGGTGATAAAGGAGTGCTCCACATTCCCCAAACCTCCAAAACTGGAGCCTTACAATCAGATAGAGTTTAACGTCATTCCCAGGACCCTCAGTCACTGCCTTCTAGCACCCATATGATAAAAGGGTTGGGGCTTGCCATAAGGGCAATAGGGTTGGGAAAATCATATAGGTGCTAGAGCTTGACGTGACCAGCCGATTGATCGGAGGGGGCCTCTCCGACCGCCCGTCTAGCCCAAGATAGGGCCAAAGTGGAGTATTGCATGTCATGAACTGCTCATCCACCTGGGCTCTATCCTTAAGCATCACGGGTCGCCACCCACGGCCAACAAATAGCCCCATGGGGGAGTCTTACCCCTCTGCAGAGGTGCAGTCGGTGCATTCTAACGCCCCAGCCGACAGGGCCGAGGTATTTTTAACACTTATATTATCTATAGCTAATAGAACACTTATATAACAAACTATTATTTGTATATACAACATACCTAAACGCGATATCGGTATTTTGCTATAAAATCACTTTGAAATAGATAACACTGTTTTTTTTTATAGATCTGTTGATTACCTGACAGCATCACTTATTAGAATATTCAGCGATTATCTTCTATGAATAAGCGGCAAGAAATTTAGAAATGTAATTTATGATGACTCAATATTACCCAGTTGATTGACGGTAGAAAGCATACCTAATACATGAAATTTAATGTTAACCGTTTTGAGAATAGAGGCAATTCAGTGTAATATAAGAACTACGAGGCTGATAGATTTCTCACCATTGCAAATATTGTCGGAACTATATCAGTGTTTCATAAAACTGCAGAACCTGAAGACATTCGCACTTGAGATAGAATTGGATCCTGAAACACGCGAAGGAAATTATGAATTATTTCCCAGCTCGTTGATAGCAGATTTAAATTTCAAACTTAATTTACTATATGCATACGCACAAATGTTCGGGTTCGCGAGATCAAATTCTCCTGCGGTTCTGTTTCAATGGAATGTCCTCGTTCGGCGAATTCTAGCCGAAAGCTATTATCAGTTCTACATTTTAATGTTGCAGATATCAAGGGATGATTATGCTGATATCGTGAATATTTTCACTGTTACAAATTGATCAGTATTTATGTGAGTCAAAAGTAATGCCATTTTGTTTAGGATAGGTATAATTACCAACACAGAACCATACATCATACATCAAAATGAAGCTGCTGCTCTGTGGATCACATCCCTACTTCTCCATATAGATGAGTAAAAAAGTAATGCCATTTTGTTTGGACAGGTATAATTACAAAAACAGAACCATACATCATACATCAAAATGAAGCTGCTGCCCTGTGGATCACATCCCTACTTCTCCACAATAGATGAGTCAAAAAGTAATGCCATTTTGTTTAGGACAGGTATAATTACCAACACAGAACCATACATCATACATCAAAAATGAAGCTGCTGCCTGTGGATCACATCCCTACTTCTCTACATAGATGAGCCAAAAGTAATGCCATTTTGTTTAGGACAGGTATAATTAACCAACACAGAAACATGTATCCTACATCAAAATGAAAATGCTTCTATGTGAATCACATCCCTACTTCTCCACATAGAGGATTCAAAAAGTAATGCCATTTTGTTTAGACAGGTATAATTACCAACACGAAATGTATCATACATCAAAATGAAAATGGTTCTATGTGAATCATATCCCTACTTCTCCACATAGAGGAGACAAAAAGTAATGCCATTTGTTTAGGACAGGTATAATTACCAACACAGAAACATATCATTCAAAATGAAGTGGTCCCTCTGTGGATCACATCCTACTTCTCCACACAGTCACCGTTTCTCTCAATTGCAATGTTCCACCTGCAAATGAGAGCATATATCCCTGCCCCGTAAAATCAGTTGAGTGTTCTTTGAGCCACTTCTTCACTTCAGATTTCACTTCACTACATATTTCAGGTGAAATCCTTAGCGAAGAAAAGAACAACGAGGACAAAAATCTTTTCTGAACATATTTTACTTATTATTGTTGTCGCAAACATCATTTGCCTAAACCTGAGGCACTGCCTATCCCTTGGTCCGCCAACAAAGATCAGCTATGAAAACTCCAAGCATTCAAACCTGGGGCCTTTGTGTCCGAACATTTCCAAAATTTATCTTCCAGACCCAAAGCATACGAATCGCAAATTACTGCTGCTTCTCTCTCTCTCTCCTCTCTTTCTCACTACTCCTCCCTCTCTCTCACCCTCTCTCTTTCTATCTCTTTCTTCTCTCTGACTCACTCACTCAATCATCTCCCTCTCTCTCTTCTTGTTTCTCTTTCTCTCTCACCGACTCTTCTCTCCTCTCTTTCTCTCTCTTCTCTCTCTCTTGCTCTGCCTGTTTTCTCTCTCTCGCTCTCTCTCTCTCTCTCTCTCTTTTCACCTCCCTATTTCTCTCTCCTCACTCATCTCCTCTCTCTCTCTCCCTCTCTCTCTTGCCTCCCTGTTTCTCTCTCACACTCTCTCGTCTCTCTGTCTGTTCTTTCACTCTCCCTATTTATCTCTCACTCACTCATACACCCCTATCTCTCTCTCTCTCTCTCTCTCTCTCTCATGCTCTCCCTTTTCTCTCGCTCTCTCTGTCTGTCTCTTTCACTCTCCCTATTCTCTCTCACTCACTCATCCCCCCTCTCTCTCTCTCTCTCCTGTCTCTCTCACACTCTCTCTGTTCTTTGTCCTCTTTCACTCTCTATTTCTCTCTCACTCACTCATCCCCCCCTCTCTCTCTCTCTCTCTCTCTCTCCTTCTTGCTCTCCCTTTTCTCTCTCTCACCTCTCCTGTTTCTCTCTCTCCTCTTGCCTCTCTCCGTCTTCTCACACTCTCTCTCTGTCTCTCTGTCTGCTCTTTCACCTCCCATCCCTCTCCACTCACTCATTCCCCCCTCTCTCTCTCCTCTCCTCTCTCTCTCTCTCTCTCATCTCTCTTCTCTCTGCTCTGCCCTGTTTCTCTTCACACTCGCTCTGTCTCTCTGTCTGTCTCTTTCACTCTCCCTATTTATCTCTACTCACTCATTCCCCCTCTCTCTCTCCTCTCTCTTTCTCTCTCTCTCTCTTTGCTCTCCGTGTTTCTCTCTCTGCTTTGTCTGCCTCTCTGTCTGTCCTCTTCAGTCTCCCTATTTTTTTGCTATCACTGGACTCATTCTCCCCCCTCTCTCTCCTCTATCTCTCCCCTTTGTCTCCCCTTTCTCTCTGTCGCTCCTCTATCTCTCGTCTCTCTTTCACTCTCCCCCTATTCTCTCTCACTCATCATCTCTCTCTTCTCACTCACTCTTCTTCTTTCTTTCTTTTTCTTTCTCTCATTCTCTCTCCTTCTCTCTCTCCTTACTCACTCATTCTCTCTCTCTCTCTTGCTCTCCTGTTTCCTTTATCTGTCTCCTTCTGTCTGTCTCTTCACTCTCTATTTCTCTCTCCACTCAGTCATCCCTCTCTCTCTCTCTTTCTTCGCTACTCTCACTAATCCCTCTCTCTCTCCTCTCTCTCTTCTTCTCTCTCTCTCTCTCTCTTCTCTCTCTTTGCTCTCCTTGTTTATCTCTCTCGCTCTCTATCTCTCTCTGTGTCCCCTTTACTCTCCCTATCTCTCTCTCACTCACTCATACCCCTCTCTCTCTCACCCAGCTCTCTCTCACCCCTCTCTCTCTCATCCCCCTTCTCTCTCTCTCCTCTCTCTCTCTCTCTCTCTCTCTCTCTCTCTCTCTCTCTCTCTCTCTCTCTCTCTCATGTGCCTTTTTAGTTATTTAGGACAGACGACCAACCACTTAGATATATAGTAGTTTGGAGTGTATCATGATCAGAAGAACTTGGTTGATTCGGACTATGAAGGAGAGTTGACCTGTCTGCAACAACAATTACCAAAAGTCTTGGAATCAACATTGGTAAGCGAGAAACGTTCTTTAAGAAAACACAATTCTTTTTCAACCATTGTTAAGCGGATGTACGTGCCTGCAAAACTTAATCTGTTCTTTTACAAAGAATGCACATTTCTTTTGATAGCCCTGGGCGATATCCTTCGTCTCGAAAAACTTCACCAATTGTTTCCGTTGTCTTGAGTCTTTTTTTTTTTTTTCATCCATTTCTTTTTATTTGTTCTCGACATTCGTCTCTTTTGCTTAATGGTACTGATCCTTTATATATATAATATATATATATATATATATATAATATATATAATATATTGTGTGTGTGTGGTGTGTGTGTGTGTGTGTATATATATTTATATATATGTGTGTGTGTGTGTGTGTGTGTGAATAAAAGGAAGTGAATCCGACGGTATGTAGTATAATAAAGAATTGAAAAAAAAAACACAGGTTTAAATGAGTTAAGTGGTGAGTTTCTTGGCCGACGCTGCAGTGTTTGATCTATTAATTGATCATCTCAGGGCTTTTGTTGGTTGCAAGGTGATAAAAAATTTGTTTATCTCAGAATAAAGAGAAAGGCGAGTAATAGTCCTTGTTTATCGGTCTGTTTAAAATTTGAAGTCTGAGAAAAAAGAACGTTGAAAAAATGAACGGTTTGAAATATGACGTCAAATATTCTTTTTTGCGGTGTGAGTATTAGAATGTGTAAGTGTTTGTATCGAAAAAAGCATTGTGCATTTTTTTGCGTTTATGAATGTGTGGTTGCGCGTGTGTGTATAAATCTTTTGCGATAAAAGGAATCGAAACAAACCTCAAGGTTGTGTGTGTGTGTGTGTGGTGTGTGTGTGTGTAAGCATGATTTTCATTTATAAAAGAGGCAAGAGAATATTCTTTTAACATTTGAGTTGCTATGTACGTTTATTATGAAAGTGGGTGGGGAGAGAGAGACATCTACGCGTGTCAGATGAAAATTCTTTTTATTAGTAAGTGAAGGGGAAAAGGAGGGTGCGGTGGGGTAAAAATTTTATAGTTAGAGTTGTGTGGTTTAAGTTTTTTAAATATTGTACCCGATTATATGATGATCTTATTTAATATTACAATATATATATATATATATATATATATATATATATATATATAGTTTTGGTATATTTACTTGGTTTGAAAATCGCCTAGGCGAGAACCTAACAGTTACCAAGCGCTGTTAACTGTATGTCTTCGCTACCCTATATAATATATATATATATATTATATATATATAATAATATATATATATATATACTGTGATTCTACTGGATAAACGCACGACTTTGTAGTATGTTTTGGTTTTACTTCAATTTCTATCCACTCGTATAATAATGACCAACCAAAAACCCCAAGAATAGAGACACTTCCATCATCTGAAGTGTTTAATAACTAACCCAACTTTCCTCTCCAATGTTCCATTTACCCACTTCCTCTTATCTCCCCCACTCTCTAATTTATCCCACCTCCCCCACCCCACTAGATTCCCACATTACCACTTAAAAAATTAAAACACAAACATAACAATATTTAATGGAATTTGATAATTTGCTTTTGAAGCATTGTTAAGTAAAGTATATTATTATTTATTATTTTTCTAAATGTTTGAGATGAGGTTTGAAGATTAGTATTATCTGCGTTATTCGGATTATTGTCCCCATATTCGACCTTCTTATGGTATTTCTTGTCGGACTCGGGAACATTCTCGGACTAGGGAACCTTCTCGGACTAGGGAACCTTCTCGAACTCGGGAACCTTCTTTTCGAACTCGGGAACTTTCTTGTCTTAATCGGGAGCCATCACGGAACTTTGAACCTAACCCTTTATTTAGTCCACGGGGTATCCTGTTCTCATTCCGCTAACCATAGCTGGGGTAAGAATTGTGTTAATTATTTTTCTAATTGCCTCTACTCAGGATTAAACTCAGGATCCAGAGATAACTGTCACTTAGAACTGTCTTTACCTAACTACCTTATCCACTAGGCCATGTGTCCAATTGGCATATCGGCCAAAACGTTGTACAAATAACAATGAAGATGGGGACAATAGTCCGAATAACGCAGATAATATTATTATTTATATTTTCTGAAGGCAATTACAATGCGTATATCGTATGAAATTCGATAATTATTGAAAATAATCATGACAAGCAAATTCGGCGAATAATGCGCGTGACGTGGAACACCGTACAGCTGTTTTAACTTTATTAAGTCTCATCAGCGGTGTATACCTACGATCTCCCTCCGACAGAGATCGAAACTGGGAACCCAGCATGCAGAGTCAGAAACTCTACCCCTGGGCTACCGGCCCGTAGCACACGACACATGCCAAATCAACCTGTCAATGATAAACACACCACCACTATACATAGTACAGTGAGCATTGAGGAAATCGCAAATTAGGCCTTTGCTCAGGCGTTAGAAATAACGGAATTTGATCAATTGCTTTTGAAGCATTGTTATAAAAAGTATATTATTATTTATATTTTTTAAGGCTAATATTGACAGGTTGATATTTTTTTAAGGCAATTATTGACAGGTCGATATTGGCCGGGTTTGCTTGTCATGTTTATTTTCAATAATTATCGAATTTTATATACGATATACGCATTGTAATTGCCATCAAAAATATAAATAATAATAACTATATATGTTCAAAAATCCGAAAAATCAGTACTAATCCATTTTGCTCTATATCTGGAGATGCGGTTTCGAGCTAAGCTTGTTGCAGATGAAATAAATTATTACATGACGAAAATTTAACATCTCTTCGTTCATTTATTCATATCTTCGCCCTGAAGAGCATTAAGGGAAACTTATCATATATATATACACCAAACTTATTGGTAAATCCTCGCGGCGAGAAAAAAACCAGCAAATAGTTTGATTGTAAAAATAAACTACCAAACATCAACCGGGGAGAAAAAAAACATTTGTAAAAAAGAAAAGACCAAGATAATCGTACCAACAAAAAATAATCTATTGGTACAATATTTTGGCCAAAAGAAAAAAACAATTTATATACATATATATATATAAGATATATATATACATACAAACCCGCCAGGAGACTAAAGCTAATAAGTAAAAAGTGCTCAATACCTAAGAAGAGAAAATGATATAGATAATTCTAATGAGTCAGACGTACCTACTAAAAGTTTCGCTCAATGCTCGTCAGGGCTGAGATCTGACTAAAGAGACTTGGAGCAGACGTTTGCTCCCAGTCTCTTTAGTCAGATCTCAGCCCTGACGAGCATTAAGCGAAACTTTTAGTAGGTACATCTGACTCATTAAATGTATCTTTATATATATATATATATACTAGCAAATATATGCACCCTCCGGGTGTAAGTATTTAAGTTTTAATGTAATGAAATATCGTATTAAATTAGAAAGTCTAATAAGAATACAGATAAAAAGATTTGAAACTGAGTGGGGTTATAATAGAAAAATAGAAATGAAACTTACTCTTCCATCACTGCCGTCTTTCATTGCTGAATTTTACTTATTTAACTATTTAGTTAAATTAGGAAATAAAGAATAAAATTACACTTATTTTTTCTTGTTAATGGATTTCATTTAAGATTCATTGGAGAGATTGTTGCTTATATTCATTAAAATAAAACCAAACAGTTAGAAATCAATAATACTAAGCACATATTTAATAAAATCACATTTTTAATATCAATATGCAAATTAGCCTTCCCGTTCACACTGCAAACCGCTATTTTTTGTATATATAAATACAATTGCATGTTATTTGTATGTAGATATGGACAACACTAATAAAAAGGTGAAGCAATTTTATTGAGGTTTAAATATAAATAAAATCATGAAGAATGTGATGAAAATAACTATGTTAATTGTGACTCGATTAGTAATATAGTTTCGGTTACAGACGGAAAAACACACAATCTCCATTATAATAAGATATATATATATATATATATATATATATATGCGTGTGTGTGGAAGAAATCTAAATGAGTCCGATAATATACTGTGAGGTTTACGGGGTTCATTTTATTCTCAATGATATTAGTCTGAAAGTGAACGTAATAGCATTATTAGAGATCGAACTCGCTAACAAGAATATCGCTGTCCAGCACGTTAACCACTTGGCCAGCTTGTTTACTTTGAACTAAAACTACTTCAGTCACATATCATCTTTGGTTGAAGTGATCCTTATAACTAGAAATGTTCAGGTGGTATCTTCCTTACGGCGCATAGATCTGTTGGGAATAGTTCGCGATGGAAATGCAATTCCCGTTAAGGGAGACCCGACATCGCATTCCATGATACGCTGTTAGCACGCTGTTTATTAAATCAGCATAGTGTTAATTTCCTGAAGAACCTCAAGAGTTATGTATAACAATGAACAATAAAAATGTCATGCCCCCAGATCAAATTGATTCAATTTGCTGCTGAATTTGCTATCAAATATCAATTCTAGGATCTCGAATCCAATGAAAATACTTTATCTCAATTCATGATTTTTCCACGCTAAATTTTAATAATCTTATTATAATGGAGATTGTGTGTCTGTCTCTCTGTAACCGAAACTATATCATTTCCCAAGTCACAATTCCCTAACTTATTTATGTCACATTCTCAATGATTTCATTTTTATTTAAATCTGAATTATTGATAAAATTGTTTAACTTTAAATTCATTTTGGGTAATGTGACATAAGCAGTGACATAATTTTTGTTACAGACAAAAACCGGAAGCGAATCTCCATTATTAATATACTAATAAGAATACTTTGTAAGTATTTAAGTTTTAATTTAATGAAATATATTAGAAATACTAATGAAATTAAATAAGAACTCCTATAAAAAGATTACTTATTTAATTATATTTTAATTGGTTTCAATATAAAATCATTCATAGGATTGATTTTAATACATTGGAGAATAAAACAATAATATTAGAGATCAATAACACCAAGTACTTGTCTAGTAAAACTGGTTTTGTTAAAACCATTATGCAAATTAACCACACCATATATTATGTAAACCTTTATTTCTTTGTGATATATAAGACACATTGCAGGATTTTAAATGCACTAATAAGACGGGCTGCTTTGAGGCAAATCTAACTCAGATTTTCCTTAATAAATAAGATTTATTCTATGTATCAATGACTTTGACTATAGATTGTGTGTCTGTCTCTCTGTAACCGAAACTATATCATTTCCCAACTCACGATTAACTTATTTACGTCACATTCTCTATGATTTTATTTTTATTTAAACCTCAATTATTGATAAAATTGTTTAACTTCATTATTAATGTTGAGCCTATCTACAGGTATTTGCCTCATACCCCACTTGCATGGACTGGGCACAAGGCCTCGTTTTAATGTAGACCCACCCACAAGCCGAAGCTCAAGGGGGGGGGAGAACAAAAATTGCGTCGATCCCTTCGGCATTCCCCTCAAGGGGGCGACTCAGGCGCTGGGCAATAAACCCAGCCCTGCCCCTTTAAGTCAAGGGGGCAGGTATTGCCTGGGGGGGTAGCCCCCTGGGATCGACGCTATTAACTTGTAAAGATCCAGGGCCGAAGACGCTGGACCCCCACCACGAGGGGCGGGCGTATCTACATACTAATAACATGCAATTATATTTATATACATATAACAAAAAAGCAGTTAACAGTGTTAACGGGGAGGCTAATTTATATATTTCTCATAAGAAACTGATATTGATAAATATCTGCTTGGTATCATTGATTATTAATTGTTTGCTTTAATTTTGATAAATATGAGCAAAAATCCCAGAGATAAATCTTAAAAGAAATCCATTAACAAGAAGAACTAACTGTCATTTTATTCATTACTTCCTAATTTACCTCAAGAGTTAAATTAGGAAAATTTAGCAATGAAAGTCAGGAGTGATGGAATATGAAAGAAAGAGTTAGTTTCAAAGGTGTTGTATTTTTCAGTTATACTCCCTCTCTATCAAATCATTTTATTTGCATTCATTAGTCTGTCTAATTTAATATATATATTTACCAACCTCTCTGCACGGGCAGGATGTGACACAAGGTCAATTTTTTAAGCGGAGTTCAACAGGTTTAAATTCAGTTTTCCTTCTCCTAGACCGGCTTCCTAACAATGGTTAAAGAGCCCAGTTTGTCATACTATTTATCCATAGCTGGAGGGAGAGTAGGGTTCATACCTTTTCCAAGGGTATTAGCACTAAGTGAAATGCAATTACCACATCGAGGATTTGAACTTGGGGCGATGAGTCCATTTCCCATGACTTTAACCATTACACCACGCGCTTACATTTGTCAAATTTAATATGGTTGGCAACCTTCCGTCCATTTTAGACGATGGCGTAGTGTCCATTTTCTTTTTTTTATCCCCAGCTACGCGAGTGGTTGAACAGACCGATCCTTGAATGGCAGCCTCTGGTGCAGTGGATGCAAACAAAAGGTGATGCTTTCTGTAGGTTTTGGGGATGCTGTTGTTTCCCCTTTCTTTTAGCTCTCTTTCCTGTGAAAGCCTTTTTTACTCCATTAATTTAAAAGCTATATACTTGTGCACGAAGGGTGCATATTTTTGCTAGTTTTCGTAATGAAATTCGCCAGCATCGTGTGCCGTTTATTTTATAGTTTCTTCCTGAGGCAATTTTCACAATAAAATGATGGACAGAAGCCCTCTACCTGAGGGAGCTGATGTATGTTTTTCTAAATTTTGATGTGTTAGAAAAATTCTGTTCAAGTATTCGGCCCTAGAATAGCCAAACCTCTTCAAGATACATCCTTTTCACAAGTAAGTAAAGTTGGCATACAGCGAGGCAGTCTATCCCCTTTTCGCTAGCGCTAGACCAGATAGATGGTTTTTGCTGAGGTGCAGCGGCAAACCTATCATCAGCTCTCTACTTTACTGCACAGATCAGATTAGCCAATATGTGCTACTCATATTGTCAAAATTAAAACGGAAAATTTTGACGACAATTTGCAACCCATCAAACTAAATTTTGAAATTAAAATTAATTTTTAAAATCCGATTCAGAGTACTTTACTTTTTTTTTCTTTTTTTTTTTTTTTTTTTGGTAAGTCAGGTTAGTTTTATTTCATTTATTTAACGAATCTTGAAATATTTTCTAAACTAAAATATGTAGGTGCAGTTTAGAAAATATTTCAAAATTCCTTAAATAAATGAAATAAAACAATTACTAACCTGAATTACCTGACTTTAGTTTGATGTCTTGCAAATCGGCGTCAAAAATTTCCGTTTTAATTTTGACGACGATTTGCAAGTTTAGCCTTGATTTTTTTTCTCTATATAAGTTTTTTTTTCCTTTCCCTCTAACGTTTTCCGTCGACATTTTTTTAAAATAGAATTTTTGTTTTCTTTTTTCTCTACCAACTTATTCCCTTAACGCTTTAACTCTAATAATAGGTTAAAGTTAATTATTATTAACAGCTTTGATAATAGATTTTTTTACAACAGAAATGATACTAACTTGCTTTCTGCAATTTGATTTTTTTTCTTTTTAATAATCTCCATCTAACTTTTTTTCCTTTCCACACACACATACACACACACACACACATATATATATATATATACACACACACACACACACACACACACACACATATATATATATATATATATATATATATATATATATATATATACGCTTTCAAATATTAACATATATACTCTTTCAAATATTTATAAATATATGTATACTTTTTCATACATACATATATGTATGTATCTATGTATATGTAAATATTCTTTTTGTTACCGCTTTTGTTTTAACGCTTTAACTCTAATAATAGGTTAAAGTTAATTATTATTAACAGCTTTGATAATAGATTTTTTTACAACAGAAATAATACTAACTTGCTTTCTGCAATTTGTTTTTTTTCTTTTTAATAACCTCCATATAAGTTTTTTTTTCATTTCCACACACACACACACACACACACACACACACACACACACACACACACACACATATATATATATATATATATATATATATATATATATATATATATGCTTGCAAATATTAACATATATACTATTTCAAATATTCATAAATATATGTATACTCTTTCATACATACATATATGTATGTATCTATGTATATATATATATATATATATATATATATATATATATATATATATACATACATATATATATTAGTATCCTACGAGAAAGTATATATATATATATATATATATATATATATATATATATATATATATATATATTTTCTCATAGAATACTAATTTTAGTCAAGAATTTAAAAAAATATTCTTTTTATTTTCTTTTTGCTCTACCAACTTATTCCCTTAACGCTTTAACTCTAATAATAGGATCAAATTAATTATTATTAACAGATTTGATAATAGATTTTTTACAACAGAAATAATACTAACTTGCTTTCTGAAATTTGATTTTTTTTTCTTTTTAATAATCTCCATATAAGTTTTTTATCCTTTCCCACAAACGTTTTTCGTCGAGAATTTAAAAAAAATATTATTTTTGTTTCCTTTTTGCTCTACCCACTTATTCCCTTAACGCTTTAACTCTAATAGGATCAAGTTAATTATTATTAACAACTTTGACAAAATAATATATTTTTTTACAACAGAAATAACACTGACTACCCATCAGCTATTTGATTTTTTTTTCTATTTAAATACCTCCATATAAGGTTTCTCTCTTTTTTTTATTTCCCACAAACGTCGAAATTTTAAAAAAATGTTTTCTTGTTAGTTTTTTTTATCTGCCAACCTTATTCCCTTAACGCTTCAACTGTCCATTGTCCGTCCAATTTGACCAGTGCGTTTATTCCTACCCCGTGGGTAATGATGAAAACATTGGCTTTTGCTCACCACTTATGAAATCCAACCCCGAGAGAAATCACCTCGAGACGAGATTACATCTTCGTCAGCGTATCAACAGACGCCATGTTTGATTTATCCAGATGGCGCTGTTTATGCAAATTAAATCGATCAAAACAACCACCCTCTCACCGTGAAAAAAAAGAAGCCTCCGGGCTCTGCTTACGACTGTGTTATCTCTCATGTCTACAAACGCCAAGGTTAACAGGATGATCACTGTTCCTCTTTTATCTTGATTGACAACAACAGAATTGAACAGTCAAACTAAAAGAGCTGCAGTAACAAGATGTTTATGTGTTAGTAGACCGACATAAACTTAGGTATTTACTGAAAATATATGCATGAAAGCAATTGAATATATTTACATGATTAGGGACCGGTTTAGCTCAGTCGTTAAAGCGTCAGCCTAGGAGACACAAGGTTCCTATTTTGTGTATATAGTTATTGACTAAGCTTAGATTAGACGAGACACAAGGCCAGATCATGAGTCGCCCAGGGAGAATCGAACTCAATAACAATGGTCTGCGAATCTAGTGCGCTAACCATTACACCAAATGTGTATATAGTTATTTACTAAGCGTAGCTTAGATGCGGCACAAAGATGGTTTGATAAACCGAAACGCTTTAGCGTCGATTTTCTGTAAGTCAATCTTTTACTTTTTTTTTACTTTTACACACACACACACACACACACGCACACACACACACGCACACACACACACATATGTATATATATATATATATATATATATATATATATATATATAATATATTAACATACAGTAGTGGTTCGCTATATCACAGTTCTTCAGTGCGTCTAGATTTGCAGGATGCCTTAAGCCGGGATCGAAACTCAGCCGTCAGTTATAATTTCCATCTGGATCATCATCACACAACGAGGGAAATTTTCCTGATATGTATATGTACATGAATATTTAAGGCTGCTAAAACAGTTATATCCAGTTAAACAAACGCATTGCAATTTTTTAGCGTAACCAGACACCACCACCAAATTTATCTCAAAGCATTACGGAGACAGCCCCTCCATAATTTCAATAGATATTTTATTATTTCAGGCTGCCTTAGACCGAGATCGAAACCCTAGCGGTGTTTCGTCAGTACGAATCTTTACCATCAGAACAACTCCCATATGGAAGGGAATTTTACTGATATGAATATGTACATAAATATATTTTTTGTTTCTTGTTTCTTTGTGGTTACAAGGTAGGAGTTAGACGGCTTTAGTGGTTTCCCCAGATCATAAATAAAAAATTCTACAATCTATAACGAAACTTTAGTTGGGACCTATAAGATTTCCCCGGACTCATTCAAAGCAAGTATGTGCGTACCTTCTACATTTATTATATCAATATGGGTAGTTAATTCTCTTTTTGCTATCCATTCTATGCGATATGAAGTGTGATTAAAATGTATGAAGCTAAAAATCATTTCAGTTTTTGTTGTGTCGTCGAGGTGTGATGATACAGAAAAGATTTGAGAGGTTAATATATTTATTCAGCACCAGTAGCCGGTGGTAACGGATATATACAAAACACAGAACAATAATTTGGTTTATTTGGTTTGTTTTGTTTTACGGCATATCAACCTCAGTGGGTTATTTAATGCCAACAAAGTTGTGAAATAAATTCATTCTTAATGCATAATACAATTTTGTTTATAAATTCATGTTTTTCTATTTAACCCATAGATGGGACCCTAACAGGTACTACCACTCCGGGTCAGAATGGACTTGGGAGCAATGGTGATGAAGGGGTGCTCCACATTCCCTAAACCTCCAAAACTGGAACCCCACCATCAGATAGAGTTTAACGTCATCCCCAGGACATGTAGACCACAGTCACGGCCTTCTAGCACCCATATGATAAAAAGGGGTTGGGGCTTGCCATAAGGGCGATAAGGTTGGGAAAATCATCTAGGTGCTAGGGCTTGACGTAATCAGCCGATTGATCGGAGGTGGCCTCTCCGACCGCCCGTCTAGCCCAAGATAGGGCCAAAGTGGAGTATTGCAAGTCATGAACTGCTCATCCACCTGGGTTCGATCCTTAGGCATCATGAGTCGCCACCCACGGTCAACAGGTAGCCCCATTGGGAGAGTCTTACCCCTCAGCAGAGGTGCAGTTGGTGCATCTAACGCCGCACCGACAGGGCGGCAGAACAATAAGTTGCAAAACAATTAACAAGACAACTTACAATAAATAGAGGAGGGTCAAATGTGGTATAGCCAAACGCAGTAAGATCAGTTCGAATATTAATGAGCTTATTAATCCAACTGATGAAGTCCTTAATCGTAGAGTATTTAAGGCTAGTAACCAGGCCAGAATTTTAATAATACGTTCAAGTATTTCAGGCGTGAGAAAAAAAAACATTAAGATTCTCAATACATTGTGCAAAGGATTTAATCTACTAAAACTAAATATATTCTATTTGAAAAGCTTGATTGATACAGAAAGATATGCTTTATGGTTTTTATGCAATTTCTCACCCGCCACCCATGAGCTTCGGTTTGTGGGTGGTCCTATTTAATTGGGCCTTGTGACTAACCCGTACAAGTGGGGTACAAGGTAAATACCATATACTTTATGGTTTTAATTCTTGAAGTCCTGGAGATACAAACAAAGATAAGACAGTGTTTTTCTTAGTTAATATATATTAAAAAAATGTAATAGTAAATCACTATCATGATATTAATAATAAATTCATAAATAAACCACCAAACAACATACTCATAAATTAAATAACAACTTGTATTATCCAAGAAAAAGACAAAAAAAACACCGATAAACATATTTGTCCCTAATAAAACATTCAAAATTTGGTGAAATATAAAACTCACTGAAAAAAAGAGAGAAAAAGAAAGAATTAAGTTTTCTGATAAAGGACAATATATATATAATATATATATATATATATATATATATATATATATATATATATACTAGCAGCGGCTACCCGGCGAAGCTCGGTTGTGGAGATATAAACATGGTTTAATAATCGTTTGCAGATCTGTTACTACTGAATACCGAGTTCGGTCCTCGCAGGATGACCCATAAAAATCAACACGTAAAAACGATCTTAATTTAATCCTGCCTGGTGGGAGGTCAGGGAATTTTCTTTTCGTCAGATTTGAGGGGATCACATCATATGACCTAGAAAAAAACAGAACCCAAATTATTTATTTATTTTCCCATTAAACTAACCGTAAACCCCACCCTAAATCTAACCCCTAAAACCCCCTAGTTAAGATTAACATTTTTATTACAAAATTTGTGGGTTTTGTTTTTTTTCTGGGTCACTCTGCATACAGAGTGACCCAGAAAAACAGAACACAAATTATTTATTTATTCTCTCATTAAACTAACCTAAACCCCAACCCCAACCCTAAACCCTATCCCTAAACCCCCAAGTTAAAATTAACAGTTTTATTACAAAATTTATGGGTTCTGTTTTTTCTAGGTCCCCGTAATTTTCCGACACGTACATACCAAAATCTCTCCTTTATATATTAGAAATATATATATATATATATAATATATATATATATATATATATATATATATAACTCACTTCATTTTTATTAAAACACATTTGTTAATAGCAAATCACTATGATTATATTAATAACAAATTAATAAATAAACTATCAACGCAACACACATACTCATAAATTAAATAAAAAAATTCATTTAAACATTCAAATACCTCCATGCATTTAAAATTGAATTTCCACCTGACTTTATTCCTTATATTCTCTAACCGTCTTCTTTCTTTTCAAAATCCGTCGCATACGACGGATGACGTCAACATCACTATTTCTCTATCACCGTGTAACGTTTTCGAACATTTCAGAAATTCTCCGTATATTTAATCGCTTTGATTTAAAACACCAAAAAATTGACTCTGACGAAGGCCGTTATTCCTTGTATAGTAAGAAAATGGTGTAGTCTTCTATTATTGTTATACTATTTGGTAATTAAAATTTAATACCACTTTGGCCGTATCTTGGGCTAGACGAGCGGTCGGAGAGGCCCCCTCCGATCAATCGGCTGGTCACGTCAAGCCCTAGCACCTATATGATTTTCCCAACCCTATTGCCCTTATGGCAAGCCCCAATCCTTTTTTATCATATGGATGCTAGAAGGCGGTGGCTGCGGGTCTACATGTCCTGCGAATGACGTTAAACTCTATCTGATGGTGAGGTTCCAGTTTTGGAGGTTTGGGGAATGTGGAGCACCCCTTCATCACCATTGCTCCCTGGTCCACTCTGACCCGGAGTGGTATTACCTGTTAGTGTCCCATCTATGGGTTAAATAGAAAAATGTATTTATAAAAAATTCTATTATCCATTAAGAATTGATTTATTTCAAAACTTTATCGGCATTAAATGACCCACTGAGGTTGATATGCCGTAAAACAAAACAAACCAAACTAAAATTTAATAGATAGAGTACATATGTACATTGATAAACTCCTGCCGAAACATATATCAGTAAAATAAAATAAAATAAAATCGATTTTATCCATTCAGCATTTTCTTTCCTTTATTGTTCCTTTCCACACACACACACACACACACACACCACACACACACACATATATATATATATATATATATATATATATATATATATAATCAATAGTAATATTATGGTTTCACACTCATAACTTAAAGTTTCATGGTAATCCAATCATCAGATGTGAAGTGGTTGAGATGTCAAAAACCAGTCGTGAAATGGTTAAGATGTTAAAAATCAAATTTTTTAGCGTTTATATGAAGCGTTTTTCACGCGATAGGAAATGTAAAGCTAAAAATTGTTTTTTTTTAACTTTGACTTGTTTAACGTTTATGTGACGTGGATTGTGTTCACGTGATGTAATGTCATGACGTTAAATTTGTATTTAAAAAACATTATAATCAAACAAACTTGCATTGGTGTTAATTCACGCGGTGTTCAGATGATTTTTTTTTTACGGCATATCAACCTCAGTGGGTCATTTAATGTCGATAATAAATCTGCTCTGCTTTATTTGCATTGAGCACCTTTCCATGCAAATACTTTTCTCATTTTTTCATTCACTATTCATTATATATATATATATATATATATATATATATATAGTTTGTTTTTTGAAAACCTGAATCTTATAAGCGGTAACTAAGACCTATGATGAGAAAACACTTCATCTTCTGATTCAAATCGCTGAGAATCGGAAGCAATTTTCTCTTGTCACTTTAAGACAGAGATTAATCTTTGTCGTCTGAGTTGAATTCAAATGAATAATTATTCCATTTCTACCCTTCAGTGTCGCCTGATTCTTTTAGTTCATTGCAAAACACTTTTGCCAGAGATTCAAAGACGAAAGTAAATTTAAAAAATGATTCGAGATCTATAATGTTTTTTTTTTTTTTCTTTTTTCTTTCTTTTCAAACATTAAGTATTCACCATAGAATGCATAAAAATGCACCGAATAAAATTTGAATATTAAAATTCTCGTTTCTTTGGTGTGTCGGCTTCATTTCTGCATATGTCGATCGTATTTGTCTAAATCTGCTGCAGACGTTTAAACATGCGCAGAGATGACATCCGTTATTTTTTCGCGACTTGGAAATTTGAATTAAACATGCCTTTCGAAATGAAGGACTTAAGTTCGTTCAAAGCGATTTTTCTTAATATTGTTTCTTGTGGAAACTTGAATGTAACTACGACGACCGCCCTGTCGGCTGGGGCGTTAGAATGCAACGACTGAACCTCTGCAGAGGGGTAAGACTCCCCCAATGGGGCCCCCTGTTGGCCGTGGGTGGCGACCCGTGATGCTAAGGATAGAGCCCAGGTGGATGAGCAGTTCATGACATGCAATACTCCACTTTGGCCCTATCTTGGGCTAGACGGGCGGTCGGAGAGGCCCCCTCCGATCAATCGGCTGGTCACGTCAAGCCCTAGCACCTATATGATTTTCCCAACCCTATTGTCCTTATGGCAAGCCCCAAGCCCTTTTTCTCATATGGGTGCTAGAAGGCGGTGGCTGTGGGTCTACATGACGGGGGATGACGTTAAACTCTATCTGATGGTGAGGTTCCAGTTTTGGAGGTTTGGGGAATGTGGAGCACCCCTTCCTCACCATTGCTCCCTGGTCCACCCTTACCCGGAGTGGTAGTACCTGTTAGGGTCCCATCTATGGGTTAAATAGAAAAACGTATTTATAAAAAAATTGTATTATCCATTAAGAATTGATTTTTTTCAAAACTTTATTAGGCATTAAATGACCCACTGAGGTTGATATGCCGTAAAACAAAACAAACAAACAAACTACGACGAATACTCCAAATCTAATACCCTCCTATTCAGAAAGTCCAACAGTTATCTTCTTTTTTTTTTTAAAGTCAGATAGAGCAGGTTTTTTGTCAGCAAAATATGACATAAGTCCAAATTCTTACTGGGTGAGTCCACTTGGTAACTACATTGTAATAAGCGAGTACGAACTCCTGTCTCGCTATTACATTTATTTTCTGGTTAATATACTTATACTCAAGTTGGGTCATGTCCGGATGGATGATGGACGAACCCCGAAAGACATCCTCTATGCAGAGTTTACATCTAGTGAAGGACAGATTGGTCGCCGCCAGCTGGGATTAAAGGATGTCTGCAAGAACGATATCAGGTGTTTTGGCATTGCCCATTCCAGCTGGGAAATTTGGCCCAAGACCGTCCTCGATGGGGGCAGTGTCTTTATAGCGGACGGGTTAGCTCAGTCGGTAGAGCGTTCGGCTAGAAACCACAAGGTTCCTAGTTCGATACCGGTCCTCGCCAACTCAGCGTATGAGTAGCACAGGGGTCTGTGCGGTAAAGTAAGGAGCTGATGGTAGGTGTGGCGCTCCACCTCAGATGCTAAAAAAACAATCTCCTTGGTCTAGCGCTATTGGAAAGGGGATAGACTCCCTTGCTGACTGGCGGCTGATACCGACTTTAGGCCGCTCCGTCGACTTTACTTTACTTACTTATTCATGTCTGAAGTGAACCCGGCGCAACACTATGAGGCCAAGAGATCCAGAAGAAGGCGAAGGCAACAAAACACCGACACACCAAGATCTTCAGGGATAGTCTTCACATGCGCATCTGTGATCGGATGTGCTTTATAATCAAAATGATGACCCATTTACATCATAAACAGATGTAGAATC
>CM042152.1:4748575-4753575 GCA_023376005.1 Doryteuthis pealeii
ACTTCGTAATATTTTCTATTTTGTAGAAACAATTAATGACTTTCTTGTATTTTCATTTATTCATTTTTGATTCATTTGTGTTTTCGCTGAACGAGGAAATAGTCCCCAGTATTCATAATAATCGAATAGTCGATTGTATTTGGATTGGTTATCACCACTGCACGCAAAGATGGAACTCTTTTAGCTAAACTTTCAAAGCAACAAAAAAAAAAGCTAAAAAATAAATAAATATGTAATTCATAAATGAAAATAAAAAACTGCAATTAATTTTCAATTTCTGCCTTGTCCACGTCTTTAGTTGGTCGAAGATTGCAAACATCAGAGGAGAAAACGAGCTTAGCTAAAAGTACTAAAATAAAATAGAATAAATAAATAAAACATTTTTTAAAAAGATCGAATAAAAGAAAATGCAATCCTCGCAAAATTGGGAACAGCCATATGGAATAATTCTAGTCATAAGAGAAAAAAAAAATGTTTGGTGAAAAAAAAAATTTAAAAAGTAACATTTGTGAAAAAAGAAAATAAATTTTAAAAGTAACATTTAAAAAAAAATCAGATTTACAGAACAAATATTCCATAAAAGAAATTATATTGTCTCACAAAATAGGATTTTTTTTTCTGTTTTTGTTTCTCGTTTTTTCTGTCTCTCAATTCAATTCGAGTTGATTGATTATCAACTTTTCTTTATGAAAAAAGTAATTAAAAACGTCATCATTAAATATCTTTATTATTTCTCTCGTTTGAATTCTTAGAAATTGTTTCGTAATTGCGTATTTTTTGTTTAACTTTATAACAATGAGATCTTGTCCTTTTTAGCCAAATTTTAGATACTGTATATGGACCAGTAGAGCGTCAGATCATGGTGTCATGGTAAGTATGCTAGTCTTGCATATCCATTATTTCTGAATATCGAGTTCCATCCTCGCAGAATGCTCCATACTTGCGACCTTGTGTTACATTCTATTCTGGCTGGGTTATTTACTTACTGTTATAAAAATATCTGAGGTAGAGTTGTCGTCCTTGATCTACGAGCCTCTCTTTCAACCAACCAATCACATGCCAGCATTCTTTAGCGGCAAAACCAAAGAGAGCAATTCTTCCTTTTCTGATCCAGCCCTCGCAGAAGTTCAACGAAATTAACGGCCTCCCTTATATTCATCATGAGTACTAGAGAGCCGTAGTTAGGTACTTCGTTAATTCACGCCCCTCAGGACTTTCAGTTAAGTCGACTGTTTATAATTATATAATTATCATTCCTGAAGACAAAACCTTCGTTTGCAAGTAATTAATTTCCTTTGTGTAAAATAATGCAAGTTGTTTGAAATTCAATTCGAGTTCATGTGTTTTCTCGTTCTAACTCCTGTCTGCGCAACACTCGCCCCGTGAATCACTATACTGTGAATTACGGTGACATTAATTTTTAAACAACTATTTCCGCTAGATCATCTAAGTTAAGCAGTGATGAGCTGATTAAATACTTTATTAGGTGAGAACTTATGCAACAAGGGGAACTGTAAGCAACCTCGTTTATTAAAATGACACGATTCGGCATTAATTGACTCGGAAAGGGGTGATACGTTTTAAAACAAAACAAACATAAAAATACAGAGTACCGTATTTGACGGCATATAGGACGCACTTTTTACAAAAGGTTTGGCTAAAAAAAATTGCCCTGCGTCTTATACATCGTAGGTGAAGCTAAATTGCACATGCACAAAAACACAAGTGTTTGCATACCAATGGCATACCTGCATTATATATATATATATATATATATATAATATAATATATATATATAATCTAATGAGTCAGGCGAACCTACTAAAAGTTTCGCTTAATGCTCTTCAGGACTAAGAGTCATATCTTAGCCCTGAAGGCATTAAGCGAAACTTTTTTTATTTGGTTCTACTTAGGTATTGAGCACTTTTTACTCATTAGCTTTAGTCTCCTGGTGGTTTTGTATAAAATATTATATCTTATATAATATATGTGCATATAAATTGTTTTTTTATTTTGGCCAAACTATTGTACCAATAGATTATTTTTTGTTGGTATGATTATCTTGGTCTTTTCTTTTTCCAAAAAATTTTTTTCTTCTCGGTTAATGTTTGGTAGTATATTTTTAATCAAACTATTTTGCTAGGTTTTTCACACCGCGAGGATTTACCATAAGTTTGGTATATTAAATATTATATTATATATATATATTTATATATTATTATATATATATATTATATATACATACATACATTATATATATATATTTGTGTGGTTACTTAACGTCTTAAGAATATATCAGAAGATCAGAAACACGTGTCACAAATATATATATATTTAATATACCAAACTTGCGGTAAAAAAAAATCCGGCAAATATCACCTGGGAAAAAAATTGAAAAAAGACCCAAATAGTCGTACCAACCGAAAATAATCGGTTGATACTTGGCCAAAAGAAAAATATATTATACGAAATATATATATATATATATATATATATATATATATATATATATAATATATAACGCGACAGGATTTTCTAAAGCTAGAAAGTAAAGAGTGCTCAATACCTAAGTAGAGCAAATAATAAAGTTAAACATAATGGGTCAGATATACCTACTAATAGTTTAACTTAGTAGCTCATCACGGCAAGGACCTGGTTCTTGTGCAGATTAGCTTAGTAACTCATCAGGGAAAAGTAAGATCTTTGCAATAATGAGCTACTAAGCAAAACTGTTAGTAGGTATATCTGACTGATTATGTTTAACTTTTTATATATATATATATATATTATATATATATATATATATATATATGAGATTAAGATAATTTTTTTTAGAAGCATTGTTCAGTAAAGTATATTATTATTCATATTTTTTACTTGAAGGCAGTTACAATGCGTATATCGTATAAAATTCGATAATTAATAAAAATAATCATGACAAGCGAACTCGGCAAATATCGCCCCCAAAGTAGAACATTGTACAGCTGTTTCAACTTTGTTAAGTCTCATCAGCGATGCATACTTATGATTTCCCTCCGGCAGAGACCGAAACCGGGAACTCAGAATGCAGAGTCAGAGACTCTACCACTGAGCCACCGATACGCAGCAGACGATACATGCAAAATTATCTTGTCATGCGTAAATACGTTACTATTACTACTACTATACAAAGTAGAGTGGACGTTGAGAAGATCGCAAATTTAGGCCTATGCTCCGGTGTGAGGAATGAGATTAAGTTAATTTGCTTTAGAAGCATTGTTGAGTAAAGTATATTATTATTTATATTTTTTGCTTGAAGGCAGTTACAATGCGTATATCGTATTATATTATATATATATATTATATATATATATATATATATATATTATAGGGTCATCCACAGACACGTGTTTCGACTTATCAAGTCTCTAAAGTGTGGCTAGACATTTTGTAAGCTACCTACAACCGGAATTGAAATCCGATCGGTTGGGTGTTAGTCCGGCACCTTAACCATTAGGCTGTCTTCACTTACAGAATGGGAAGGGGATTTTAACTGTTTTAATACACACATCGCTTTGTGTGTAAAGGCCGTCACAGAGTGCTCCATTCAGAAGAGAGCGTTGCGTTTATGCTTGAGTTGGCGGCCGTCAGCGAGACCCCCCCCCAGAGTGCTCAACCTAGGGGATGGGGAGCATATATAGGGTCATCCACAGACACGTGTTTTGTCTTATCAAATCTCTTGAGTGTGGCTAGACATTTTGTAAGCTACCTACTGCCGGAACTATATTATATATATAATGCTGTTTCCTCGCCCAGTCTCTACCCTTGCCTTATACACCAATTGTTAATTGTGCATTTTCCATGTAAATAACAATGTGAATTACTAAGGGAATTGGGACTTGAGTAGTGATATAGTTTCACTTACAGACAAACACACAATCTCCATTATAATAAGAAGATACTACTACTATTGTATTATCATCATCATTATTACAAATGTATTATTATTATGTTATTTCTATTGTATCATTGTGATTTTTCACATCAGTGTTAGCTGATGGTCTTTCACTGGAGTCTGAGAGACAGCAAGTCTCCTCAGATCTCCAGGACTCTTCTGAGTATTCTGGCAGATTGCAACAGTGCGGTGTTCTGAATGGTTTCAATTCTTCCTCTGATTTCCAAACTTTCCAAACCCTTTTCCAATCCTTTTGGGAACCTTCCAAGTGCACTAACTATTATCTTTATTATCATTATGAAATTGTAAAGTAGGTGAAGTGGCCTATCGTTGGTATCAGCTAGACAGCGAGGGAGTATCTCCCCTTTTCATTAGCACTAGATCAGGGAGATTGTTTTGCATCTGAGGCAGAGCGTCACACCTACCATCATTACATTTCTACACCTACAGTTGCAAGAGATTCACCGATAATCCTTTCCTATGATAATGTGTTTCCAATGGCCGCACGAACAGTCTCCCTGCGACGCCAGCGATTCGGTGACCTTACTCTTACCAGTTATGATCCAATCTATTGTTCAAATAGATATCTTTGAAATATTTATTATTAGGAATACTTCAAATGATATAAGATTTTTCTTTCCAAAGTATGTCCATTCTTTGAACGTTTTAAATCCGACTTTCTAGATCACCCAACTCCAACCCAAAACCTTCTTTCAAAATTATTCAAATATCTGACATCGCGGACTTCAAATTATTTTTCTATTTTTATATCATTTCCACCAATAGCGTTTCTTTCTCCTAATGATCTTAATTTGTTTACATTCTTTTTCCCGCCGCTTCAATCGAAGAGATAAGCTTTGCGAAATATGGATGATACCGATAATTAGAAAGGCCATTGCTGCTAATTAAGATGCGAGAGATAATAAAGCTAGCTTTATAGGAAGGATTGTTATCGGCTTTTCTATGTTTGTATTTCTTGATTTCATTCCAGTTCTTCTTTTTATTTAGTAATTATATTTTCTTATTTTTCTTTTCTTATTTGCTTTCTTTCTTTTTTTTGCTTTTT
>CM042152.1:4761075-4786075 GCA_023376005.1 Doryteuthis pealeii
TATATGTGTGTATGTTTCTCTGTGTATGGGTGTTTCTGAGAGAGAGAGACAGAGACAGAGAGAGGGGGGTAATTTGTTAATTTTCATAATCATGCCAGATTAATTGAAATTGGAAGAGTTTACAAATATGGGTGGGGTTTTGCTGTCTGTGGTATAAGAGAGAAAGGGTGACGGTGACATACTGGGTGAATAGATAAAGAAAGAGATGCCGATAGAAGGAGAGGGAGATTGATTGACAGATAGACACACAGAAAAGAGAGAGAGGGATACATACGCACAGAGATTAAGCAGTGTCTCTTTTTTTTTTTCTTTTTTCCTTTTTTTCACTTTAATATGCCACATATAATAACTGCAGATGCACAGATAAATTCCGTTCGAAATTTTGCAATTTAATTGCAAAGCGCATTATTATCTTACACGTCGCCATCTTGATCAATATTTCCTTTTTTTTTTTCATCTCTGAAGTTAAAATCAATAATATAAAATAAGAAGAAAAATGACTATTTAGAAGAAAAAACATAATTGTTGATATATTTGAAATTAAATGAAAACGTTCCCAATTAAATATGATATTATGTATTATAAACAAATGATTCCTGCTTGACCATTCAAAACCTCTCCTCACTAACGCTTACCCACCCACTTGACCTGCTCTCCTATCCACCTCCTCCCGCCACACTTCCCCTTCTATAAAACACTTGTATGATAACCTGAGAATTCATTAAAACGACTGATGATGCCGAGCTCAATGCTCTAGCGAAATATATCCTACACATGTTATATATGTTAAGTATCTGGTCGGCATCCTTAGTTCCAGATGTAATAAGTAAGTAAGCAAGCCAATAAGAATCCGGTTTTAGAGTATTCTTTGTAAGTCCTACGTCCAAGAGAATCCAAGTGTCAATGACATAAGTTTAGAATGGTGCCTCTATTAATACAGCAGAAGCAGCAGCAGCAGTGCCAGTGATTGGACAATAGAAATGCCTTCGGTGGTCACGTGGTAGTCAACGAGTCTATATTTAGGAGTAGGCTTCTTTCACCCGCCTTATATCTAAAAAAACTGCAACAATATACCCTTCTACTTTACTTCCTTACTTATTTCTATTCTTCTTCTGACGTCTTTGATATCTTACGTCTTCTTCTAACATATCTTCTTGGTCTGGACTTCGTCTTGGGGACTTGGTGTCTGGTCTTTCATTGGGGATTTCTCTTTATCAGAAGCCCTGTGTTATTGGTAGTTTTTAGATAATAACACAAGACTTCGATTTACTTAGATCACATTTTATTTCGAAATCCCCACCAGACTACCTGCGCAGATCGAGTCGGAGCGTGTATAACACGACTCCCCACCGTCGTGGTTTCTCGCCGACTGACTAAAATCTATTTCTAATCTAAACCGGAAGAGGGTCTCCACCGATTCTCACGGTATCCACCGGAAAGGATCAGGATGATGTCAAGCCTTGTCACTCATCCTTCAAGGCCGTGGGCTGAAACTTATAACAGCCATTTTGATTTCTACGCTATTGCACATAAATATTAGGTATCTAATAATTATGTAACACACACTTTTGTCTGAGTTTTGTTCTTGTGTTCCTCACATCTCCACCACATTACAGTGAAGTGGGGCAATTCTGATTAAATTCAGTTATCGCCTTCAAGCTTTATTACACCTGATGCTCTTCAAGTGCAGTGGGTGTCAGGGATATCATTTCAAAAGATTGGAAGATACGTGAAGAAAAGACAAAGAAAGATGCAAAGAACACAGTGGAAAGGTAAGTGGAACTATAAGAGATTCATCTCGATCCTCTTTCTAAATTATAGTGTATGATATATTCATCATCCATAGTATTTGTTGTGGGGTTTTAAGGGGTCAAATAAGAACAAAACGACGGGTAACAAATGTAGGAAAATGTATTAACAAAAGAGTAGACAATTACAGTACAGAGAAGTGGGAATTACGTCCGACAATAGAGTTATGAGCTGACTCGCATTGGCTTACTCTACAAGCCATAATTGTCCCTGTTACTTATAGTAACAGTCGGCGCATTCCATTAGTCTATAGGGTATATCACCTATAACAGTATTATAGTGTAATTTTTATTTATCTGATTTATCTGATTTTATTGATTTTATTATTTGTATCTCATTTTTTTATTGATGAAAACTTCAGATGATTTGGATGAATAATAATTTTATATCTATTATTTATCAAAAGATGATGAAAACTTTCATTTTTTTATTTATTTTATTTATGTAATTCATCTTTATATTTATCATCTATAGTATTATAGTGTACAATATAAAAAGTAAATGAAAACGTTCCCAATTAAATATAGATTGAATAATGGAAGCCAAACACACATGTACCCAGTTTATGGTCCAGATAAAGTTGACCCATGTTAATAGTCGTGACAATTTAAAAAAATTATTAACGCTTCGACCTTAGTTATCAGTAAAATTTACAAATGACAGAGGGTAAATTTAAGCTCAAGTGATTAGGGCTCAAAATTTGTTTGAGATGAGGCTTGATGATTAGTATTATCTGCATTATTAGGACTATTTTCCTCATCTTCATTGTTATCTGTACAACGTTTTGGACGATATGCCCTCCGGCCTTCTTCAGGTATTTTTTTGTCGGACTCGGGAACCTTCTTTTCGGACTCGGGAACTTTCTTGTCGTAATCCGGAACCTTCATGTCGTAATCGGGAGCCATCACGGAACTTTGAACCTATCCTTTTATTCAATCCACGGGGGTATCCTGCTCTCATTCCGCTAACCATAACTGGGGTAGGGGCGTTAAGCTGAGTTAATTATTATTCTATGTTACTGCTGCCCTTGATTAGGATTGTACCTGCAATCTAATAACTGTCTTAACCTAACTAACTTATCTACTAGACTATGTGTCTAATTGGAAGATGGGCGAAGGGCATATCGGTCGAAACGTTGCACAGATAACAATGAAGATGAGGACAATAGTCCGAATAACGCTGATAATACTTATTTTTGTTTGTTATGAATTCTTTATCTGGGTTAAGCAATTTAAAGTCAATATGTTGGCTTTTTGCCAAGATAATTGGTTGGTTAATTGATTTTAATGGCATATCAACCCGTCTGGGGCTATGTCATGCCTAACGGTTAGGAAGTAATATATGTTGTGTATTTATATTTATACATTTTTAGTAATTGGTTTAACCAATGCATTAGCACAATTGGGGATCATGTTGTATGTGTAGCGTGATTATTATGGTCTACGGGGAATTTGGGGATTGAAAAGAAAACGGTATTCGGATTTCAGGAGAAAGAGAAGAAAATGAAATAAAAACAAATGTTAAAGTTTAGAAGGGTAAAACACCAACGGGGTGCCATTAATTGACCGAAGAATGACACCGGAACTAGCCTTAAAAATATAAATAGAAGTTCCGGGTTTTGACCGGAAGCGGAAGTGGGTGACCCTCCCATCCCGGGACGAGAAACGGAAAAAGAGAAAAATTGGTCCTTGTTCGGCCGGGCCTTCGTAGGGGGAAGAATTGGCTTCCCGCGTTCCCCCTCTCTCTGTCATTTGGTCTGTTAATAAAAAAAAAATGTTTTTTTATTATTGTTGAATTAACAGTTCAATTTGAAGAAAATCTTGACTGAACACATCAGCGTAAGTTGGAAAAATATGAAGATCTATGAGAACAATGCATCGGAAACAGATGGATAACGGATGTATTTCCTATCTAAGTCGGATGCCAGGAATTTATTGCCAACTCAACCTTGGCATTTTTGTCTTAACTTGGACTTTCTCAACCAGACAATAGAAAATACATAAAAAGATCCAGGATAAAGCTCTAAACACATCAGCGTGGATATGGCACTCCTACTTTGAGACATCAAACCGACAAAATCTGGTGGTATTGTGAGATACTGCTGGGGCGCTCTGGGTTAGTGGTAATGAAGCTTCGACCCCGAAACCATGCCTGAACCCAGAGTCATTATCTGACGAAGGCTTTGTTGGTTGCAATGTTACCGTGTAAATAGCAGTCATTGTATGAAGATTATTATAGATTTTAGTAATCAACATTCACTATTATTTAAAACTGGTTGAACTGGGAATGTTTTCTGGCTGCCCAAAAAGTTGATGGGAAATAAAATTGATGAAAACAGATTTTCTATTTCTTTTTTGTTTGTTTGTGGTTGCGGGATATTAGGGTAGGTTGATTTTTCACTTTTTTTTATTCCAAATTCTATCAAACAACGAAATGTTGCTTGTTGATATAATGGATACTGATATAAAAAATAGAACTCTTACTTGACGATTTTTTGAGGAATAGCATCAAAGATCGTCAACTAAAATGCACTAAAAATCTTCCTTTTTGCAATATTTAGCCTAGAAACTGGTTAGACAATTTAGAAATTCCAATACTTGAAAAAATAAGAACGGATTCAGATGATGTCTTAATATTTACTTTGGAAAATTCGCTTTATTTGTCTTTTTCTTTTCTTTTATGTTTGAAATAGGTTGGTTGGTTGGTTGGTTAGATTTTATGGCATGTCAAATCTTGTTGGGTTATTTTATGCCGAAGATGTTTTGTTTTATTCATACTTGATAAATACTCAATGTTTTAAAACTCAATTTTCTCTATTTTATCATAACAGGTATCACCATTCCAGGTCAGTGTGGACCTGTGAGTAATGGTGATGAAAGGGTACTCTACATTCCCCAGAGCTCCAGAATTGGAACTGCAGTATCAGATAGTTTAACGTCATACCCAGGGTCACAGCCAAAAAGTGGCCCAAAAGTGGCTCCATTCGAGGTCTTACCTCTCTGAAGAGGTGCAGTCGGAGTCAGCTGACGGGGCTTATGGACCTGATACATTTTGATGTCTTAAGTGAATAAGACATTGATCCCATAATGTTGTGATTTTAAATGAGGCGAATAAAATATATCTAGAATTCAAATTAAAAATATGCCCTCCATCATTACCAACCCCTCTGATATGCTGCTTTTTACCTAATTTTTAAGCTGTAACAGTGATAACATTTTAAAAGATGGAAATCTATTTCCTCAAAAGGAGGCAAAATTTTGAAGAAGAATAATTTGTATCGTAATATTTTATGTAAATTTGCCACTTTCGCCACATGGTAGATGTTACAGTTCCAAAATCGACCTAGCCATTTAGGTCGATTTTGGAAGAAATTTTCTCTCCACGTGGTGGTTTGGACCCCTAAATAAAGCCTTATTCCTAAAACTACATTTTGTCTCTTCATTTTCTTTCCGTTACTTTCTTTTCAGCCCGACCACCAAATATGTTGGCGTTCAAAAGAATACCTGTGAACACGCACCAGAAATAACCACATGGGAGATGTTACAGTTGTTATATACTGGTCTTTTCACGATACCAAATCATATAACGTTATATACCTTTCTTACTTCTTACTCTGTCGTCTATTCTTCTGGCCAGCTTCGCTTCTGATTGTCTATCATCTATCTTGGTCTGGTATATCTTCTAAGGTCTCGCCTGGTCTTCTATTGAGGATTCCGGGTCTGGTTTCTGTTGGGGATCATTCCTTATCAGAAGCCCTGTGTCATTGTTAGTTTTTAGTAATAAACACAAGACTTTGATTTATGTTGATGTTACTTATTCCAAATCTCCACCCAGACAATCTGCACAGATGAGGCTTACATGTTGCTAGCTCGGCTTCTAAGTTCTAACTGACTAACTGAGTTGCTTACTCCTTAAACCGGAAGAGGGCCTTCTATTGGCTTCCGGTTCTCACGATCCATACCCGCTAGGCGGGGGGAGAGGGAGGTCAAACGTTGTCACTCACCCTCAAGGCCATCAGCTGTACTAATCGCCATTATGATTTCTAAAATACCTTATGAATGTATTAGGGATCCAATAATTATGTAATACAGTTCCAAAATCGACCTACCCTAATGGCTATGCATTTATAATAGGTATTAATTTTTATTGTAATCAAAACTTTCAGAAACAACGTGCCAATTTACTGTAGAACTTATTTATGGAATACACTTCTAGATTGTACGTTACTTCTTGATCTCATACGCCTGCACCTCCGCATTTGTGTGTATGGGGTGAGTATGGGATGTGCGAATAGTTGTATGGATATTTATTTATATATAAATATGAATTTGTTCTTTAGAAATCGATGTTAGATTTTAGGATTAAGTTTTAGGCAAAGTTCAAATGGGTTTTGTTAGAGAATCTCATAAAACATCGCCGATAGGATATGTCCTGTTTCGTTTGAAGATTTCTCTGAGGTAAAAAAGACTAAATGTTTAGCCGCTTATTCCCTACGGTTTCTATTCAGAGGATCTGTTCGGCGTCCATTCTTATCTTCTGTCTGATAGATTCTCAATGAAACAATTAATGTATGAGGATATCGATACGTGTTATAGAATGTTTATGTGAGAGTATATTTTATGTCTTTGAGGATATATTCATATTTATGCACTAATGTATACATACATACATACATATATATATATATATATATGAGTATATATATATATGTGTGTATATATGTATGTATATATATGTATGCATACATATGTATACACACATGTACATATATACATATATATGTGTGAGCGTGTATATATATATGTACATATAGATAGGTATGCATATATAGATGTATATATGTATATATATGTGTGTGTGTGTATGGATATATGTGTATATATATATATATATATATATATATATATATATACATATACATATACGTATGCATATATTTTCCATTCAAAACATTTTAAACAAACTGATCAACAAAAACTATCACAGTCTCCTTATTATTATGTGATACATTTTACTTTTCCTTATATCAGCAAAAGCCTTGAAGAGGATCTATTAAACAGATTGAAACACTGCAGGCTGAATAAATATCACTCATTTTATTTAAACCTGTGTTTTTTCAGATTTTTCACTATATTACATACCGTCGGATTCACTTCCATTTTTCTCTTCATATATATATATATATATACATGCATATATATATATATATATATATATATATATATATATACATATATATGGGTAGTAGTAGTAGTAGTAGTAGTAGTAGTAGTAGTAGTAGTGGTGGTGGTGGTTTCTATGTTGAAACATTATGCGCTGTATCATATTTTAATATTTATTCCTATATATATAATATTTTTCTTAGGCATAATGAATTTGTAATCTTAAATATTTTAATGAACGTATTAACATTAGCATATCTGAAGCTCGCTGGTATCTCAAATTTTAGCTCTCAAAACAAAGTAAAAAATCGAATTAGTGACAGCTTGTAACTTGGAAAACTCATAAATTGGTGCATTGGAATCTTAAAACGGGCCAGCTAGTCTATTAGGTCTGAGACCTGTCAGCTTTTCCTTATAAACATTCATCTTAATTCCACAGAATATTTATAATCTTTCCACAGATTATCTAACATTGCCTTAAAGGAGTTCAGAGATGGGGCTTTCACTATTGATGATGGTAGTTTATTCCATGTATTCACCACTCTGTTACTAAAATAATTTTGTCTTGCATTTGCTTAACAACATTTTTAATTTATGACCCCTGGTATTGATATTTTGAGCAATGTTTAGTAGATCAAAGATCGTTGAATAAAATCCAGGTGTATATTTGTAGACTTTAATCATATCCATTCTTGTACGTCGATAAATCAAACTTGGTAAGTCAATTTAAGTCTTACTTCATATAAAAGTTTTTTTGAAATCAATCATTACTTTAGTAGCTCTCCTTTGAATAACCCTCAATGAGTTTTATGCCCTTGATTAATCTTGGACTCCAATCCACATTAGCAAATTCCAAATGAGGTCTTACCAAGGCTGGCTGGTTGTTTTGTTTTCCGGCATACCAACCCTTTCGGGTCATTTAATACCGAACCACGCCATTTTTATCAATCAAAGAACTCGGGTTGCTTACGGTAACTGCCATTGCTTAAGTGGTCACCCAATTGAATATTGAACAGTCCCATCGCTGCTTAAGTTCGGTGATCTAGTGGGAACTGGTGCTTTCAGCGTGACTTGACTATAATACATCTCTGGAGTATACATTGCTGACTGTTACACCGCAATGGGCTGCATTCCTTATTTACTCGAATCGTTCCCCACAGGTATGATTTGTTTTAAGTTCGCAAGTGTAGGGCATCCAGTGAGAATCGAACTCGATACTCATCTTGACTTATACTCCATTGAGAAATAAAATCTCAAATATAATTTATCATGTTTCTAATGAGGAAAAGTACAAATTTAGTTTTTGATTTTTACTGATGAAATGATATCATTTAATAATCAAAATTAATTTGCGGGACTTGCCCCAGTTCTTCACGAGTAAAAGCTTTAAGACGCATGATGTTTAAATATTCCAATTCCACAGTCCAAAAGAAATAGTCAATTTTAATTAAGAACCAATTGTGAGAAAAAAGCTCAATTGTTTGGTAAGTAAAAAAAAAAAAATGAAAATCTTCCAGACCAATTAGTACCTTTTCTTTGGATTACTATTCTAAATGTAAGTAAAGTCGTCAGGGCGGCCTAATGTCGGTATGAGCCATACAGCGAGGGAGTATCCCCTTTTCACTTGCGCTAGACCAAGGAGATTATTTCAGCGTCTGAGGTGGAGCACCGCACCTACCATCAGCTCCTTTCTTTACCGCACAGATCTCTGTGCTACTCATACGCTGAGTTGGCGAGGGTCGGTATTGAACTAGGAACCTTGTGGTTTCTAGCCGAACTCTCTACCAACTGAGCTAACACGGCCCTACTCTAAATGTATCCCCCCCACCAAAAAAAAAAAACATCAGATGGCTATTAGGATGAAAACATACAACATCTATGAGATGGTGAAATGCATGACAGATATGATGAGTATCTAGTATATTTCATAGTGAAATGAGTGTGCTTTTGTTTTCTTTTTCCTTCTTTTTTTTATCTTGGTCGGAAACTTTTTAGTGTCTCCAAGTATTTTAATGAGATAATATCAATACAGAACTTAGGATTATATCAATACAGAACTCTGGAATCTTCTTGTAGAACTCTGGAACTTTATTGTAGAACTCTGGAACCTTCTGGTAGAACTCTGGAACCTTCTTGTAGAACTCTGGAACCTTCTGATAGAACTCTGGAACCTTCTTGTAGAACTCGGGAACCTTCTGGTAGAACTCTGGAACCTTCTTGTAGAACTCGAGAATCTTCTTGTGGAACTGTGGAACCTTCTGGTAGAACTCTGGAACCTTCTGGTAGAACTGTGGAACCTTCTGGTAGAACTCTGGAATCTTCTTGTAGAACTCGGGAATCTTCTTGTAGAACTCGAGAATCATCTTGTGGAACCTTCTGGTAGAACTCTGGAACCTTCTGGTAGAACTCTGGAACCTTCTGGTAGAACTCTGGAACCTTCTTGTAGAACTCGGAAATCTTCTTGTAAAACTCAGTCTTGAAAGGAAGAAGCTAATAATCCAGACGGAAGCAGAGAGAAGCCAATAACTCCTACTAGGATGCGGGCGGAGTTTTAAGTCCCTCTGCGTATAACGGAACCGAGGAAGTCAAGAATCTTGAACTTACACAACCAGTCCGAAGAAATCTAAGCAAGATAAATAATTAAAAATAAAATAGATTCTTTTACACTCAGGCGAAAAGTTTTTTTGTGTGTTTGTTTTCTTAATGTTATTGAAATTTACTGTTTAAAAAAACACAGCCCCAGTTTGATCAATTGCCAAGCTGTCGTATTATACCATGATAATGATCGTAACCAAACAGAAAAGATGATATCTCCAAGATATGTTAGGACTTCGGCATTTTCCCTATTCCCCAGATGAACTGATTTCCTTCTCTTTAAGAGATTAAAGAAGCATATTGATGGAGTGGTTCTTAAAAAAGCATGAAGAAGCGTAAACTGCTATTTTAATCCAGTCAAACTTTGTAATTACTGTAAGATGGCGCTCATAAATCGTTGGAAAAATGTTATTGACAGTAGAGATCAATGCTTAGAAATCAATTCTAAATTTTTTAAAAAGAAATGATATTAATCAGCCAATATTGGATATTTAGGATATATTAGAATTATATTCTTTATCAATTAGCAAATTTTCTTATTCAAGTTACATACGTTAGAATCATGTACCCATTTTATGGTTACTGTTTGTTTATTTACGAAATGCTAAATTTCTACATATAAGTTAACTTACTACCTAGATACATAGATAGATAGATAGATAGATAGATCTGAACAGCCGATAGATAGATAGATAGATAGATAGATCTGAACAGTCGGAAAACAGCCGGTAGGTAAGTAGGTAGATAGATAGATAGATAGATAGATAGGTAGGTAGGTAGATCTGAACAGTCGGAAAACAGTCGATAGGTAGATAGATAGGTAGGTAGGTAGATCTGAACAGTCGGAAAACATCCGATAGATAGATAGATAGATAGATAGATAGATGTAAACAGTCATAAAACAGCCAATAGATAGATAGATAGATAGATAGATAGATAGATAGATCTGAACAGTGAGAAAACAGCCGATAGGTAGGTAGGTAGATAGATAGATAGATAGATAGATAGATAGATAGATGTGAACAGTCGGAAAACAGCAGATAGGTAGGTAGATAGATAGATAGATAGATAGATAGATAGATCTGAACAGTCAGAAAACAGCCGATAGGTAGGTAGGTAGGTAGATAGATAGATAGATAGATAAATAGATAGATCTGAACAGTCGGAAAACAGCCGATAGATAGATAGATAGATAGATAGATAGATAGATGTAAACAGTCATAAAACAGCCGATAGATAGATAGATAGATAGATAGATAGATAGATAGATCTGAACAGTCGGAAAACAGCCGATAGGTAGGTAGGTAGGTAGATAGATAGATAGTTAGATAGATAGACAGATCCGAACTGTCGGAAAACAGCCGATAGGTAGGTAGGTAGATAAATAAATATATAGATAGATAGATTGATCTGAACAGTCAGAAGACAGCAGATAGATAGATAGATAGATAGATAGATCTGAACAGTCAGAAAACACCCAAAAGGTAGGTATGTAGATAGATAGATAGATAGATAGATATGAACACTCGGAAAACATCCGATAGATAGATAGATAGATAGATAGACAGATAGATAGATAGATAGATAGATAGATAGATCTGAACAGTCGAAAAACAGCCGATAGGTAGGTAGGGAGATAGATAGATAGATAGATAGATCTGAACAGTCAGAAAACAGCCGATAGATAGATACATGGATAGATAGATAGATAGATAGATAGATCTGAACAGGCAGAAAACAGCAGATTGGTAGGAAGGTAGGTAGGTAGGTAGGTAGGTAGATAGATAGATAGATAGATAGATAGATCTGAACAGTCGGAAAACAGCCAAAGGGTAGGTATGTAGATAAATAGTTAGATTGATAGATAGATATGAACACTCGGAAAACAGCCGATAGATAGATAGATAGATAGATAGATAGATCTGAACAGTCAGAAAACAGCCGTAAGTAGGTAGGTAGGTAGGTAGGTAGATAAATAGATAGATAGATAGATCTGAACAGTCGGAAAACAGCTGATAAGTAGGTAGATAGATAGATAGATAGATAGATATGAACAGTTAGAAAACAGCCGATAGATAGATAGATAGATAGATAGATAGATAGATAGATAGATCTGAACAGTCGGAAAACAGTCGATAGGTAGGTAGATAGATAGATAGATAGATAGATAGATAGATATGAACAGTTAGAAAACAGCCGATAGATAGATAGATAGATAGATAGATAGATCTGAACAGTCGGAAAACAGTCGATAGGTAGGTAGATAGATAGATAGATAGATAGATAGATCTGAACAATCAGAAAACAGCCCATAGATTGATAGATCTGAACATTCAGAAAACAGCCGTAGGTAGGTAGGTAGGTAGGTAGGTAGGTAGGTAGGTAGGTAAATAGATAGATAGATAGATCAGAACAGTCGGAAAACAGCTGATAAGTAGGTAGATAGATAGATAGATAGATAGATATATAGATAGATAGATCTGAACAGTCGGAAAACAGTCGATAGGTAGGTAGATAGATAGATAGATAGATAGATATGAACAGTTAGAAAACAGCCGATAGATAGATTGATATTACAGGAAGTATCCGGGTTTGTTCTTGAAATAAATTTAATACAACGTGGATTTTTCTTTATAAATAAAATCAAATGATACAGAAACATATATGGGATTATTACAATATTCTATACACTTCAATGAATTATTGTATTATTCAAAAAGTTAATATGAGCCCTTGATAATATAGATCTTTTGTTAGGGTTTTTTTTTTTTTTTGTAGGTAAATTTTATCCATTGATGTTTAAGTTTCAAATAGCCAGAGGCTCTCCAGATATTTAATCAAAGAGAAGCATATTGTCCATCATGAAAGGAGGTGTATATAAGAATATAAGAAAAATATATTCAAGCAAATAATATTCTGTGGGAGGAATTAAAAACTGCATCAAATAATTTGAAAACTCAAACAAAAGGAACTTATTTTTTTAAATCAAAGGGAGATCACCGGTGAAGGTTATAGAATGTCAATGATTTCATATTAAACTGTAAAAAAATATTATTATTATTATTATTATTATTATTATTATTATTATTATTAATAATAATAATAATAATAATAATAATAATAATAATAATAATAAAAAGACTGGAGGAACTGGGAATCAGAGGAAGAATTGAGACCATCCAGACTACTGCATTGCTGCAATCGGCTAGAATACTCAGATGAGTCCCGGAGACATGAGAAGACTTGTTGTCACTCAGACCCCAGTGAAATGCCATCAGTTAACACTGGTGTGAAAAAACTCGCACATAATAATAATAATAATAATAATAATAATAATAATAATAATAATCGAATGCAGGAATAAACCACGTGACCTCGCCTAGTCTATAAATTTAGGTGGGGAATTGTAGCACACCTTATATACAAAAAATATGGAAGAGCGTGGGGTATTGGTTAAAGTCATGGGAAATGGACTCGTCGCTCTGACTTCAAATCCTGGACTTGGTAATTGCATTTCACTTAGCGCTAATACCCTTGGGAAAGGTATGAATCCTACTCTCCCTCCAGCTATGTATATGCCCCTAGTAATAAATTTTTAAAAGAATGTCGGTTCCTTTTAGTTAAATTGCATCTCAAACAATTTGTATTAACTAATAGGAAGCCATGTTACTGCAAGAGGTGAATATTTATAGAGAATTAATTAATAAGGAACCGCGTGGTGTAATGGTCAAAGTCATGGGAAATGGACTCGTCGCCCCGAGATCAAATCCTGGATGTGGTAATTGCATTTTACTTAGCACTAATACCCTTGGGAAAGGTATGAATCCTACTCTCCCTCCAGCTATGGATAAATAGTAGGGTAGACTGGGTTCTTTAGCCTTAGTAAGGCAACTGGTCTAGGAGAAGGAAAACTCTGAATTCAAAGCTGTTTGATTTCGTTTAAAAAATTGACCTTGTGTCACATCCTGCTTACGCGGTGGGTTGGTAAATATATATACAGAATTAATAAACTAATTTGTATCATCATTATTCCGGCTGAATATCTAAAGTTCAATGTAACATAAAATAAATTGTATAGTTATCAAAATATTTATTCTTATTTAATTGAACATTAATGATTTCTTTAATAGACAGCTTATTTATAGGGACACGATCGTGAAATAATAGTTAGCAAGCTATTCTCGCAGATCCATTGCTAGTTAAAATCGGGTATAGTATCCTTTCTAGGCGCCCCATATTTTGTGACCTTGTGTCATATCCTACCCGTAGCGAAAGTGTTGGTCAAATACCTATTGGCTACTTTTGCATTAAGGGCCAGTATAGCCCAGTCGGTTGAGCGTTCGGCTAGGAATCACAAGGTTCTTGGTTCGATACCGGCCCTCGCCTATTCAGCGTATGAGTAGCACAGGGATATGTGCAGTAAAGTGAGGAGCTGGTGGTAGGTGTGGCGCTCCACCTCAGACGATCAAATAATCTCTTTGGTCTAGTGCTAGTGAAAAACGGAAAACACTCTCTCGCTGTCTGGCTGATATCGACATTAGGCAGACCCGACGACTTTACTTTACTTTTATAGTGATAGTGAATGAGTATATATATAATTACATTATTTTTAATTGTTTTATTTTTGTAGTTTCCCCCGGACACACATACATACATACATACATACATACAACTGTTCTTTACATATTTATTTTTGCATGAAACTAGAGAATAATCCATCAGCATTATTGTTTATTAAATACTGTTGCTATAGACATTATAATTTAAAATCGATAAATTTCTGAAAGGCCACTCACTTTGATATAAAAAACGTATTTCACTATAAAACTATATTAATTTATAATTAGATAATATATAAGAGAAATTGATTAATGTCTTTTTAGCGATGTGATTGTATATTTTATTATAATAATGACCGTTTCTGACAGTTCGCTGTAGATTTCTTTTAATTGATAATAAACATTGTAAAAATAAACATTGATTAGAAAAAATGAAATAATACATTTTTTGTCTCGTCTAGACATCGTATACAGTAGTTTGATTGTAATTGCAGAAAGTACCGTCATCAAGTTTTCCAGGAGGTTGTCTACGTGGCTTAGTGGATAACGTATGGGACTGCGACATCGTAGGAAGCGAGTTCAATATGATTCGTAGTAAAATGCACAGTGTCATGATTCAGGACTAGGGTGGACCATCAGTGGTGGTCGTTGAGAGAGGTACTAAAAGGTGTTTTTACAAGAGACTAATTGTACAAACTTGGTGAGTGATTGGTACATATGTATGTATGAGAAGTAAATACACAAGCGATGTGTTTTTGATATGGCTTTTTTTAGCCGACAATTTTTGGGAGAATATGTGCTTAATTGAAGACGTACCTAATTTTGAAAGTTAATTAATTAATAATTAATTAATTAGACGGACATACCTATTAGATATAACGCTAAACAAATCTGGAAAAATCAATCTCTGTATGTACATTTCAGCCTATCAGGTCTCATCAGCAGAGATATAGATAGGAAGACCGCCTTGTGCGTGCTGCTTATGAGGCCTAATAGGCCGAAATGTACATAGAGAGATTGATTTTTCTCGATTTGTTTAGCCTTACATTTAAATAGGTATGCCCGCCTAATTAATTAATTATTAATTAATTAACTTTCAAAATTCGGTACGATTTCAATTAAGCACATATTCTCCCAAACATATGTATGTATGTATCAGTAAAAATTCCCTTCTGCTTGTGGATGGCTGATAATCCAGTGGTTAGAGGCTCTGGCTTGTGATAAATGGGTCGAGTTTCGATGTTGGCTTGAAGTAGCTCACCAATCTAGCAGCACTGATGAGACGTTATACGTCGAAACATGCCTCCATGTTGATTATATATATATATATATATATATATATATATATATATATATATATATATATATATATTATATATATATATATATATTATCCAAAAGTCCAGAGAAGAAATCTTCCTTACGACACAAGCGTTTTATTTAAAAAACCTGTCGCAGTTTGAGAGCTCAATGTGAACTCTTAATGTTAGAGTCACAGAGCAAATATATAAGTTAAGAAATAAATAAAAAATTAGACTTGAAATAGACTACAATGTTAAAATCTCTAAGTCTTTTGTTATTTCTTTACTTTATATAAATATATATATATATATATATATATATATATATATATATATATATATATAACTTTCGAAGAAAGAAAAACTTAACAAACCATCATTAGACTATAATAAATTTCGACCAGAAATTCAAAATGAGTCTAGTCTCTTCAGATAGCTTTTACAAAATACCATAGTCTAATGACGTTTTATTAAGTTTTTCTTTCTTTAAAAGATAAATATTGCTCTGTATATAACTAATTTATTACTTATTATATATTGAGCTCTCCTAGGCATTTATAAAAATCCGTGTATGAGCCTATAAGTTTACACCTACAAGAGCATACAGTATGGATGTGCAGTGAGATTTTGACGATCCCAAATACAATCATCCCCTATTTACCAGTCAATTGGATTAGAGGGATTAGAATCCAGCTGTGTTGCAAACTGAGTTATTATGCTGTTGGTTTGCACAACAATATCATCTAAGCACTACTGAACTGGTGCCCAAATCAGCGGGTATTTATGGAACTCAGCATTACTACATTCGTGCATTGGGTGATTCCATTCCTTGAATCCTGATTGGTTGCTCGATTTCCTTGGTGTTATGAACTTGAAAAATACTCTGGCATTTTGAAGTAGGCTTGCGATTTTTCATTATCTTGCCCCTATTATATCGTCATCTATCTTGGAGGATACTTAAAGTTCCTCTAAGAGCTATTTTCTCATATGTATTAGACCGGAAATGAGGAGGATTGTGGGAGCGTATTCGGAGTGACGACATATAAAATACTAGGGATATATTATAGGCATTTCAGTCTTGGAAGATGATAAAATAGTTTTTGTGCCTCTGATGTTACAGCGAAAAAACATTCTCGACCACAGATGTCGCATGTGAAGGATGCCCTTGAAGATGTTGATGTGGCGGTGTCTTGTTGCCGCTGCTTTCTTCTGGGCCTCCTAGCTTCATGGTGTTGTGCCAGCGGCACCTCAAACATGAACAGTCCTCTACAGAGAGCCTGCCGCCACCGAAGGCAGTCCTGAATCAAATTTTCCCAGCTGGAAGGGGCAATGCCAAAGCACCTGATATCGTTATTGCAGACAAGATATAAATATATATAATAAGTGTGTGTGTGTGTGTGTGTGTGTGTGTGTGTGTGTGTGTGTGTGTGTGGACTTTGAAATAAAAACGGATCACCTTATCCCAGCAAGAAAACCAGACCTAGTATTGATAAACAAAAAAGAAAGAACTTGTCAACTGGTGGATTTTGCAATGCCAGCAGATCACAGGGTGAAGCTAAAGGAAAATGAAAAAATGGACGAATATCTGGACCTTGCCAGAGAACTGAAAAAGTTATGGAATATGAAAGTGAAAGTGATACCAATTGTAGTTGGTGCACTTGGAACGGTCCCAAAAGGATTAGAAAAGGGTTTGGAAAGTTTGGATATCAAAGGAAGGATAGAAACCATTCAAAACACTGCTGCAATCTGCCAGAATACTCAGAAGAGGCCTGGAGACCTGAGGAGACTTGCTGTCACTCAGACTCCAGTGAAATACCATCAGCTAACACTGGTGTGAAAACTCAAAAGTAGTGAATATAATAATAATAATAATAATAATAATAATAATAATAATAATAATAATAATAAATCATTTAATCTACTTTATGAATATTATATAAATTACATAAACTGGTGACATGTTTGTTTTATTTTAAGATCGGTATTCAGCATCTTTAAAGCGAATTAGAATAATATCACAAATATATAATTTTCTTCTCTCTCTCTCAGTTTCAATTTCATACGTTGATAACCATAACACAAGACGCCTCCAAAGAATTGCTATAGAAATCCATAGTGTAATTCAATCGACTTGTATTATTAAACTCGAACACATCCTCTCTTTGCTGTATACTCTTTGTGCAACGTCACTTTTTCTCAATTCCGTAATGCTCACTCAATCTCACCTTAACGAAATTAACCCCCTTCTGACAGATATTTGACTTTATATTCGCCAAACCCACTCCTACGATGCCTCTCATTTCCGATCTACACTCTTAGAAAAATGTCTCTCTAGGGCGCCACTATTTCATCGGCCACGAGGTAAGTGAAATTATGTTGCATACCTCTTTCTTTACTTCTATTCTTCTTCTTGCGTCTTTTCTAACATCTCTCTCTAGCGTCTGGACTTTGTCTTGGGGGTCGCTCGCACTTAACTCATTTCTTCTTCTAGATTAGTCTTGTTACCAAGACATTCACCAACCACAAAACCGTGTTATTTTCATAAGCTTTTATTTACTTAACTAAACATTTCAAGTAACTAAACATAGCGCGCGTATGCAGTGAGTTCTAGTTAAGGCAGGGCATCTTCTCTGCCCGACGTCCAAACTGAAACCCAACCAGGTCCCACTTGACTTCACGTATTTCGCGGGCTTTCTGGAATATTCCATGGAAAGTCCCGCCCGTGATATGAAAAGCGTCATCCCTTTAGAAATACAGGGGATTGACAATAATCTTATGCAACCGCATAGATTATGTAACAATTATTTTTTTAATTTAAACTACAATTGTGAAGAGCAATGATCGCCCATTCCACAAAGATCATTGACTCTATCCATTTTTAGAACGATATTGACTGTTTAAGTTTTCCTTGCTATATAAGAGTGTTGGCATTTCATTCTGGGATGACTATAATATAGTTTTTGTGCCCCTGAAGTTACAGTACCTTACGTGACTGTATAGTTCAATGTTAGAAAAACAAAAAAAAGTCTAATGTTAGGAAAACATTCTCGACCACAGATGTCACATGTGAAAGCTGTCCCTGAAGACGTTGATGTGCCGATGCTTTATTGCCGCTGTTTTCTTCAGGACCCCTTAGTTTCATGGTGTTGTGTCAGGGTGACTTCTGATTTGAACAGTTCTCTACGGACTATTAAAGTCCGTAGAGGACTATTAAAGATTAGACTTAACAAATACTAACTTTGTTCATATATTACCTGCAACCGTTGATTTTTTCTGTAATTTCTCACAACCTTATCTTGTGTCTGTAAAGACTTTTTTTTTGTTATGTTTTTCTATGCTTCATCATTTTTCTTTTATATTTAATTCATCTTATTTGCTACTGTTTTTATGTGTTTACAATTACGTTCAGCCAAAGAGAAATAACGGATAATGTTGTCTTTCAATGAATCGTCTCAATAGGTTGATTTTCTACATGAGCTACCAAGTTATTATCGGCTAAGTGAACCCCGAACAACAAAATTAGGAAGAAAAAACAATCAAATTGAATAAGGAAAATAAAGAAAAAGAATAGATTGAAAAAAAAATTAATAAACTAAAAATAAAACAAAACTTTCTATTGTTATTTATAAATGGAATGGATAATAGATATTTTTTTTCAAAGCCTTCTGAACGACAAACAAATCTCCAGCTCAAAACGTTCTTCGGAGTCACCATTTTGCAAACACTGATCAATGAGCTCAGAAAACCGAACGCAACCTTTTAGGTCATTGACGGTGTGGTTTCGGTATGCACTCGTTAACATTATCAAAAATACGTAAATAAAAGGGCGTGATATTTTCTTTTAAGCTTCTCCTTTGCCTCGTTTTTTTTTTTTTTGTTGTTGTTTTGTTTACAAAAAAGCTTAAGGATTTTTTTAACTTTTTATTTTTTTAGTATTTTGTTTTGAAAAGAGCAAATTTGATCTTAGCTTATAAGGCTTACCCTGTTCTTGCTTTTCAATTCAGCTTAGTTTAATTCATTCTTTCGTCAAATTCACTTTTGTTCAAACCCCCACCACCACCACCACCACCACATTTTTTTCTTAGTTCCCATATTTTTCTTCTCTTATTTTTTTTTTTTATTGGTATGATTACTAGCAAAAATATGCGCCCGCCAAGTGCAATTATTTAAGTTTTAATATAAAAATGTTATATTAAATCAGAAAGACTAACGAAATAAAATAAGAGTGCATATAAAAAGATTAGACCGCCCTGTCGAATTGTTTGTAGTGAGATAGCCAATGGCGTGTTATCTCATTTACATATGTGTATTACAGCAGAAGATATATAGAGACAGTTTAGAGGACATAAAATAACTAGCTACGAGAAGGTAAGAGATAGAGCTACGATACGCTCGAAGAATTACTACTATTGCTACAACAAGGAATACGAAACTACACATCACAACAGCGTTAGAATGCACCGACTGCACCTTTGCAGAGGAGTAAGACTCCCCCAATGGGACAAGCTGTTGGCTATGGGTGGCGACCCGTGATGCTAAAGGATAGAACCCATGTGGCTGAGCAGTCCATGACTTGCAATACTCCCCTTTGGCCCTTTCTTGGGCTAGACGGGTGGTCGGAGATCAATGGGTTTTCACGTCACGCCCTAGTACTTATATGACTGCCCCAACCCTATTGCCCTTATGGCAAGACCCAACCCTTTTTATCATATGGATGCTAGAAGGCGGTGGCTGAGGGTCATTCTGTCCTGGGAATAACATTAAATTCTATCTGATGGTGAGGTTCCATTTCTGGAGGTTTGGGGAATGAGGAGCGCCTCTTCATCACCATTTCTCTCTGGTCCACTCTGACCCGGAGTGGTAGTACCTGTTAGGGTCCCATCTTTGGGTTAAAAGAAAAATGTATTTATAAAAGAAATTAAGTATCCATTAAGAATAACTAATTCAAAACTTTATCGGCATTAAATGACCCACTGAGGTTGATATGCCGTAAAACAAAACAAACCAAACCAAACCAAAAATATTACATTCGGGTAATTCCATGTCAAATCATCAAGGCGATGTCACCCACCCCCTTCAACTTTTCTGAAATTTTGTACAAGTGTAGATTAGGTTAACGTTAGACAATCCCCCAAATTTGAACTTCCAATTCGAAATATTCGCCGAGTTATGTCAATTTTAAACTCGAAAAATTTGAGGGGTACGAGAAAAATGGCGACATTTTGTAATCTATTTTTGTCTATAAATCTATGTTCTAGAGCTCCCCATCTCCTAAAAATTGGCTTATAGAATTGCATTGAAATTCTGCGCACCGATATGGTCTTCGGTTCTAATCCTCAACGAGGTATTTTTCATATCGCCCTACATCAATACAGTAAAGTTTTTCCTACTATATTGCAGTTTCTCCTACATCAATATATATATATATATATATATATATATATATATATATATATAATATATATATATATATACCAGACTTCGTTGAAATAATATTTTTGTTTATACCTTAAATATTGAATACTTTCCCGCGACACACCTACTGACATCTCGCAACACACCAGTGTGTCGCGACACATAGATTGGGAACCACTGTATTAGACTATCTCCGATGTTTTTCTTTCTGTATTTACTCATTAAATCACTTTTCATTTCTTTATCCTTTTTATACCCCTCTTCTTTGATTTATCCCATTTTTTTTTCTTTTCTGTTCTTTTGTTTCTGATGAGATTATTAGCGTTTATTACGTGTATTTTTTTCTTTAATTGTTTTTTTTCCTAATCATTGTGTTCTTTTTTCCAATGCTAATGATTTTTATCATTTTATTGATTATTCTTTTACTATTTAATCTTCTATTCGAAAATTACGCCTTTTCATTTATTCCTTATTTCATTTTTCTATTTTTCTTTCGCACAAGTTTCTTTTCTTCCTCTTTGCCATTGTCGTGTATCAAGTTTATTTATAATTTAACTAGAATCAGCTTACGGTCATTGCCTGGGTGGAGGGGGCATAATAAAAGTTAGTCTCGCAGATCCATTGATTGTTTTGGGCGTTTTAGAGTTTGGAAGCGAGCTTAGTGAAAGCCTGTTGCTGAGGGGAGAGTCGGGGTTAAGAGTATTTACGGGATTCGAAGGAGCTATTATTTCTCCGTAGTTGTAGGCAAATTGTCGGACAAAGACAACAAACACACAATGGAAATTTAATACATGTATTGACAAACAATACAAGAACTTGCTGCACATTTCATTGGTATTTGTTACAAGACTTATCTGAGTTAAGTAATGTTTTTTGAGTAGGGTGATAACAGGGGTATTCTGTTCCCGGTTGGAAAGTTGATAGGATGCTTGTTTGGACGTTTCTCGTTCTTCCTGGTAACCGGTTCAGTGATAAGTGATGGGGGATGCTATTTTAGAAGCTTCTCGCCCTGGTAACAGTTCTTTTAAATGACGGTGAATGGGCCCTTTTCAACTAGACTATTTGGTCTTCGTGTCTTCTGTAGTGTGCTGTTGTGACAGCCTTGTAGTATGCAGACACAATGCCTTCGAAAGTGTGCTGTGAAAAATGTCTCCGTCCAGGTCAACGGTCCGTAGAAGTTAACTCTGTTTTTGGGCTAAGTGATGAGTGAAGTTTATGGACCACTATTTACGCGACAACCCTCAGTGGGTGCTCCGTGATAAGTAAAGTTTTGGTTTTGGCGCCAACATACGATGTTGGCGATTCTCCCCCTAGCGGCAGGGGGGATAATTAACTATGGAATTTCCAATAGGGTCTAATCAGCCCGATTGGGTTTATATTTTAATCACGAACGAAACCAATAACTTACTATTCAAATCCTAATTTTTAAATATATCTTTAGAGATATAATTAAAATCTTCATCATTTTTGTACAAAAAGCAAGCTCTGGTGATAGTGAATGAGTATATATTGAAAGTTAGGTACGCAGATCCATTATTACTTATCAAAAATTAGATCCTCACTGGACTCTCCATAAAATCCCCACGTAAATATACAAAAATATAGTAAGATATTTTGATTCAATAATTTACAATTTAAAAAAAAACAACAATATAAATGGGGCGATTAATTCAATCAATCAACATCAAATTTCAATTACCTTCTGTTAATATACAAATGCTAATTTTTAAATATCTTCCCAAATATAAATGAAATCTTCATTATATTTGCTCAAAAACCAAGCCCTGGTGATAGTGAATGTATATATATATATTTACTTTGTCGTTAATTGTTTTATTTTCGAAGTTTCCTCCGGATATACACATAGACACAACAGCCCTTTATATATGTAGTATAAGTGGCTACCCAGCGTCGCTTCAGTAGAGGGGGATTTTTAAAATTTAGTCCTGCAGATCCATTATTAATATTAATTATTGAGCTCGGCATCATCAGTGGTTTTATTGAAAAACGACTGATGATGCCGAGCTCAAAGCTCTAGCGAAATATATCCTACACACGTTTGTCTGAGTTTTGTCCTTTTGTACCTCATATCTCTACCACATTCTGTTGGATTTATTCCAATCCTCTTCCAATATATATATACATATGGTATTTGTGGAAAAAAGGTGAATTACCGGTGAAACAGGTCACAATGGTTAGTGGATACAAGATTCACAATGATAAGGCAGCGATATAACAAATATAAAGTGCTCAATTCGTTGGTAGAGCAAATCTATTATGATAATGGTATACAGTAATAACCTACTCGAGTTTTACCATAAGGATCTTAAGGGTTAAATCCATATTGATTAATTGCAGTTAATTGCACGGGTGTATTTTTTTGAAATATTTAAAAATACACACGTGCAGTCAACTGCTATTAATCAATATCTTGATTAATCCAGTGGATCTAACCCTGAAGATCATTATGGTGAAACTCGAGTAGGTTATTACCGTGTACCATTATCATACTATATATATATTTATATGAGAGAGTTTTATAATTTGCTTGAAGCGTTGCGTATATATTGGTTAGGAGGTTGATTTAGAAGGCTATCACAATGCATGTGTAAAGAAAAAATAATAATACGGTAACAATGGTGTTGTGTGTTAACCTGTATTTAATTCTCGAATTTTCGAGATAATATCACTTTTTCAAAAGATCACTGGAACTGAAGCAGTCTAATTATGGCATTTCTTTTTAAATGAATTTTTTTTTTCTAGTGATCTTTTGAAAAAGAGATATTATCTCGAAAATTCAAAATTAAATACATGTTAACACACAACATCATTGTTACCGTATTATTATTATTTCTTTACACCTGCATTGTGATAGCCTTCTAAATCACCTCTAACCAATATATATATATATATATATATATATATATATATATATATTATTATATATATATATATAAGGGATTGCTAAAGCTGTTATGTTTCAAAGCAAACTGTATCAACTGTGCAATGTTATGACTAACTTTGAAAATGATACTTATAGATACTAGTGAGAAAATTAAGTAGTGACTCCGAATTTGATGAAACGAATAGGAATCCATATTACCGTAAAGTACTTACTTTATCTATTGAATGTCTCAGCGACAAGTTAAAGGGACACTTCTTCCAAGCTAAAACTATATCAGTGCTACTATATGACTGCACCACTTGGACCCTAACAAAACACTAAGAGAATAAACTAGATGTTAGCTACACGAGAATGTATATGTGATCTTAAACAAATCATGGAAAAACTACCCTACAAGGAGGCAGCTGTACGGCCACTTACCCCTATCAGACAAACCATTAGACCGAGATGAACAAGACATACCGAACACTGCAAGAGAATCAGAGACAAACTCTCCTTCTTCACTTCATCGTCCGAATATTTTTTTTTAATTCTTCTTCTTCTTCTTTTCTTCTTCCTTTCTTCTTCTTCTTCTTCTTCTTTCTTCTTCTTCTTCCTTCTTCTTCTTCTTTCTTCTTCTTCTTCTTCTTCTTCTTCTTCTTCTTCTTCTTCTTCTTCTTCTTCTCTTTCTTTTCTTCTTCTTCTTCTTCTTCTTCTTTCTTCTTCTTCTTCTTCTTTCTTTTCTTCTTCTTCTTCTTCTTCTTCTTCTTCTTCCTTTCTTCTTCTTCTTCTTCTTCTTCTTCTTCTTCTTCTTCTTCTTCTTCTTCTTCTTCTTCGTTTCCATTCTCTTCTTCTCTTCTTCTTTTTTTTTTCTTCTTCTTTCTTCTTCTTCTTCTTCTTCTTCTTCTTCGTTTCCATTCTTCTTCTTCTTCTTCTTCTTCTTCTTCTTCTTTTCTTCTTCTTCTTCTTCTTTTCTTCTTCTCTTCTTCTTCTTCTTTCTTCTTTCGTTTCCATTCCTTTCTTTTTCTTCTTATTTTTTCTTTTCTATACAGTCCTGATTTCTTGTTTAAATCCTTTCTTTTTATCCTACCGTTTCGTTTTATTCTTATTGTCACTTTAATTTATTTTGTTCTTACTTTTTATTCACTCTTTTTTTCGTTCTTTCATTTTTCTTTCTTTCTTTCTATCTCTCCTCTCTCTCTCTCTCTCACGCACACACACTCTCTCTCTCTCTCTCTCTCTCTTCTCTTTTTTTTTTCTATCTATCTCTGTTTC
>CM042152.1:4791075-4820157 GCA_023376005.1 Doryteuthis pealeii
TTTCTGAAATCCGTCTCTGACGATAAAGCTTCGCTTTGAAATCGATTAGACATATAAACATCTTTTTGTCTTTATTTTTTACGCATTGTATTGCCTTCGAATTTTATTATTTTATATATATATATATATATATATATATATATATATACGTACATTGACCAGCTCTGTACGGATACAGGATGCTGCATAGAGGACCTCCCGAGAATGATGAGTGATAGGGATGGATGGAGAGAGATTGTCATGGATATCCGTGTACATGCGTCCTTCCCGCACGAATCTTAATCCAAAAGTGTCATGGCGGAAACCCCGCTTCTGGGTTCCCATCAAATCCCTACTGATTATGGGGAGGACCTCTAGATTTTGTTAGGTCTGTGGCCTAACAAAATAGCTTATAAAACTTGTTTGGTTTGGTTTGGTTTGGTTTGGTTTTAAGGCATATAAACCTCAGTGGGTCATTTAATGCCGATAAAGTTTTGAAATAAATCAATTCTTAATGGATAATGCAATTTTTTTGTAAAATACATTTTTCTATTTAACCCATAGATGGGACCCTAACAGGTACTACCACTCTGGGTCAGAGTGGACCAGGGAGCAATGGTGATGAAGGGGTGCTCCACATTCCCCAACCTCCAAAACAGGAACCACATCATCAGATAGAGTTTAACGTCATTCCCAGGACATGTAGACCCCCAGTCACCGCCTTCTAGCACCCATATGATGAAAAGGGTTTGGGGCTTGCTATAAGAGCAATAGGGTTGGGGAAAATCATATAGGTGATAGGGCTTGATGTGACCAGCCGATTGATCTGAGGGGGGCTCTCCGACCGCCCGTCTAGCCCAAGATAGGGTCAAAGTGGAGTATTACAAGTCATGAACTGCTCATCCACCTGGGTTCTATCCTTAAGCATCACGGGTCGCCACCCACGGCCAACAGGTATAAAACTAAGACAAATAAATGAACTACAATGGAAAAAATATAAAAAGACAGGTTCAAGTAATTCATTATAGTACTATACAGATTTTATAAAGATAGCTAAAAAAGAAATCGCTCGATTTATATACAAGATATACGCACAATCTAATGTTCAAGTTATTACTACTCTATTGTCACAGTAAATACTTAAATCGTGGAGAGAAGCAAAATTAAACAATTTGAGTACAGAAAATCATTGCAAACTATTTTAGCAATTTATAATATAAAATATTTGGTAGTATTTATGAACATAAATTCATTATTTTTTCATTCACTCCAATGGTTTCAATTTAATGATATAACGAATGCCAAAAGCAAATATGAGAAATAATAATTTGCAAAGATTCCCTTAAGTACATTTAGAGTAAAAATCAATATAACGAATATACTTCACTGAAAATAACATTTCAACATAATCTTTGTTTTAATATTTTAGTTTCAAATATTTCCATAAAAGTCTAGGTAAACCATTAAGAGTTAATAGTATATAAAATAATTTTTTTTTAAAAAGCCTCAACACATTTGGAAAAAAATACTATCGTATAGGGCAGTGGTTCCCAATCTATGGCCACATGGCCAAAATGGGCCACAGAAAAAATTCAGGTGGGCCAAGGAAATATAATAATTCTATATGATTTCAGAACATACTTTTAATGTACAAAAATCCAATCATATACGTGGGAAATTTATATTTTTCTAGAAAGTAAGATGTCAACTAAGTCATAGTTGTATCTTGATTGCTTAAATATCTTAGAGAAAATTTCAAGTGGGCCAAGGAAATATAATAATTCTATATGATTTCAGAACATACTTTTTATGTACAAAATCTAATCATATATGTGGGAAATTTATATTTTCTAGAAAGTAAGATATCAACTAATTCATAGTTGTATCTTGATTGAATAAATGTAAAATGGAAATATTTTTTCTATTAAAATAATTTCATGGGCCAGAAAAAAATTCTGGTTTCAAAGTGGGCCATGTGCTGGAAAAGGTTGGGAATCCCTAGTATAGGGTACTGTGGATTTTACTAGTAAGTTTCGACTACATTTTAGTCTGGCAGTCACGGTGATATTATCTATTTACTAACGCCTCTACTCAAACGTGATGAGACACAAGGTGGATTCTTTTAAGCGAGATTTAACAGATTTGAATTCCGATTATTTTCTTCCCCTTGACTGTTTGCCACGTACCGACGACCTTTTTAGTACGGTGAATATATCGCTACCGCCACGTTACGTATATCAGTTTGGGTATCGTGAATACAACAGATACCGTTACGTAACATCTACAATTAACATTTGGTGTGTTGCTTATAGCGTTGGCGTCGAATATTTGTCTTAATCTTTTGTTGTGGATGTATGCGATCATGGATGCATTGTTGAAATTAAAGCTGTGTTATGTTTTGGATATGTGTTGGAATTAACAGTTGTTAATGTCACCCACTTTAGTATATATATATATATATATATATATATATATATATATATACTAAAGTGGGTGAATTTAAAGAATTCAGATGATGTTTTCGTTTCAAATATTTCCATAAAAGTTTAGGTAAACCATTACGTGTTAATTTATTTACCACGCATCCCACGTATTCAAGTCAGACACAAGGGCCTATTAATGAGGGACAACCTACCAACCGTAGCTCATGGGATGGGAGGCAGAAAAATGCGTGGGTCCCCTCAGCATCCCCTCAGGAGAGCACATCGGGCACTGGGCAATAAGCTCAGCCCTGCCCCTTTAAATCAAGGGGCAGGTGTTGCCTGGGGGATGGCACTTAGGATCAGGCCGTTATACATAACTTTACCGATCCATTGACCGAAGCCACCGGACACAGGACAAAGAGGCCGAAAGTCCGATGACAGATAAGCATTAACTGTTAATAGTACCTTTGGATGTAAATATATCTGAAATAGTTTTTTTCTAAAATATATTAGGGGAAATATTTTTACGAGGTCAATTCCCACCCCTATTTTATTTTGTGAGATAAAAAAAATAACCCATCAGAAAACGTTTTTACTTTTTTTCTATAAAGATAAGAGTCTGAATAACTATATCAAAGAAATTGTATAACATACAACGAAGTAGTTTTTTTAGGAAAAATTAATGAAATCAGAAATAAAAAGTGCAAAAATGTCATAATATTATTATTTGAAAACTTTTTTTTCTTTTTTAATTGGTATGTACTATATTCTATTAAATTGTCAAAATAATTTTTTAAAGCCTCAACACATTTAGTAAACATTGTTATCGCATAGAGTACCGTGGATTTTACGATAACATTGTTATCGTATAGAGTACCGTGTATTTTCGACTATCTTTTTGTGTGACACTTATAGTGATAAGCATGTATTATTTATCTATATTTTTTCTTTTCTTTTTGCCGCGAGTTGGCCGGGAAGGTGTGGGGGGTCAGGGAACTCGTAGTCATTTAAAACAGAATTAAAATGTATTTTCTTTTTAAACATATTCCTGTGAATAAAGTGTGTTAGAGTCAAAAATAAAAAGCTAGGCATAACATTCGATATATTAGGTCTTTCTTATAAAGAAATAATTAAAACAACAACTTATCTCAAAATAATTTTCGTCTTTGACCAATTCATTTGTTGACTTGCTAATGGATAAGCATGTATTATTTATCTATATTTTTTTCTTTTTCTTTTTGCCGCGAGGTGGCCGGGAAGGTGTGGGGGGGGTCAGGGAAACTCGTAGTCATTTAAAACAGAATTAAAATGTATTTTCTTTTAAACATATTCCTGTGAATAAAGTGTGTTAGAGTCAAAAATAAAAGCTAGGCATAACATTCGATATATTAGGTCTTTCTTATAAAGAAATAATTAAAACAACAACTTATCTCAAAATAATTTTCGTCTTTGACCAATTCACTTGTTGACTTGCTAATGGATAAGCATGTATTATTTATCTATATTTTTTTTCTTTTCTTTTTGCCGCGGGTGGCCGGGAAGGTGGTGGGGGGGTCAGGGAACTCGTAGTCATTTAAAAGAATTAAAATGTATTTTCTTTTTAAACATATTCCTGTGAATAAAGTGTGTTAGAGTCAAAAAATAAAAAGCTAGGCATAACATTCGATATATTAGGTCTTTCTTATAAAGAAATAATTAAAACAACAACTTATCTCAAAATAATTTTCGTCTTTGACCAATTCACTTGTTGACTTGCTAATGGATAAGCATGTATTATTTATCTATATTTTTTTCTTTTCTTTTTGCCGCGAGGTGGCCGGGAAGGTGGTGGGGGGGTCAGGGAACTCGTAGTCATTTAAAACAGAATTAAAATGTATTTTCTTTTTAAACATATTCCTGTGAATGAAGTGATAACATGTATTTACCAACCGCTCTTTATGAACATGTTGCAACACAAGGTGATTTTTTTTAGGTGAGATTTGACAGATTGGAATTTTTCCTTACTCTAGAATGGTTTCCATACCGGAGTTAAAGAACACAGACTGCGGCGAAATTTACCTATAGATGGAGAGAGAAAAGGTAGATGCTTCGTTTTCCATTATTGTAAAGTCAAGTGGTCTACGAGCGATCCCTCGTCTCACGCTCCACGGGGGTTTCGAAACAAGACGGCGGCGGCAAAATCCCGCCTGTCGCGGATGTCAAATAGGTTGGCCCGTTCGCGCACGCCGCCGCGTATGCAACGACGACAAGCCACGCCCAACGGAGACGAAACGCAACAGCCGCCGCTACTAGCGACAGACGACCGCTATGGCAGGCTCCAGCGGAACGAAAAGAGACGCCTTTCGTAATACCGTGGCGACACCGGTCGCGGTTCCGGCTTAGAGGCGTTCAGTGGTTATCGCGCGGAGGCAGCTTGGCACCGCCGCTCGTTCGTGCGAGCACGCGAACCGTTGCTCCGATCCCGCGGTTCCTCTCGTACTGGACGGGATAGCTTAGTACTAGTACTATGTTAAAGACAGACATGAACAGCATGTCCGCCATCATCTGGGAGAGACAGCTGCGGTGGCTTGGTCACGTCAAGAGGATGGACAAAGGCCGTACCCCAAAGATCTACTATATGGCGAATTAGAAGAAGGCACCCTACCGGTAGGGAGATCACGCCTGCACTTTAAAGATATCTACAAGAGGGGCATGAAGACATGCCACATCAACACCAACACATGGGAGGCTTGTTCAGAAGACCATATGAGCTGGCGTCTCCTCGTCAAACAAGGAACGAAAAGGAGTGAAAAAGAAGCCGCCACAGAAAAGAGAGCTAAAAGGAGGGAGAGACAACAGCAACTCAAGCAAGCATCACTGTTTGTTGGCAGTCACTGCACCAGAGATTGTCATTCAAAAATTGGTCTGTTAGGCCACACGAGCAGAAGAAATATTTTTTTTAAGTGGACACTATGCCATCACCTTTAGTAGACGGAGGGATGCCAAATAATAGTAGTAGTACTATGTGAAAGGCAAACAGACTTGTCCAGGATTTGAACTCGGGTTACCAAGTCAATTCCCTACGAGCCTTCAATTTCCTGTAGTTCTGAAGTCGTCAGCTTTGTAATACATTTACTAGGATCCTGTTTCCGGATTCCAATCTGTTTCTCCACAAAGTCTTTGCACGTTATTTTTTTTTCTTTTTTGGTTTCCTAGCAACCCAACAATGATCCCATCAATCTGTTAATATCAGGTCGACAAAATTGCACAATATATTATTAAATGCAAGCTGAATTCCTATTTCTTTCTATAAGACTTATGATATCATGCATCAACAATACAAGCAGTTCAATCTAAGTTATCCATGAGGTTATGTTCTTTTATCTATAATAGCGCTGTAATTACAAATGGTCTGACTTATACCACACGAATTGGCTAACTACATTGCAATTATTTTTCCTAGACATTTGTCTGAGATAACGGATATTCTGTAGTTCAATTCAGAAGCAAATAATCCGATAAAAAAAAAACGTAAGAAACTGAAGACCAATATAAATTCACGTGTATACTTGTAATGAAAAATTATTGGAGTAATGAAAATACATTAATTAGGAATTTTTAATCAATAGAGTTTATTATTAAATGAGCCGAGGAACCACAAATATCGCACAAATATGATCAATGAAAGTATTTTCTAGTTGGTCCACTCTGGTGTTTCCATGTAATGGATACTCAAATTTTTTATGGACTATATGACCTTTAGGCACCCCTTTTGCGATCTCAACTCATAAGGGCATTTACACCGTCAAAATCCGGTTGTTTGTTAACATACCATTTTTAGAGTTTTTTTTGTTAATTATAAAACTAACTGTAGTGAGATAGCCAATGGCTTGTTATCTTATTTGCATATGTCTCCTACAGCAGTAGATATATATATATATACATAGTTTTGAGGTCATAAACTAACTAGCTACGAGAAGCTAAGAGAGAGAGAGAGAGAGAGAGAGAGAGAGAGAGAGAGAGAGAGAGAGAGAGAGAGAGAGAGAGAGAGAGAGCTACGATACGCTCAGATAATTACTACTACTACTGCAACAAGAAGTACGAAACTACACATCACAGCACTAACCCTAACCCTAACCTCTAACTTTGACCCCTAACCCTAACAAAAACCGGATTTTGTCGGTGCAAACGAAAATCATGTCCTTATGAATCGAGATCACAAAAGGTGTGCCTAAAAGTCATATGGTCCTTTTTTTATAAACGCATTTTCCGTTTAACTATTAGATGTGACCCTAACTCTTAGATTTGACCCTAACAAGTACTGCCACCTCAGGTCTGAGTCGAACTGGGAGCAATGGTAATGAATGGGTGCTTCAAATATCTCAGACATCCAGAAATGGAAACTGACCATCAGATAGAATTTAACATCATACCCAGGACATGAAGACCCACAGCCATCTCATTCTAGCAAATATATGATAAAAAGGGTTGGGGCTTGTAAAGGGCACAATAGGGTTGGAACAATCGAATAGATACTAGGGTTTGACCTGACCAGCCGAAAAATAGAAGGGCGCCTCTCCGACCGCCCATGTAGCCTAAGTCGAGTATTACATATCATGGACTGTTCATCCACCAGGATTCCGTCCATAAGCATCACGGGTCACCACCCACGGCCAACAGGTGGTCCTATTGATGGGGGATGGTTTAAACCTTTGCGGAGAGGCAGTCGGCTTCTAGTAATATAGCAATATATATTAAATAATAAAAGCATTTATAATACGCATATATAACGATGTCCATGAGGTTAGATTCCTTTATCCAAATTGCGACTGTAATTACAACAGACGCTCTGACTTACACCACGCCAATGTGTTAACTACTTTGTAATTTTTATTCTTAGACATTAGTCTGCGATAACGTATACTCATTATTGCAATTCAGCAGCAACTAATCCGATAAAGAGAAATAAGAAAATAAAAATCAGTGAAAAAAAAAAAGACAAAAAAGTAAAAGTAAACTGAGTAGAATAATTTTTAAAAAATAAACATTAATTTCTGATCTTGTTTCAGCAATTTTTTATATCAATACCGCTGTACTTACATACTTACCTTTCTCTCGTGTTTGGCGTGTGTCACGCCAAGCAGGAGGGAAGTGATAAATAGATAAATTAAACTACCCCCCCCCCCCACACACACACAACACACATAAGCACCACAAACACGTTTTATTTTCAGCAGGCAAACTCATGTTCCAAAATCAATTCTTACTTTCCCAGTTCTCCAGAGATCCATTACTACTGAATAGCGAGTTCGATCCTCGCTGGACTCCCAATACATTTGACCTTGTGTCACATCCTACCCATAGTGAACGGATGGGTAAAAAGATAGGCGTCAAATCGTGGTGTAATTTTTAGCAAGCTCGTCAATGGGTCACGTTTTGTCTAGTATATATATATATATATTAATATATATTATAATATATTATATAATACTAGACAAAACGTGACCCATTGAGTCACCCCATTAGACTCTCGCTAGATGATTGGATTAGGGAAAAGAGAGATTGCCAAAATATTGTCTGCTTTTCATTTTAAAACGAATTAAAATTTATTAAACCGATTATTTAAGGTCAAATTTTTGTCTAAGTCAAAAAGTAGTAACATGATACGCATCAGTAAAAAAGCAAAATAATATTACACATGTGATTTATTTTTGATTCAATTAAAACGATGTTTTCGGTCAATTTCGATCAAGATGCCTACCAAGACGCTACTTAAAATCCGTTTTTACAAAATAAATTGTAACTTTTGCGACTGAAATTCAAGAATTTGCCGATTCACATAATACAATACTGTTAATCAATTAAACAAGACATGTTAGCAATTTTGGAGAAGTAAAAACGAACTCTTAAGGAATATTTATATAAACACACTAGTGTTGACTGATAAAAAAAAGACTTACCGTATTTCACGGCATATAGGATGCACTTCTTTTCCAAAATGTTGACTCAAAAAATTGCCCTGCGTCTTATACATCGTAGGTGAAGTTTGAAGTTTTATTATTATTATTATTATTATTATTATTATTATTATTATTATTATTATTATTATTTCCTGCTATTGAGATATCTTGTGTATGCTTATTGCTTGCCTGTACTGCCAAATTGCTTTTATACAGTTATGTTTCTTCTTGTGTAATACACAGCTAGACTGTTTTCAACAATATATGCTTAAATACACTAAACACTTTTTTACTGAATCTGACCTGATGGAATGGGGGTGCATCTTATATGCCCATGCGTCTTATATGTCGTCAAATATTCATTACCTATGTACGTACACTGGATGTCGTTTTGCGGACTTATCATATTAGAAATCTACACCATATATATTTAAGCAAACATTTATTTCAGCTGGTCAGATTCAGTAAAAAACGTTTTTAGTGTATTTAAGCATATATTGTTGAAAATAGTCTAGCTGTGTATTACACAAGCAGAAACATAGCTGTATAAAAGCAATTTGGCAGTACAGGCAAGCAATAAGCATTCACTAGACATCAACTCACTACAGATTTGGATTATGGGAGTAAACCCCGAAAAACAAATCCGGAGCCGAAGTCCCTAAGGTGGTGTGACGCTGAAATCCAGTGCAACCCAGCAACTCCTGCGACACTACCGCTGCCAAACTGCAATGAGCTTTCCTTTGGATCACAGCGGCAGTGTGGAGAGAAGGGATTTGCTGTCTGGATATCTCATCCTCCATACCAAACCGCTCAGGCTACGTAGTTCCACCATAAACGGACACTACTCCATCGTATCTCGTAGGATGCCATCAACAATATTTATTAATAATGGAGATTATCTGTATTTCTGTCTGTAACAAAAACTACGTCATAGCTCTACGTCACAGTTTACGTCACAATATTCTTATGTTATATAAACCCACAATTTGAGTAAGTAAAGTTAAAAATTGTTTTTTACTCTCGTTCTTTTTCATTTTTTATTTTTTACAGTAACAAGAAGTTAACTAAAAAGTTTACAAATAAATAAATACCTACGATTTTGTGTGAAATTGGTGTGGAAAATATTCAAAATAATTGTTTGATTATTACATGCACGTAATATTTTACTTGAGAGAGACGGGGCTCAGTTTTCATTTCAAATTGTTTTTTTTTTTTTACTCCTTTAATAAATATGAGGATTTTGCTTACTTATGATACAAACCCTCTGACATTGAATTTTTAACTCCCATCCTCTCAGGCAATGCCTTTCAAAAATTAATTTTTACGACGCCCGGAGGGTTTTCTGTTGCTAGTCCACATAATACATTAATGTTGACGTAAACGTGATTAATGATTTTTCTATGGCTGAAAGTGAAATATAATAGAGCAGACTAAGCAAACCACTTAACTTTTAAAATAATTTAATGAATTAATGTATTCGTGATCTTAAATCTAATCGACCTATACACTATATTGAATTTATAATTCAGTATAGTGTATAGGACTGTTCCATGTTAAATTAGCATACCTGATGGCAACACGCATGAAGCTAAGAAAGGATGCAAGAAAAAAACAAAGCGGCAATAGAGCATGCGGAGGCAGGGCATCAGACATAGACTATCGAGGTCAGGCAGCTGTCAAGCTATTAATTACAGTCTTGTAAAGTTCGACGAAGAATGTCTTTTGCCTAACAGACTTTTTTTTGTTTTTCTAACATTGGAACTATAGCAGTCACGTTGAGGTACTGTAACTTCAGGGGCACAAAACTTATTATTAGTCACCCAGAATGAATGCCAAACACTCTATTGCAAGGAAAACTTTAAAANCAGCCAATATCGTTCTAAAAATGGATAGAGTCATGATCTTTGTGGAATGGGCGATCATTGCTCTTCACAGTTGTAGTTTAAATTAAAAAAATAATTGTTACATAATCTATGCGGTTGCATAAGATTATTGTCAATCCCCTGTATTTCTAAAGGGATGGCCATTTTCATATCACGGGCAGGACTTTCCATAGAATATTACAGAAAGCCCGCGAAATACGTGAAGTCACGTGGGACCTGGTTGGGTCCTCAGTTTCAGTTTGGACGTCGGGCAGAGAAGATGTACTGCCTTAACTAGAACTCACTGCATACGCACGCTATGTTTAGTTACATGAAATGTTTAGTTAAGTAAATAAAAGCTTAAGAAAATAACACGGTTTTGTGATTAATGAATGTCTTGGTAACAAGACTGATCTAGAAGAAGAAATGAGTTAAGTGCGAGAGACCCCCAATACAAAGTCCAGACGTTAGAGAGAGATGTTAGAAAAGACGCAAGAAGAAGAATAGAAGTAAAGAAAGAGGTATGCAACATAATTTCACTTACCTCGTGGCCGAAGAAATAGTGGCGCTCTAGAGAGACACTTTTTTATAAGAGTGTAGATCGGAAATGAAAGGTATCGTGGTAGTAGTGTTGGCGAATATAAAGTCAAATATCTGTCAGAAGGGGGTTAATTTCGTTAAGGTGAGATTGAATGAGCATTACGTAATTGAGAGAAAGTGACGTTGCACAAAGAGTATACAGCAAAGAGAGGATGTGTTCGAGTTTAATAATACGAGTCGATTGAATTACACTATGAATTCCTATATTGGAGGCGTCTTGTGTTATGGTTATCAACGTATGAAATTGAAACTGAGAGAGAGATAAAAAAATTATATCTTTGTGAGATTATTCTAATTCGCTTTAAAGATGCTGAAAACGGACCTTAAAATAAAACAAACATGTCACCAGTTTATGTAATTTATATAATATTCATAAGGTAGATTAATTGAATTATTATTATTATTATTATTATTATTATTATTATTATTATTATTATTATTATTATTATATTCACTACTTTTGAGTTTTCACACCAGTGTTAGCTGATGGTATTTCACTGGAGTCTGAGGGACAGCAAGTCTCCTCAGGTCTCCAGGACTCTTCTGAGTATTCTGGCAGATTGCAGCAGTGTTTTGAATGGTTTCTATCCTTCCTTTGATATCCAAACTTTCCAAACCCTTTTCTAATCCTTTTGGGACTGTTCCAAGTGCACCAACCACAATTGGTATCTCTTTTACTTTCATGTTCCATAACTTTTTCAGTTCTCTGGCAAGGTCCAGATATTCGTCAATTTTTTTCATTTTCCTTTAGCTTCACCCTGTGATCTGCTGGCATTGCAAATCCACCAGTTGACAAGTTTCTTTCTTTTTTGTTCATCAACACTAGGTCTGGTTTTTCTTGCTGGGATAAAGTGATCCGTTTTTTATTTCAAAGTCACTCACACACACACACACACACACACACACACACTATATATATATATATATATATATATATATTATATATATATATTGTCTGCAATAACGATATCAGGTGCTTTGGCATTGCCCCTTCCAGCTGGGAAAATTTGATTCAGGATTGCCTTCGGTGGCGGCAGGCTCTCTGTAGAGGACTGTTCATGTTTGAGGTGCCGCTGGCACAACACCATGAAGCTAGGAGGCCCAGAAGAAAGCAGCGGCAACAAGACACCGGCACATCAACATCTTCAGGGACATCCTTCACATGCGACATCTGTGGTCGAGAATGTTTTTCGCTGTAACATCAGAGGCACAAAAACTATTTTATCGTCTTCCAAGACTGAAATGCCTATAATATATCCCTAGTATTTTATATGTCGTCACTCCGAATACGCTCCCACAATCCTCCTCATTTCCGGTCTAATACATATAAGAAAATCGCTCTTTAAGAGGAACTTTAAGTATCCTCCAAGATAGATGACGATATAATAGGGGCAAGATAATGAAAAATCGCAAGCCTACTTCAAAATGCCAGAGTATTTTTCAAGTTCATAACACCACAGAAATCAAGCAACCAATCAGGATTCAAGGAATGGAATCACCCAATGCACGAATGTAGTAATGCTGAGTTCCATAAATACCTGCTGATTTGGGCACCAGTTCAGTAGTGCTTAGATGATATTGTTGTGCAAACCAACAGCATAATAACTCAGCTTGCAACACAGCTGGATTCTAATCCCTCTAATCCAATTGACTGGTAAATAGGGGATGATTGTATTTGGGATCGTCAAAATCTCACTGCACATCCATACTGTATGCTCTTGTAGGTGTAAACTTATAGGCTCATATACGGATTTTTATAAATCCCTAAGAGAACTCAATATATAATAACTAATAAATTAGTTATATACAGAGCAATATTTAACCTTCAAAAGAGAAAAATTTAACAAACCGTCATTAGACTATGATATTTTGTAAAATCTATCTGATGAGACTAGATTCATTTTGAATTTCTGGTCGAAATAAACTTATTATAGCCTAATGACGGTTTGTTAAGTTTTTCTTTCTTCGAAAGTTATATATATATATATATATATATATATATATATCTTATTATAATGGAGATTGTGTGTTTTTCTGTCTGTAACCGAAACTATATTCCTACTCAAGTCACAATTCTCTTAGTTATTGACATCACATTCTTCATGATTTTATTTTTATTTTACCTCAATTATTAATAAAATTGTCTTACATTATTAATACTGTTAACTATGTCTACATACTGACAACATGCAATTATATTTATATATACAACAAAATAGCGGTTTGCAGTGTAAACGGGAAGGCTAATTTGCATATTAATATTAAAAATGTGATTTTTAATAAATATGTGCTTAGTATTATTGATTTCTAACTGTTTGGTTTTTATTTTAATGAATATAAGCAAACATCTCTTTCAATGAATCTTAAATGAAATCCATTAACAAGATAAAATAACTGTCATTTTATTATTTACTTCCTCTTATAACTAAATACTTAAATTAGAAAAAATAACAATGAAAGACGAGAGTGATGGAAGAGTAAGTTTCAGTTGTTCTATTTTTTATTATACTCCCTCTGTTTCAAATATTTTTATTATACTCCCTCTGTTTCAAATCTTTTTATCTGTATTCTTATTTAGTTTCATTTGCCTTTCTAATTTAATACAATATTTTATTACATTAAAACTTAAATACTTGCACCCGGAGGGTGCATATATTTGCTAGTATAAGTAAAGAAATAACAAAAGTCTTAGAGATTTAGCATTATAGTCTATTTCAAGTCTAAGTCTTTTGTTATTTCTTAACTTATATATTTGCTCTGTGACTCTAACATTAAGAGCACACATTGACCACTGAAACTGCGACAGGTTTTTTAAATAAAACTCTTGTGTCGTAAGGGAGATTTCTTCTCTGGACTTTTGGATTATATATATATATATATATATATATATATATATATATATATATATATAATCAACATAGAGGCATGTTTCGACGTATAACGTCTCATCAGTGCTGTTAGATTGGTGAGCTACTTCAAGCCAAGATCGAAACTCGACCCATTTATCACAAGTCAGAGCCTCTAACCACTGGCCTATCAGCCACTCACAAGCAGAAGGGAATTTTTACTGATACATACATACATATGTTTGGGAGAATATGTGCTTAATTGAAGTCGTACCTAATTTTGAAAGTTAATTAATTAATAATTAATTAATTAGGCGGGCATACCTATTAAATCTGAGGCTAAACAAATCGAGAAAAATCAATCTCTATATGTACATTTCGGCCTATTAGGCCTCATCAGCAGTACGCACAAGGCGGTCTTCCTACCTATAGCTGTGCTGATGAGGACTAATAGGCCGAAATGTACATACAGACATTGATTTTTCTCGATTTGTTTAGCCTTACATTTAAATAGGTATGCCCGCCTAATTAATTATTAATCAATTAACTTTCAAAATTAGGTACGTCTTCAATTAAGCACATATTCTCCCAAAAATTGTCGGCTAAAAAAAGCCATATCAAAAACACATCGTTTGTGTATTTACTTCTCATACATACATATGTACCAATCACTCTACAAATTTCTACAATTAGTCTCTTAAGAAAAAAAAAACCCTTTAGTACCTCTTTCAACGACCACCACTGATGGTCCACCCTAGTCCTGAATCATGACACTGTTCATTTTACTACCGACCATATAGAACTCGCTTCCTACGATGTCGCAGTCCCGTACGTTATCCACTAAGCCACGTAGACAACCTCCTGGAAAACTTGATGACGGTACTTTCTGCAATTACAATCAAACTCTACCGTATACGATGTCTAGACGAGACAAAAATGTATTATTTCATTTTTTCTAATCAATGTTTATTTTTACAATGTTTATTATCAATTAAAAGAAATCTACAGCGAACTGTCAGAAACGGTCATTATTATAATAAAATATACAATCATATCGCTAAAAAGACATTAATCAATTTCTCTTATATATTATCTAATTATAAATTAATATAGTTTTATAGTGAAATACGTTTTTTATATCAAAGTGAGTGGCCTTTCAGAAATTTATCGATTTTAAATTATAATGTCTATAGCAACAGTATTTAATAAACAATAATGCTGATGGATTATTCTCTAGTTTCATGCAAAAATAAATATGTAAAGAATAGTTGTATGTATGTGTATGTATGTATGTGTGTCCGGGGGAAACTACAAAAATAAAACAATTAAATATAATGTAATTATATATATACTCATTCACTATCACTATAAAAGTAAAGTAAAGTCGTCGGGTCTGCCTAATGTCGATATCAGCCAGACAGCGAGAGAGTGTTTTCCGTTTTTCACTAGCACTAGACCAAAGAGATTATTTGATCGTCTGAGGTGGAGCACCACGCCTACCATCAGCTCCTCACTTTACTGCACAGATTCCTGTGCTACTCATGCGCTGAATAGGCGAGGGCCGGTATCGAACCAAGAACCTTGTGATTCCTAGCCGAACGCTCAACCGACTGGGCTATACCGGCCATTAATGCAAAAGTAGCCATTAGGTATTTAATCAACACTTTCGTTACGGGTAGGATATGACACAAGGTCACTAGTGTGGGGCGCCCTGAAAGGATCAGACCTGATTTTAACTAGCAATGTATTTGTGAGTATAGCTTACTATCTATTACGTCACGATCGGGTCCTTATAAATAAGCTGTCTATAAATGAAATCATTAATGTTCAATTAAATAAGAATAAACATTTTGATAACATATACAATTTATGTTATGTTACATTGAACTTTAGATATTCAGCCGAAATAATGATGATAGAAATTAGTTTATTATGACAGTTTAGGATGTGACACAAGGTCATTTTTTAAGCGAAATCAAACAGGTTTGAATTCAGAGTTTTCCTTCTCCTAGACCGGTTGCTTAACCAAGGTTAAAGAGCCCAGTCTACCCTACTATTTATCCATAGCTGGAGGGGGAGTAGGATTCATCCCTTTCCCAAAGGTATTAGTGCTAAGTAAAATGCAATTACCACATCCAGGATTTGATCTCGGGGCGACGAGTCCATTTCCCATGACTTTGACCATTACACCACGCGCTTCCTTATTAATTAATTCTGTATAAATGTTCACCTCTTGCAGTAACTTTCCTTCCTATTAGTTAATACAAATTGTTTGAGATGCAATTTAACTAAAAGAAACCGACATTCTTTTAAAATATTTTATTAGGACCATATCCATAGCTGGAGGGAGGGTAGGATTCATTCCTTTCCCAAGAATATTAACGCTAAGTGAAATGCAATTACCAAGTCCAGGATTTGAACTTGGAGCGACGAGTCCATTTCCCATGACTTTAACCAATAGCCCACGCGCTTCCATATTTTTTGTATATAAGGTGTGCTACAATTCTCCACATGAATTTATAGACTAGGTGAGGTCAGGTGGTTTATTCCTACGCCAATCAACAGCCATAATGTTCGGCTGATTAACTAATTAAACACAGATACTTTCAAAGTCTACTTGCAACCATTGACGAAGGAACTTACAATACTGAGGATTCATTATCAGAGGATACCAAGGATTTCCGCTGAACAAATATTTGTTTGTTTGTTGTGTTTTGTTTTACGGCATATCAACCTCGGTGGGTCATTTAATGCCGACAAAGTTGTGAAATAAATTCATTCTTAATGCATAATAACATTTTGTTTATTAACTCATGTTTTTCTATTCAACCCATAGTTGGGACCCTAACAGGTACTACCACTCCGGGTCAGAGTGGACCAGGGACTAATGGTGATGAAGGGGTGCTCCACATTCCCCAAACCTCCAGAACTGGAACCTCACCATCAGATAGAGTTTAACGTCATTCAAAGGACATGTAGACCCTCAGACACCGCATTGTAGCACCCATATGATAAGAAGGATTGTGGGTTGCCATAAGGGCAATAGGGTTGGGGCAATTATATAGGTGCTAGGGATTGAAGTGGCCAGCCGACTGATCGGATGGGGCCTCTCCGACCGTCCGTTTATCCCAAGAAAAACCTAAAGTGGAATATTGGAAATCATGGACTGCTCAGCCACCTGGGCTCTATCCTTAAACATCATGGGTCGCCACCCACGGCCAACAGATGGCTCCATTGGGGGAGTCTTACCACTCTGCAGAGGTGCAGTCGGTGCATTCTAACGCCCCAGCCGACAGGGCGGTAAAGATTTGCGAGTTTTTCACACCAGTGTTAACCGAAGGTATTTCACTGGGGTCTGAGTGACAACATGTCTTCTCATGTCTCCAGGACTCATCTGAGTATTCTAGCAGATTGCAGCAATGCAGTAGTCTGGATGGTCTCACTTCTTCCTCTGATTCCTAGTTCCTCCAGTCTTTTTTCCAAGCTTTTTGGGACCATTCCAAGTACACCATTATTATTATTATTATTATTATTATTATTATTATTAATAATAATAATAATAATAATAATAATAATAATTTTTTACAGTTTAATATGAAATCATTGACATTCTATAACCTTCACCGGTGATCTCCCTTTGATTTAAAAAAATAAGTTCCTTTTGTTTGAGTTTTCAAATTATTTGATGCAGTTTTTAATTCCTCCCACAGAATATTATTTGCTTGAATATATTTTTCTTATATTCTTATATACACCTCCTTTCATGATGGACAATATGTTTCTCTTTGATTAAATATCTGGAGAGCCTCTGGCTATTTGAAACTTAAACATCAATGGATAAAATTTACCTACAAAAAAAACAAAAAAAAACTAACAATAGATCTATATTATCAAGGGCTCATATTAACTTTTTAAATAATACAATAATTCATTGAAGTGTATAGAATATTATAAAAATCACATATATGTTTCTGTATCATTTGATTTTATTTATAAAGAAAAATCCACATTGTATTAAATTTATTTCAAAAACAAACCTCGATACTTCCTGTAATAATCTATCTATCTATCTACCTACCTACCTATCGGCTGTTTTCCGACTGTTCAGATCTATCTATCTATCTATCTATCTATCTATCTATCTACCTACCTACCTTTCGGCTGTTTTCCGACTGTTCAGATCTATCTATCTATCTATCTATCTACCTACCTACCAACCTATCTGCTGTTTTCCGACTGTTCACATCTATCTATCTATCTATCTATCTATCTACATATCTACCTACCTACCTATCGGCTGTTTTCTGACTGTTCAGATCTATCTATCTATCTATCTACCTACCTATCGGCTGTTTTTTGAATGTTCAGATCTATCTATCTATCTATCTATCTATCTATCTACCTACCTACCTATCCGCTGTTTTCCGACTGTTCAGATCTATCTATCTATCTATCTATCTATCTATCTATCTATCTAACTATCTATCTATCTACCTACCTATCGACTGTTTTCCGACTGTTCAGATCTATCTATCTATCTATCTATCTATCTATCTACCTACCTACCTATCTGCTGTTTTCCGACTGTTCACATCTATCTACCTACCTACCTACCTACCTACCTATCGGCTGTTTTCTCACTGTTTACATCTATCTATCTATCTATCTATCTATCTATCTATCTGCTGTTTTCCGACTGTTCAGATCTATCTATCTATCTACCTACCTACCTACCTACCTACCTACCTATCGGCTGTTTTCTGACTGTTCAGATCTAAATATCTATCTATTCTATCTATCGGCTTTTTTCCGACTAGTCAGATCTATCTATCTATCTATCTATCTATCTATATCTATATCTATCTATCTATCTATCTATCTATCTATATATATATATATATATATATATATATATATATATATATATATATATATATTATCTACCTATCTATCTACCTATCGACTGTTTTCTGACTGTTCAGATCTATCTATCTATCTATCTATTTATCTATCTGCCTACAAATCGGCTGTTTTCCGATTGTTCAGATCTATCAGTCTATCTATTTATCTATCTACCTATCTATCTAGCTATTGGCTGTTTTCTGACTGTTCAGATCTATCTATCTATCTATCTATCTATCTACCTATCGGCTGTTTTCTGGCTGTTCAGATCTATCTATCTATCTATCTATCTATCTATCTATCTATGTAGGTAGGTAGGTAGGTAGTTAGATAACTTATATGTAGGAACTTAACATTTCGTAAATAAACAAACAGTAACCATAAAATGGGTACATGATTCTAACGTATGTAACTTGAATAAGAAAATTTGCTAATTGATAAAGAATATAATTCTAATATATCCTAAATATCCAATATTGGCTGATTAATATCATTTCTTTAAAAAAAAATTAGAATTGATTTCTAAGCATTGATCTCTACTGTCAATAACATTTTTCCAACGATTTATGAGCGCCATCTTACAGTAATTACAAAGTTTGACTGGATTAAAATAGCAGTTTACGCTTCTTCATGCTTTTTTAAGAACCACTCCATCAATATGCTTCTTTAATCTCTTAAAGAGAAGGAAATCAGTTCATCTGGGGAATAGGGAAAATGCCGAAGTCCAAACATATCTTGAAGATATCATCTTTTCTGTTTGGTTACGATCATTATCATGGTATAATACGACAGCTTGGCAATTGATCAAACTGGGGCTGTGTTTTTTTAAACAGTAAATTTTCAATAACATTAAGAAAAACAAACACAAAAAAACTTTTCGCCTGAGTGTAAAAGAATCTATTTTATTTTTAATTATTTATCTTGCTTAGATTTCTTCGGACTGGTTGTGTAAGTTCAAGATTCTTGACTTCCTCGGCTCCGTTATACGCAGAGGGACTTAAAACTCCGCCCGCATCCTAGTAGGAGTTATTGGCTTCTCTCTGCTTCCGTCTCGGTTATTAGCTTCTTCCTTTTAAGACTGCCGAGTTTTACAAGAAGATTTCCGAGTTCTTCCAGAAGGTTCCAGAGTTCTATAAGAAGATTCCCGAGTTCTACAAGAAGGTTCCAGAGTTTTACAAGAAGATTCCAGAGTTCTACAAGAAGATTCCAGAGTTCTACAAGAAGGTTCCCGAGGTTCTACAAGAAGGTTCCAGAGTTCTACCAGGTTCCAGAGTTCTACAGAAGGTTCCAGAGTTCTACAAGAAGGATCCAGAGTTCTACAAGAAGGTTCCAGAGTTCTACAAGAAGGTTCTAGAGTTCTACCAGAAGGTTCCAGAGTTCTACAATAAAGTTCCCGAGGTCTACAAGAAGGTTCCCAAGGTTCTACAAGAAGATTCCCGAGGTTCTACAAGAAGGTTCAGAGTTCTACAAGAAGGTTCCAGAGTTCAAGAAGTTCAGAGTTCTAGAGTTCTACAAGAAGGTTCCAGAGTTCTACAGAAGTTCCAGAGTTTACAGAGTTCAGAGTTCCAGAAGGTTCCAGAGTTCTACAAGAAGTTCCAGAGTTCTACCAGAAGGTTCCAGAGTTCTACAATAAAGTTCCAGAGTTCTACAAGAAGATTCCAGAGTTCTGTATTGATATAATCCTAAGTTCTGTATTGATATTATCTCACTAAAATACTTGGAAACACTAAAAAGTTTCCGACCAAGATAAAAAAAAGAAGGAAAAAGAAAACAAAAGCGTACTCATTTCACTATGAAATATACTAGATACTCATCATATCTGTCATGCATTTCACCATCTCATAGATGTTGTATGTTTTCATCCTAATAGCCATCTGATGGTTTTTTTTTTTGGTGGGGGGGATACATTTAGAGTAGGGCCGTGTTAGCTCAGTTGGTAGAGAGTTCGGCTAGAAACCACAAGGTTCCTAGTTCAATACCGACCCTCGCCAACTCAGCGTATGAGTAGCACAGGGATCTGTGCGGTAAAGAAAGGAGCTGATGGTAGGTGCGGTGCTCCACCTCAGACGCTGAAATAATCTCCTTGGTCTAGCGCAAGTGAAAAGGGGATACTCCCTCGCTGTATGGCTCATACCGACATTAGGCCGCCCTGACGACTTTACTTACATTTAGAATAGTAATCCAAAGAAAAGGTACTAATTGGTCTGGAAGATTTTCATATTTTTTTTTTACTTACTAAACAATTAAGCTTTTTTCTTACAATTGGTTCTGAATTAAAATTGACTATTTCTTTTGGACTGTGGAATTGGAATATTTAAACATCATGCGTCTTAAAGCTTTTATTCATGAAGAACTGGGGCAAGTCCCGCAAATTAATTTTGATTATTAAATTATATCATTTCATCAGTAAAAATCAAAAACTAAATTTGTACTTTTCCTCATTAGAAACATGATAAATTATATTTGAGACTTTATTTCTCAATGAAGTATAAGTCGACTCACAAGATGAGTAGCGAGTTCGATTCTCACTGGATGCCCTACACTTGCGAACTTAAGACAAATCATACCTGTGGGGAACGATTCAAGTAAATAAGGAATGCAGCCTATTGCGGTGTAACAGTCAGCAATGTATACTCCAGAGATGTATTATAGTCAAGTCACGCTGAAAGCACCTGTTCCCACTAGATCACCGAACTTAAGCAGCGATGGGACTGTTCAATATTCAATTGGGTGACCACTTAAGCAATAGCAGTTACCGTAAGCAACCCGAGTTCTTTGATTGATAAAAATGGCGTGGTTCGGTATTAAATGACCCGAAAGGGTTGATATGCCGGAAAACAAAACAACCAACCAGCCTTGGTAAGACCTCATTTGGAATTTGCTAATGTGGATTGGAGTCCAAGATTAATCAAGGGCATAAAACTCATTGAGGGTTATTCAAAGGAGAGCTACTAAAGTAATGATTGATTTCAAAAAAACTTTTATATGAAGTAAGACTTAAATTGACTTACCAAGTTTGATTTATCGACGTACAAGAATGGATATGATTAAAGTCTACAAATATACACATGGATTTTATTCAACGATCTTTGATCTACTAAACATTGCTCAAAATATCAATACCAGGGGTCATAAATTAAAAATGTTGTTAAGCAAATGCAAGACAAAATTATTTTAGTAACAAAGTGGTGAATACATGGAATAAACTACCATCATCAATAGTGAAAGCCCCATCTCTGACCTCCTTTAAGGCAATGTTAGATAATCTGTGGAAAGATTATAAATATTCTGTGGAATTAAGATGAATGTTTATAAGGAAAAGCTGACAGGTCTCAGACCTAATAGGCTAGCTGGCCCGTGTTAAGATTTCAATGCACCAATTTATGAGTTTTCCAAGTTACAAGCTGTCACTAATTCGATTTTTTACTTTGTTTTGAGAGCTAAAATTTGAGATACCAGCGAGCTTCAGATATGCTAATGCTAATACGTTTATTAAAATATTTAAGATTACAAATTCATCATGCCTAAGAAAAATATTATTCATATAAGAATAAATATTAAAACATTATACAGCGCATAATGTTTCAATATAGAAAAGAATTAACATAGACAAAATAATGGAAAAATAATGTTTCCATTATTCTGTCCAACCTCTGAATCTATTATTGTCAGTACACCACCACCACTAGTAGTACAACTACTACTACTACTACTTGCTATCCATCGTATCCGATGATGACACCACGCGAATCATTTTCCTCCAATGTATTCGGTCTCTGATTGCGTCTTGCCAACTGCCTATGGGGATATTCAAGTCCTTCAGGTTTCTTTTGATGTTGTCTTTGTACCTGCACTTTGGTCTACCGATTCTACGTGATACCCTCTCTCAGTTGAGAGTACGGAATCTGTCATCCTCAAGTCTGTTTAAGTGGCCAGCCCATCTCAAGTTGCGTTGGACAAGTATTGCATGATGCATGCCAGGGAGTCCAGTTCTCTTCAGGGTGGTCCTGTTCGAAACATATTGCCACCACCTGACATTTAATATGCTGCGCAAGTGACGCATATAGTAGACATGTAGTCTATGGGCTTTGTATATCGTCCAGGCTTCTGCACTGTACAGGAGGGCTGAGAGAACTATGGTGCGGTATACTGCACGTTTAGTTTTGAAGGAGACGTGTCGGTTGAACCAGACTCGCCTCTTCAGCCGACCAAATACTTTGGAAGCATTTGAAATTCGGAGATCAAGCTCTGCATTGAGTCTATTGTTGATGGCAACTGTGTTTTCCTTAATGTGACAGAGAACACGGGTTGAGTGGCGGGCATGAAAACTTGCCGTATTCTCGATGGAAGCGTTCCAGTCTCCCCCTTAAAAAAAACACCTTTTTTTGTTACGTTTTTCAAAGAAAAATAACACTGAATTGTATATGTCCATAATGAAATAAAATGTAGTGGTTTACGTGTTTTAATACATTTTAATGTTTATTTGTTATGAATGATATTTTTCTTTGGCGTAATTATAGGAAATAAAAATAGAAAACAAGTCGGTGTTTGGAAAGAGAAGGTTTAGCCTGCGAGAAGGCGTTGGACTCGCTTCTTTTTACCCCCCCCCCCCTAAAAAAAAAACTTGTTGAGTTAAATCTTTATTTTCCCCCGCTACTTTTTTTCCTATACTTAAACAAAAAACAAGCCAAATACATAGCATGTAAAACGCCTAAACTTATTCAAATAGAATGTGAGGATTTTACTGTTATTAGGGGGGGGGGGTAAAAAAAGAAGCGAGTCCAACGCCTTTCGCAGGCTAAACCTCTCTTTCCAAACACCGACTTGTCTTCTTTTTTATTTCCTATAATTACGCCAAAAGAAAAATATCATTCATAACAAATAAACATTAAAATGTATTAAAAAACGTAAACCACTACATTTTATTTCATTATGGACATATACAATTCAGTGTTATTTTTCTTGAAAAACGTAACAAAAAAGGTGTTTTTTTTAAGGGGAGACTGGAACGCTTCATCGAGAATACGGCAAGTTTTCATGCCCGCCACTCAACCCGTGTTCTCTGTCACATTAAGGAAAACACAGTTTGCCATCAACAAGCTCAATGCAGAGCTTGATCTCCGAATTTCAAATGCTCAAAGTATTTGGTCGGTGAAAGGCGAGTCTGGTTCAACCGACACGTCCTCCTTCAAAACTAAACGTGCAGTATACCGCACCATAGTTCTCTCAGCCCTCCTGTACAGTGCAGAAGCCTGGACGATATACAAAGCCCATAGACTACATGTCTACTATATGCGTCACTTGCGCAGCATATTAAATGTCAGGTGGTGGCAATATGTTTCGAACAGGACCACCCTGAAGAGAACTGGACTCCCTGGCATGCATCAGCAATACTTGTCCAACGCAACTTGAGATGGCTGGCCACTTAAACAGACTTGAGGATGACAGATTCCGTACTCTCAACTGAGAGGGGTATCACGTAGAATCGGTAGACCAAAGTGCAGGTACAAAGACAACATCAAAGAAACCTGAAGGACTTGAATTCCCATAGGCAGTTGGCAAGACGCATCAGAGACCGAAACATGGAGGAAAAATGATTCGCGTGGTGTCATCATCGGAACGATGGATAGCAAGTAGTAGTAGTAGTAGTTGTACTACTAGTGGTGGTGGTGTACTGGACAATAATAGATTCAGAGGTGGACAGAATAATGGAACATTATTTTCCATTATTTTGTCTATTTAATTCTTTCTATATTGAAACATTATGCGCTGTATAATGTTTTAATATTATTCTTATATGAATAATATTTTTCTTAGGCATGATGAATTTGTAATCTTAATATTTTAATAAACGTATTAGCATTAGCATATCTGAAGCTCGCTGGTATCTCAAATTTTTAGCTCTCAAAAACAAAGTAAAAATCGAATTAGTGACAGCTTGTAACTTGGAAAACTCATAAATTGGTGCAATTGAAATCTAACACGGGCCAGCTAGCCTATTAGGTCTGAGACCTGTCAGCTTTTCCCTTATAAACATTCATCTTAATTCCACAGAATATTTATAATCTTTCCACAGATTATCTAACATTGCCTTAAAGGAGGTCAGAGATGGGCTTTCACTATTGATGATGGTAGTTTATTCCATGTATTCCACTTTGTTACAAAATAATTTTGTCTTGCATTTGCTTAACAACATTTTTAATTTATGACCCCTGGTATTGATATTTTGAGCAATGTTTAGTAGATCAAAGATCGTTGAATAAAATCCATGTGTATATTTGTAGACTTTAATCATATCCATTCTTGTACGTCGATAAATCAAACTTGGTAAGTCAATTTAAGTCTTACTTCATATAAAAGTTTTTTTGAAATCAATCATTACTTTAGTAGCTCTCCTTTGAATAACCCTCAATGAGTTTTATGCCCTTGATTAATCTTGGACTCCAATCCACATTAGCAAATTCAATGAGGTCTTACCAAGGCTGGTTGGTTGTTTTGTTTTCGGCATATCAACCTTTCGGGTCATTTAATACCGAACCACGCATTTTTATCAATCAAAGAACTCGGTTGCTTACGGTAACTGCTATTGCTTAAGTGGTCACCCAATTGAAATATTGAACAGTCCATCGCTGCTTAAGTTCGGTGATCTAGTGGGAACAGGTGCTTCAGCGTGACTTGACTATAATACATCTCTGGAGTATACATTGCTGACTGTTACACCAATAGGCTGCATTCCTTATTTACTTGAATCGTTCCCCAGGTATGATTTGTCTTAAGTTCGCAAGTGTAGGGCATCCAGTGAGAATCGAACTCGCTACTCATCTTGTGAGTCGACTATACTTCATTGAGAAATAAAGTCTCAAATATAATTTATCATGTTTCTAATGAGGAAAAGTACAAATTAGTTTTTGATTTTTACTGATGAAATGATATAATTTAATAATCAAAATTAATTTGCGGGACTTGCCCCAGTTCTTCATGAATAAAAGCTTTAAGACGCATGATGTTTAAATATTCCAATTCCACAGTCCAAAAGAAATAGTCAATTTTAATTCAAACCAATTTTAAGAAAAAATTCTATTGTTTTAGTAAGTAAAAAAATATGAAAATCTCAGACCAATTAGTACCTTTCTTTGGATTACTATTCTAAATGTAAGTAAAGTCGTCAGGGCGGCCTAATGTCGGTATGAGCCATACAGCGAGGGAGTATCCCCTTTTCACTTGCGCTAGACCAAGGAGATTATTTCAGCGTCTGAGGTGAGCACCGCACCTACCATCAGCTCCTTTCTTTACCGCACAGATCCCTGTGCTACTCATACGCTGAGTTGGCGAGGGTCGGTATTGAACTAGGAACCTTGTGGTTTCTAGCCGAACTCTCTACCAACTGAGCTAACACGGCCCTACTCTAAATGTATCCCCCCCACCAAAAAAAAAACCATCAATGGCTATTAGGAAAACATACAACATCTATGAATGGTGAAATGCATGACAGATATGATGAGTATCTAGTATATTTTCATAGTGAAAATGAGTACGCTTTTGTTTCTTTTTCCTTCTTTTTTTTATCTGGTCGGAAACTTTTTAGTGTTCCAAGTATTTTAGTGAGATAATATCAATACAGAACTTAGGATTATATCAATACAGAACTCTGGAATCTTCTTGTAGAACTCTGGGAACTTTATGTAATCTGGAACTTCTGTAGAATCTGGAACCTTCTTGTAGAACTCTGGAACTTCTGTAGAACTCTGGAACTTCTTGGAGAACTCTGACCTTATGAAACTCTGGACCTTCTTGTAGAACTCGGGAATCTTCTTGTAGAACTCTGGAACTTCTTGTCGAACTCTGGAACCTTCTTGTAGAATCTGAACTTCTTGTAGAACCTCGGGAATCTTCTGTAGAACCTTGGGAACCTTCTTGTAGACCTCGGAACTTTATTGTAGAACTCTGGAACTTCTGGTAGAACTCTAGAACCTTCTGTAGAAACTCTGGAACCTTCTTGTAGAACTCTGGATCCTTCTTGTAGAACTCTGGAACCTTCTGGTAGAACTCTGGAACCTGGTAGAACTCTGGAACCTTCTTGTAGAACTCGGGAACCTTCTTGTAGAACTCTGGAATCTTCTTGTAGAACTCTGGAATCTTCTTGTAAAACTCTGGAACCTTCTTGTAGAACTCGGGAATCTTCTTATAGAATCTGGAACCTTCTGGAAGAACTCGAAATCTTCTTGTAAATCGGCAGTCTTAAAGAAGAAGCTAATAACCAAGACGGAAGCAGAGAGAAGCAAATAACTCCTACTAGGATGCGGCGGAGTTTTAAGCTCCTCTGCGTATAACGGAGCCGAGGAAGTCAAGAATCTTGAACTTACACAACCAGTCCGAGAAATCTAAGCAAGATAAATAATTAAAATAATAGATTCTTTTACACTCAGGCGAAAAGTTTTTTTGTGTGTTGTTTTTTAATGTTATTGAATTTACTGTTTAAAAAAACACAGCCCCAGTTTGATCAATTGCAAGCTGTCGTATTATACCATGATAATGATCGTAACCAAACAGAAAGATGATATCTTCAGATATGTTTGACTTCGGCATTTTCCCTATTCCCCAGATGAACTGATTTCCTTCTCTTAAGAGAATTAAAGAAGCATATTGATGGAGTGGTTCTTAAAAAAGCATGAAGAAGCGTAAACTGCTATTTTAATCCAGTCAAACTTTGTAATTACTGTAAGATGCGCTCATAAATCGTTGGAAAATGTTATTGACAGTAGAGATCAATGCTTAGAATCAATTCTATTTTTTTTAAAGAATGATATTAATCAGCCAATATTGGATATTTAGGATATATTAGAATTATATTCTTTATCAATTAGCAAATTTTCTTATTCAAGTTACATACGTTAGAATCATGTACCCATTTTATGGTTACTGTTTGTTGATTTACGAAATGTTAAGTTCCTACTATAAGTTATGTAACTTACCTACCTACCTACATAGATAGATAGATAGATAGATAGATAGATAGATAGATCTGAACAGCCATAAAAAGAAAACAGCCGTAGGTAGATAGATAGATAGATAGATAGATAGATCTGAACAGTCAGAAAACAGCCAATAGCTAGATAGATAGGTAGATGATAAATAATAGACTGATAGACATTGAACAATCGGAAAACAGCCGATTTGTAGGCAGATAGATAAATAGATAGATAGATAGATAGATCGAACAGTCAGAAAAATCAGTCGATAGGTAGATAGATAGGTAGATATATTATATATATAATATATATATTATATATATATAATATATTAAATATATATAATATGATAGATAGATAGATAATAGATATAGATATAGATAGATAGATAGATAGATAGATAGATCTGACTAGTGGAAAAAAGCGATAGATAGAATAGATAGATATTAGATCTGAAAGTCAGAAAACACCGATAGTAGGTAGTAGGTAGGTAGGTAGGTAGATAGATAGATAGAATCTGAACAGTCGGAAAACAGCAATAGATAGATAGATAGATAGATAGATAGATAGATGTAAACAGTGGAAAACAGCCGATAGGTTAGGTAATAGGTAGTAGGTAGAAGATGTGAACAGTCGAAACAGCAATAGGTAGTAGGTATAGATAGATAGATAGATAGATATGATAGATTCTGAACAGTCGAAAACATCGATAGGTAGTAGATAGATAGATAGTTGATAGATAATAGATAGATTAGATAGATAGATAGATAGAATCTGAAGAGTCGAAACAGCGGATAAAAAAAAGGTAGGTAGTAGATAGATAGATAGGATAGATTAGATAGATGATCTGACATCAAAAAAACAGCCGTAGGTAGGTAGATAGATAAGAAGATAGATCTGACATCAGAAACAGCCGATAGGTAGTAGGTAGATTGTAGATAGATAGCTAGATAGATAATAGAATGTGACAGTCGAACAGCAGATAGGTTGGTGAGGTTAGGTAGATAGATAGATAGATAGATAAATCTGAACAGTCGAAAACAGCGAAAGGTAGGTAGGTAGATAGATGATAGATAGATAGATAGATAGATAGATCTGAACAGTCGAAAACAGCCGATAGTAGTAGGTAGATAGAAGATAGATTATTACAGGAAGTATCGAGGTTGTTTTGAAATAAATTTAATACAATGTGGATTTTTCTTTATAAATAAAATCAAATGATACAGAACCATATATGTGATTTTAATAATATTCTAACACTTCAAATGAATTATTGTATATTAAAAAGTTAATATGAGCCCTGATATATAGATCTATTGTTAGTTTTTTTTTGTTTTTTGTAGGTAAATTTTATCCATTGATGTTTAAGTTTCAATAGCCAGAGGCTCTCCAGATATTTAATCAAAGAGAAACATATTGTCCATCATGAAAGGAGTGTATAAAGAATATAAAAAAATAATTCAAGCAATAAATTCTGTGAGAATTAAAAACGCCATAAATAATTGAAAACTCAAACAAAAGGAACTTATTTTTTAAATCAAAGGGAGATCACCGGTGAGGTT
>CM042152.1:4820257-4855257 GCA_023376005.1 Doryteuthis pealeii
AAAGAGAAGATCGGTGAATATATCGCTACGCCACGTTACGTATATCAGCTTTGGGTATCGTGAATATAACAGATACCGTTACGTTCATCTACAATTAAATTTGGTGTGTTGCTTTATAGCGTTGGCGTTGAATATTTGTCTTAATCTTTTGTTGTGGATGTATGCGATCATGGATGCATTGTTGAAATTAAAGCTGTTTATGTTTTGGATATGTGTTGGAATAAACAGTTGTTGATGTCACCACTTTAGTATATATATATATATATATATATATATATATATATATATATATATATATATATATATATAAAAGTGGTGAATTAAAAGAACTGAGATGATGTTTTCGTTTCAAATGTTTCATAAAAGTCTAGGTAAACCAAGTGTTAATTTATTTATCACGCATCCCACGTATGCAAGTCAGACACAAGGTCCTATTAATGAGGGACAACCTACCAACCGTAGCTCATGGGATGGGAGGCAGAAAAATGCGTGGGTCCCCTCAGCATCCCCCTCAGGAGAGCGCATCGGGCACTGGGCAATAAGCTCAGTCCTGCCCCTTTAAATCAAGGGGCAGGTGTTGCCTGGGGGATGGCACTTAGGATCAGGCCGTTATACATAACTTTACCAATCCATTGACCGAAGCCACCGGACACAGGACAAAGAGGCCAAAAGTCCGATGACAGGTAAGCATTAACTGTTAATAGTACTTTGGATGTAAATATATCTGAAATAGTTTTTTTCTAAAAATATATTAGGGGAAATATTTTACGAGGTCTATCCCCACCCCTATTTTATTTTGTGAGATAAAAAAAATGACCCATCAGAAAACTTTTTTACTTTTTTTCTATAAAGATAAGAGTCTGAATAACTATATCAAAGAAATTGTATAACATACAACGAAGTATTTTTTCTAGGAAAAATTAATGAAATCATAAATAAAAAGTGCAAAAAATGTCATATATTATTATTTGAAACTTTTTTTTTTTTGCTTTTTTAATTGGTATGTTATTCTATTGTCAAAATATTTTTTTAAAGCCTCAACACAGTAAACATTGTTATCGCATAGAGTACCGTGGATTTTATGATAACATTGTTATCGTATGGAGTACCGTGGATTTTACGATAACATTGTTACCGTATGGAGTACCGTGGATTTTCGACTATCTTTTTATGTGACACTTACAGTGATATGATGTATTTACCAACCGCTCTTTACGAACATGTTGCAACACAAGGTGATTTCTTAAGCGAGATTTGACTGATTGGAATTTTTCCTTACTCTAGATTGGTTTCCATACCGGAGTTAAAGAACACAGACTGCGGCGCTATTTACCTATAGATGGAGAGAGAAATGGTAGATGCTTCGTTTTCCATTATTGTAAAGTCAAGTGGTCTACGAGCAATCACTCGTCTCATGCTCCACGGGGGGTTCGAAACAAGACGGTGACGGCAAAATCCCGCCTGTCGCGGATGTCAAGTCGGTTGGCCCGTTCGCGCACGCCGCCGTGTATGCAACGACGACAAGCCACGCCCAACGGAGACGAAACGCAACAGCCGCCGCTACTAGCGACAGACGACCGCTATGGCAGGCTCCAGCGGAACGAAAAGAGACGCCTTTCGTAATACCGTGGCGACACCGGTCGCGGTTCCGGCTTAGAGGCTTTCAGCCGTTATCGCGCGGAGGCAGCTTGGCACCGCCGCTCGTTCGTGCGAGCACGCGAACCGTTGCTCCGATTCCGCGGTTCCTCTCGTACTGGACGGGATACCTTAGTACTAGTACTATGTTAAAGACAGACATGAACAGCATGTCCGCCATCATCTGGGAGAGACAGCTGCGGTGGCTTGGTCACGTCAGGAGGATGGACAAAGGCCGCATCCCCAAAGACCTACTGTATGGCGAATTAGTAGAAGGCACCCTACCGGTAGGGAGACCACGCCTGCACTTTAAACATATCTGCAAGAGGGGCATGAAGACATGCCACATCAACACCAACACATAGGAGGCTTGTGCAGAAGACCATGCGAGCTGGCGTCTCCTCGTCAAACAAAAAACGGAAAGGAGTGAAAAAGAAGCCGCCACAGAAAAGAGAGATAAAAGGAGGGAGAGACAACAGCAACTCAAGCAAGCATCACCGTTTGTTTGCAGTCACTGTACCTGAGATTGTCATTCAAAAATGTGTCTGTTAGGCCACACAAGCAATTGCAGATAAAATGTAAAATAAAATATAAGTGGACACTATGCCATCGTCTTTAGTAGACGGAGGGATGCCAAATAATAGTAGCAGTACTATGTGAAGGGCAAACAGACTTGTCCAGGATTTGAACTCGGTTATCAACAATTTCCTACGAGCTTCAATTTCCTGTAGTTCTGAGTCGTCAGTTCTGTAATACATTTACTAGGATCCTGTTTCCGGATTCCAATCTGTTTCTCCACAAAGTCTTGCACGTTTATTTTTTTTTTGTTTCCTAGCAACCCACAATGATCCCATCAATCTGTTAATATCAGGTCGACAAAATTGCACAATATATTATTAAATGCAAGCTGAATTCCTATTTCTTTCTATAAGACTTATGATATCATGCATCAACAATACAAGCAGTTCAATCTAAGTTATCCATGAGGTTATGTTCTTTTATCTATAATAGCGCTGTAATTACAAATGGTCTGACTTATACCGCACGAATTGGCTAACTACATTGCAATTATTTTCCCTAGACATTTGTCTGAGATAACGGATATTCTGTAGTTCAATTCAGAAGCAAATAATCCGATAAAAAAAACGTAAGAAACTGAAGACCAATATAAATTCACGTGTATACTTGTAATGAAAAATTATTGGAGTAATGAAAATACATTAATTAGGAATTTTTAATCAATAGAGTTTATTACTAAATGAGCCGAGGAACCACAATATATGTATCGCACAAATATGATCAATGAAAGTATTTTCTAGTTGGTCCACTCTGGTGTTTCTATGTAATGGATACTCAAATTTTGTATGGACCATATGACTTTTAGGCACCCCTTTTGCGATCTCAACTCATAAGGGCATGCTTTTCATTTACACCAACAAAATCCGGTTGTTTGTTAACATACCATTTTAGAGTCTTTTTTTTAATTATAAAACTAACAGTAGTGAGATAGCCAATGGCTTGTTATCTTATTTGCATATGTCTCCTACAGCAGTATATATATATAGATAGTTTTGAGGTCATAAACTAACTAGCTACGAGAAGCTAAGAGAGAGAGAGAGAGCTACGATACGCTCAGAGAATTACTACTACTACTGCAACAAGAAGTACGAAACTACACACCACAGCACTAACCATAACCCTAACCCCTAACTTTGACCCCTAACCCTAACAAAAAACCGGATTTTGTCGGTGCAAACGAAAATCATGTCCTTATGAATCGAGATCACAAAAGGTGTGCCTAAAAGTCATATGGTCCTTTTTTTTATAAACGCATTTTCCGTTTAACTATTAGATGTGACCCTAACTCTTAGATTTGACCCTAACAAGTACTGCCACTCCAGGTCAGAGTCGAACTGGGAGCAATGGTGATGAAGGGGTGCTTCAAATATCCCAGACATCCAGAAATGGAAACTGACCATCAGATAGAATTTAACGTCATACCCAGGACATGAAGACCCAGAGCCATCTCATTCTAGCACATATATGATAAAAAGGGTTGGTGCTTGTAAAGGACACAAAAGGGTTGGGACAATCGAATAAATACTAGGGCTTGACCTGACCAGCCGAATGATAGAAGGGCGCCTCTCCGACCGCCCATCTAGCCTAAGTCGAGTATTACATATCATGGACTGTTCATCCACCAGGATTCCGTCCATAAGCATCACGGGTCGCCACCTACGACCAACAGGTGGTCCTATTGATGGTCGGGGATTGTTTAAACCTCTGCGGAGATGCAGTCGGCTTCTAGTAACTAATATAGCAATATATAGTAAATAATAAAAGCATTTATAATACGCATATATAACGATGTCCATGAGGTTAGATTCCTTTATCCAAATTGCGACTGTAATTACAACAGACGCTCTGACTTACACCACGCCAATGTGTTAACTACTTTGTAATTTTTATTCTTAGACATTAGTCTGCGATAACGTATACTCATTATTGCAATTCAGCAGCAACTAATCCGATAAAGAGAAATAAGAAAATAAAAATCAGTGAAAAAAAAAAAAAGACAAAAAAGTATAAAGTAAACTGAGTAGAATATTAAAAAAAATAAACATTAATTTCTGATCTTGTTTCAGCAATTTTTATATCAATACCGTTGTACTTACATACTTACCTTCGTTCTCGTTGTTTGGCGTGTGTCACGCCAAGGCAGGCGGCGAAGTGATAAATAGATAAATGAAACTACCCCCCCCCACACACACACACATAAGCACCACAACCACGTTTTATTTTCAGCAGGCAAACTCATGTTCCAAAATCAAGTCTTACTTTTCCAGCTCTCCAGAGATCCATTACTACTGAATAGCAAGGTTGATCCTCGCTGGACTCCCAATACATGAAATATAATATATGTAATAATATAAAAGCGCATGGTGTAATGGTTAAAGTCATGGGAAATGGACTCGTCGCCCCGAGTTCAAATCCTGTAATTGCATTTCACTTAGCGCTAATACCATTCGGAAAGGTATGAATCCTACTCTCCCTCCAGCTATGGATAAATAGTAGTGCAGACTGGGCTCTTCAACCTTGGTTAGGCAACCGGTCTAGGAGAAAGAAAACTCTGAATTCAAACCTGTTGAACTCCGCTTAAGAAATTGACCTTGGGTCACATCCTGCTCCTTCGGAGGGTTGGTAAATATATAATATATATAATAATATTTCTGACTTTGGGATATTTTAATCTTTTAGAGTATCAAACCTCTTTCACTAGATAATCGTCAATTCTTCCGTCAATATTGAAATGAGACGAACATCAACTTTATTCATCAGCGTATTCAGTGAAGATGAGATAGATAGATAGAGAGAGAGAGAGAGAGAGAGTGAGAGAGAGAGAGAAATAGAGAGAGATAGATAGATATATAGATAGACAGATAGATGGATATAGAGAGTGTGTATTTGTCGCATACCCCACTTGTATGGACTGGGCACAAGGCTTCGTTTTAATGCGGGCCCACCCACAAGCCGAAGCTCATGGGTGGGAAAGAACAAAAATTGCGTCGATTCCTCGGCATTTCCCCTCTAGGGGGCGCCTCAGGCGCTGGGCTATAAACCCAGCCCTGCCCATAAAGAGTAGGTAATGCCTGGAGGGGTGGCCCTCTGGGATCGACGCTAATAATTGTATTTAACCCGGTCCAGTGGCCGAAGCACACTGGACCCCCCCCCGGATGGGGCAGGGAAAAAGATAGATAGATAGATAGAGAGAGAGAGAGGAGAGAGAGAGAGAGAGAGAGAGAGAAGAGAAGAGATTTCAAAAAATTGTTCTTATCTCCTCTCTAGCCGTATGCAATCTGTGTTCTGGCCACACGAATCTAACCCCATCTCAGTTGTTGTGGTTACCTGACGTCACACCTTATCCTTATTGCGTCCCCGGGCCTTTCAGATCTTTTCCTAAGTACACAACTCTTAAGTATTTATTCTTCCAAAATCTTCAATCATTTAAACAACAAAAGGCGATCTTTTTTAAAGTGATGATACAGGCATAAAATGGCTACACGAATTGTAACAAAAATATTCACATCAAATAATTTTCACTTTCTTTTGGAAGTCCGTCGCTAAACGACGATGACATTACTCCATATTACTTAGTGACAGTATTGAGTAATAGTCCTTTAGTCATGAGTCAGTGTTATCACCAGTTTATTTGGAGAAGGAGTGAATCCATTAATTCTGAAGGGAAACACATCAGTCATGATAATCCAGAATTTGTGACTACGCAGCAGAAAACTGAACAAGATTTTCTTTTCGATATTTTCTAGTTATCGATTTTATTGTTTTTTCTCATGGATTCTGATGCGTAGAATTTACTGATGGAGAAAAAAGTGCTCAATTTGGAGTTTAGGTGAAATTTGAAGCCTGAGAGTGGGTGAAAATGGCCAATTTCGTGTAAAATTAAAGTGCCAATATAATATGATTTTCTGATAGAGTTCGATGAGGAGTATCACATAGTAAAAGATGGTTGAATTCTGTTGAGAATTGTGGGAGACATGGAGCTTTAAAATGCCATTTTTCTGCCATTATAATTCTACGTATTTTGATGAAAATTTAACTTTTTATTGTTTTTTTTTAACTTTGGACCAACCAACAGACTCCACCAAGATATTGAAAAAGTGACCAGAAAACATTGTAGACCCTTTGGTGGCTCGATAGTCCAATTATGGAATTGCAGATGCAGTCACACACATGGCAGGGGAAATTCCCATCTACATTTGGTTGTTCATGACAACGAAGACGTCGCCGCTCTTCAGTCCCGTTTTGTCTTGATACTGAGCTGCTTAGCTTCTGTGTGGCAGGCGTCTCGCCAACCCTGTCTGTTAGAGGACAGATCCTACACGCTTGAAGGTGTGATGATACAAAAATAGGACCATGTGTGCAATATATTCCTTGACTCTGCACCACCAAAAGGAAACACCAAGACTGGTTTGACGAACAGGCCGCAGACATTCATCAATTACTGGATGACAAGAAGAAGGCTCACCAAGCAGTTATTAACAACCCAAACACGAGCAACCTTTGCCGAGGCTAAGTCCAAAGTTCAACGAATGACAAGATCAATGCAAAATGAGTGGCGGATCAAACATTTAGGTACATTCAGAAAATATAACAATAATATCATGGCTGTTTTTTAGGGATGGGAGAAAAGATGAAGATAGATATGGACATAGATAGATAGATAGGTAGATAGGAACAGACTAAGATAGATGGATAAGTATTTTTTTAGAATAATATTTTAAATGCAAAAAAAACAACAACGTATTAGCACTATGTGAAATGCAAACAGACTTGTCTAGGATTTGAACATGTTCATATATATATATATATATATATATATATATATATATTAGACAAAATTGGGTCACCCATTAAGATCTCGCTAGATGATTGGGATTAGGGAAAAGAGTAAGATCTGCCAAAATATTGTCTGTTTTTCATTTTAAAAACGAATTAAAATTTATTAAACCGATTATTTAAGGTCAAATTTTTGTCTAAGTCAAAAAGTATAACATAATGCGCATCAGTAAAAAAGCAAAATAATATTACACATGTAATTCATTTTTGATTCATTTAAAACGATGTTTTCGGTCAATTTCGATCAAGATGCCTGCCAAGACGCTACTTAAAATCCGTTTTTACAAAATAAATTGTAACTTTTGCGACTGAAATTCAAGAATTTGCTGATTCACATAATACACTACTGTTAATCAACTAAACAAGACATGTTAACAATTTTGGAGAAGTAAATACAAACTCTTGAGGAATATTTATATAAACACACCAGTATTGACTGATTAAAAAAAACTTACCGTATTTGACGGCATATAGGATGCACTTCTTTTCCAAAATGTTGACTCAAAAAATTGCCCTGCGTCTTATACATCGTAGGTGAAGTTTGAAGTTTTATTATTATTATTATTATTATTATTATTATTATTATTATTATTATTTCCTGCTATTGCGATTCTTGTATATGCTTATTGCTTGCCTGTACTGCCAAATTGCTTTTATACAGTTATGTTTCTGTTTGTGTAATACACAGCTAGACTGTTTTCAACAATATATGCTTAAATACACTAAACACTTTTTTACTGAATCTGACCTGCTGGAATGGGGGTGCATCTTATATGCCCGTGCGTCTTATATGTCGTCAAATATTCATCACCTATGTACGTACACTGGATGTCATTTTGCGGACTTATCATATTAGAAATCTACACCATATATATTTAAGCAAACATTTATTTCAGCAGGTCAGATTCGTTTTTAGTGTATTTAAGCATATATTGTTGAAAATAGTCTAGTTATGTATTACACAAACAGAAACATAGCTGTATAAAAGCAATTTGGCAGTACAGGCAAGCAATAAGCATTCACTAGACATCAACTCACTACAGATTTGGATTATGGGAGTAAACCCCGAAAAACAAATCCGGAGCCGGAGTCCCTAAGGTGGTGTGACGCTGAAATCCAGTGCAACCCAGCAACTCCTGCGACTCTACCGCTGCCAAACTGCAATGAGCTTTCCTTTGGATCACAGCGGCAGTGTGGAGAGAAGGGATTTGCTGTCTGGGCAACAGCTCATCCTCCATACCAAACTGCTCAGGCTACGTAGTTCCAAAAAAATGGACACTACTCCATCGTATCTCGTAGACGGAAGGATGCCATCAACAATATTTATTAATAATGGAGATTGTCTGTATTTCTGTCTGTAACAAAAACTACGTCATACCTCTACGTCACAGTTTACGTCACAATATTTCTATGTTATATACACCCAAAATTTGAGTAAGCAATGTTAAAAATTGTCTTTTACTCTCGTTCTTGTTTTTATTTTTTATTTTTTACAGTAACAAGAAGTTAACTAAAAAGTTTACAAATAAATAAATACCTACGATTTTGTGGAAAATTTATGTGGAAAATATTTAAAATAATTGTTTGATTATTACATGCACGTAATATTTTACTTGAGAGAGACGGGGCTCAGTTTTCATTTCAAATTGATTTTTCTTTTTTTTACTCCTTTAATAAATATGAGGATTTTGCTTACTTATGATACAAACCCTCTGACATTGAATTTTTAACTCCCGCCCTCTCAGGCAATGCCTTTCAAAAATTAATTTTTACGACGCCCGGAGGGTGTTTTCTGTTGCTAGTTCACATAATACATTAATGTTGACGTAAACGTGATTAATGATTTTTCTATGGCTGAAAGTGAAATATAATAGAGCAGACTAAGCAAACCACTTAACTTTTAAAATAATTTAATGAATTAATGTATTCGCGATCTTAAATCTAATCGACCTATACACTATATTGAATTTATAATTCAGTATAGTGTATTAAGTGCACCAAAACTTATTCTCTGGGGTTATTCATAATATATTGTCACAGTAAGTACAGAAAAAAAAAACATCTGAAGAAATCTAATAAAAATGAGTTTGACGATAGTGTCCGTTGCGTAAGGCTTAATGAACATGACTGCAACATCGTAGTAAACGAGTTTGAACTCTATTGCTCTGAATGTTTAAGATGAGGCTATTGATGATTAGTATTATCTGCGTTATTCGGTTTATTGTCCTCATCTTCATTGTTATCTGTACAACGTAACGGCCGATGTGCCCTCCGGCATTCTTCAGATATATATATATATATATATATATATATATATATATTGTATTTGTAACATCTTCACCTGATGATTGCCTCGCATGAAACCAATATGGTCGTGAATGTTCCCTTGTCACCTGATAAATAGATATGTAAAACCTTTATATATTTATTTTATTATATATATATATATATATATATATATAGAGAGAGAGAGAGAGAGAGAGAGAGAGATGAACGCTGAGTAGTCAGGAGAATGGACGTGTTTTTTCGCTGCTCCAAGAAGCAGCGATTTATTTATTATTTTAAAGCATATAAGGGAAGTGACAATTGTTATTTTTTTTTTTTTCATTTATTTATTTACTAGTTGAAACACATCAATTCATACGCGATTATACGCATTTAATTATGTGGAAATGTATGTTTACTGTTCATCATTTCTGTTCATCATCGGTAATGTCACACACACACACACACACACACATATATACATATATATATATATATATATGTATATATATATATATGTGTGTGTGTGTGTGACATTATATATATATATATATATATATATATATATGTGTGTGTGTGTGTGTGTGACATTACCGATGATGAACAGAAATGATGAACAGTATATATATATATATATATAATATATATATATATATAATATATATATATATATATATATATATATATATATATATATATATATAGGATGTATTTGGCTTTGAATAAACATGATGTTTGATATGCCATTAAACAAAGAAATTAAACCAGATCTAATTCTGTTTTTTTTCTATCTGTAATTATATTTTCTCAGCTATTTCCTTTCAATCTTCTCATTTTAAATTCTTATATGTACATAGAAATATTTAGTATTATCTGTGTTATTCGGACTATTGTCCTCATCTTCATTGTTATCTGTACAAAGTTTCGGCCTTCTTATTTCCCCTTTACGATACATTGGGGCCAGAGGCAGCATCATTTATTGTGAACCCAGGTAAGTAGAACATTTCTAGAATATTAAAGAAAAACATTTAAATATAATTGTCAACTGTGTAGTAAAGTTAGGCCTTCTTCAGGTATTTTGTGTCGGACTCGAGAACCTTCTTTTCGAACTCGGGAACCTTCTTTTTGAACTCGGGAACCTTCTTGTTGTAATCGGGAGCCATCACGGAAATTTGAACCTAACACTTTATTCAATCCACGGGGGTATCCTGTTCTCATTCCTCTAACCATAGCTAGGGTAGAGGTGTTCAGCTGTGTTAATTATAATTCTATGTTACTGCTGCCCTTGGCCAGGACTGAACCTGCAGTCCAGAGATAACTCTCACTTTGAACTGTCTTAACCTAACTCCTTTATCCACTAGGCCATGTGTTCAACTGGTTCCCGAGTTCGAAATAAGGTTACCGAGTACGAAAAGAAGGTTCCCGTGTCCGAGAAGGTTCCCGAATCCGACACGAAATACCCGAAGAAGGCCGGAGGGTACATTGCCGAAACGTTGTATAGATAAGGACAATAGTCCAAATAAGGCAGATAATACTAAGTTTGAACTCAATTACTTTCACTTTCAGACTGATATCCCTGGCAAAATGATAAATTCCCAAGCCCCGTAGCAACTACTATTCTTCTATTGAAGTTAAGGAAATTTAACTGACTTTTCTTTTAAGACTGTTGAATCTGTAATTTATAACACGGCAAGTTCATTTTGTTGGCGTCAACTAAGTTTTAACCAAATGGTTTTGTTAAAATGGGAAAATCAAAATATTGTATAAATTCTGACTTTACTTATTTGTTTATTGATAGAAGCAAAGGTCACTTCAGCCACTAAGGTGATATGTTTATTAAGCTGTCAAAAATCAAGGTGGCCTTGATTGGGGGGGGGGGGGGCTGGTGGTTAGCACTTGTCACGATGTCAACAATAGCTACATTTTTTTTCTATAAAAAAGATGTTCTCAATTTTAAAAATTAATTCAGCCTGGATCATCAGAAAGAAGCTTGTCACACGGCCACGAGACTTCTTCAGAATTGCTGAAATAAGAAAATTGCGACTAGAAGACACAGACCTTGTCGAAAAGAAAAGCAACTCTGATAAAGAACTAAGTGCAAATTTTCTGAATCATGCAATGCTAATTAGCATAGAATAAAACTCCGGACAAAGCTCCTCACCGTGTGTTTTCTCTCTGATCTAGTGTGCAAAACCTATTCATCTCCCTTGTATATGATGATAAAACCGTTGTTATTGTTAAAGGTGTGTTGTCTCATTCATAGAGCTGCCAGCAACCACGGAAGCTCATTTCCACTAATCTCTCAACTCGTCACAAAGACAACCAAGTTGCATCGATCCCAGTTTTGTGGATCAAAGGAACACGACATGGGCACAGAGAGTATCGACTAAGCATCTAGCCGGAAACACAAATGGTAGTCACGGAACTAAGTCAGATTATCAAGTACCGTGATTGCTACACAGAGAGTTGTTTGTGCCCATTTCTTGTTATACCAGAATGCTGCAGTTCCGGATAGAAAATCAATACCGCTGTGGATTGAAATTATGTTCAGAACAGCATAATTCCGATGTAGCATGAAATGAGCACAACATTTCTATTTGGTTTGTTTTGTTTTACGGCATATCAACCTCAGTGGATCAATTAATGCCGATAAAGTTTTGAAATAAAGTCATTTTAATGAACATTCAATATTTTTATAAACACATTTTCTATTTAACCCATACATGGGACCCTAACAGGTACTACCACTTCGAATCAGAGTGGATCAGGGAGCAATGGTGATGAAGGGGTGCTTCACATTCCCAAAACCTCAAAAACCGGAACCTCACCATCAGATAGAATTTAACGTCATTCTCAGGACATGTTGACCCTTAGCCACCGCCTTCTAGCACCCATATGATAAAAAGGGTTGGGGCTTGCCATAAGGGTAATAGGGTTGGAGCAATCATTGGAACAGCTGATTGATTGGAGGGGGCCTCTCCGACCGACCGTCTAGGCTAAGTAAGGGTCTAAGTGAAGTGTTGGAGGTCATGGACTGCTCATCCACCAAGACTCCGTCCTTAAGCTTTACGGTTCGCCACCCACGGCCAAAAGGTGCCCCTATTGGGGGGGGTGTCAAAAGTTCTGTTTAGCATTTAATGATTCGCCAATCTTACCAAAAACTTTTCAAGAATAAACGCAGGGTGTGCATTGTCAGTATGGTCGTTACCGATCTTATTAGAAAAGAAGATAAAATAGCAGCTAGATTGTGATACAATTGTCAATTTCCTACGTTCATTTGTGCCACAGACCTTATAATTCAAAATGTGGCAGGTATTTATGTTTTGTTGGCATCCATCCGTCTATTGAAGACGATAGCGTAGTGTCCACTTTATTTTATCCGCAAATGAGTGAGTGGCTGAACAGACCAATTTTTGAATGACAATCTCTGGTACAGTGATTGCAAACAAACAGTGATGCTTGCTGGAAATGCTGTTGTCTCTCCTTCCTTTTGGCTCTCTTTTCTGTGGCGGCTTCTTTCCTCTCTCTTTCGCTCCTTTTCGTTCCTTGTTTGACGAGGAGGCGCCAGTTCGTACGGTCTTCTGCATAAGCCTCCCATGTGTTGATGTCGATGTGGCATGTCTTCATGTCCCTCTTGCAGATATCTTTAAAGCGGAGGCGTGGTCTCCCTACCGGTCTGGTGCCTTCTACTAACTCACAATACAGTAGGTATTTGGGGATACGGCCTTTGTCCATCCTCCTGACGTGGCCGAGCCATCGCCGGCGTCTCTCGCAGATGATGACGGGCATGCTGTTAATGTTTGCTCGTTCCAGTACGTCTGCCTTGGAACGAGCAAACATTAATAATTAAAAATGTGGCAGGTATTTCTGTTACAATAATATATATATACATATCTTATTATAATGGAGATTGTGGGTTCGTCTGTCTGTAACCGAAACTATATTACTATACAAGTCACAATTCCTTTAGTTATTTACATCATATTCTCCATGATTTTATTTTTATTTAAACCTCAATAATTAATAAAATTGTTTTACATTATTTACACTGTTGACCATATCTACATACTAATAACATGTAATTGTATTTATATATACAACAAAATAGAGGTTTACAGTATGAATGGGAAGGCTAATTTGCATATTGATCTTAAAAAATTGATTTTAATAAATATATGCTTAGTATTATTGATTTCTAATTGTTTGGTTTTATCTTATTGAATAGGAGCAAAAATCTCTTCAATAAATCTTAAAAGAAATCCCTTAACAAGAAGAAATAGCTGTAATATTATTCTTTACTTCCTATTTTAACTAAACAGTTAAATTAGGAAAATTTATCAATGAAAGACGGGAGTAACGGAAAATGATGGAAGAGTTAGTTTCAAAGTTGTTCTATTTTTCAATCATACCCCCTCTGTTCAAAATCTTTTTATCTACATTCTTATTCAGTTTCATTAGCCTTTCTAATTTAATATGATATTTTATTATAAAATTTAACTAAAATATTTGCACCCGGAGGGTGCATATATTTGCTAGTCTGTAAAATAAGCATATGTCATAATATTCATAAGGTTAAATCATTTTATTCATACTTCTACTGCAATTTCATTCGCTCTGACTTACACCACACCGATTTGTTAATTATTCTGTGATTACTGTTGAAGACATTTGTCTGAGATAAAGTATGTTCATTATTGCAATTCTACAGCAAATAATCTGGTGAAAACGAAATAAGAAAAGAAAGTTTTAAGAACAATGCGTGTAATAATAAGAATCTATTAATTGAGAATTTGTTTAACGACTCACTAGACTATTACTAATCAAGATAATTACACTCTTCAATAAAGCTTTTTACACTGATGTGCAAACGTGTGTTTCAGGATTATATATATATATATCACTCTTGACTGATAATTTTGTTTACTTATTGATTGATTTAATGATTATTGATTAGGGTTTAGGGTTAGTTTCATGGGAAAATAAATAAATAATTTATCAGTCAAGAGTGGTTCCATTTTGTTTATGTTAGACTTATAGGAAATAACCTATATATATATATATATATATATATATATATATATATATACTGTAGTGTGAGATGGTCACTATTTCAACTTTTGCTGGAATGGTGTACCAAAGGCAGTATTAATTGGTAGAGTGGTCAATATAAAATAGAGCTGTATATATATATATATATATATATATATATATAAGTTAAGGAAATGTGGGCATGGAGTCAACCGTGCCTGGTTACTGACAGTTTCTCGCCTATGCGATTATGGTCTAAAGATCTCATAGACGAGCAAGCGTTGACTCCATATCCACGATACCTAAACATATACATGCTCTATTCAGGATATTGAGTACTGTTTATGTATAGATATAGCACAAATGTTATCTATCTATCTATCTATCTGTCTGTCTGTCTGTCTCTGTCTGTCTGTCTGTCTGTCTCTCTCTCTCTCTCTCTCTCTCTATATATATATATATATATATATATATATATATTATATATATTGAGGGTTATCATAGTGATCACCATCATATCAATGGATGGAAGACCAAGGAGAAATGAAAGGATAATAATAAAAAAATAAAAAATTGTTTATTGATAAAACAAAGACCCGTTCAATTCGTCAAGTCGTCAGAGTGGCCTAAAGTCGGTATCAGCCAATCATTGAGGGAGTCTATCCCCTTCTCACTAACACTAGACCTAAGAGATTGTTTTTGCGTCTGAGGTGGAGCGCTACACCTACCATCAGCTCCTTACTTTACCGCACAGATCCCTGTGCTACTCATACATTCAGTTGGCGAGGACCGGTATCGAACTAGGAACCTTGTGGTTTCTAGCCGAGCGCTCTACCTACTCAGTTAATTTTGTAAATATATTGTGTATAAATATGCCCGCACGATAAGGATACAACACGACCAATTTCTTAAGTGGAGTTTAACAGGTTTAAATTAATAGTTTTCCTTCTTTTAGACTGTTTTCATAACAAATATTAAAGAATCCAGTCTTCCCTCCTATTTTAGCATAACTGTAGTGAGAATAGATGAATTCCTACAGTTGCATAGCGTGTCGTCCCTGTACTAAATTGCAATAGTTTTATCTTCGTTGTAAGGGATGACAATAACACCAAAGTTATCCTCCAGAAGTTTATTGAAATAAATTCAAGCTTCTTAACTTCGAGAGAGAGGGTCAGTTTAATTAATATATTCAGTCTTTAGACTTTCGGTCCTTCGATTAAATTTCTGGGCGACAAGCTTTTTCAGTTGGTAAATATTAAGGCTAGCTTTCCGACACCAACTACACGAGATCCCGCTCGGCGACTACTGACCCCGATCACCTCACTCTCTCTCCAGCTGACTGCCTCCGGGGCTAACTGACGACTGACCTGTCTGAAGCCCTCGGTTCTTTTATATTCATAGCTACTCCCACGTATTTTTATCTCTTGATCTGATAACAGGCAGATGTTAAACTTCTTTGTTTAATAAAACCGGAAATTCATATTTCCGTTTGTACAATATATAACACTACCTTTCCCGACAGTATTTACGCTATGTGAAATGCAAACAGCGTCGTCCAGGAATCGAACCGCGCCTATTTCATCTGACGATAACCATTACACAACGCAACTCCAATATATTGTGTATATTTTATTTCTGCACAGCCAACAACTCCCAACAAGCGAAAGAGTGAATGTCGCACATGCAGCATGGATATCCATGACAATCTTTCGCCAACCTTCCCTATCATTCACTGCCCCTAGGAGCTCCTCTGCGGAGCAACCAGCATCCTCACATAGCTGGTCAATGTAGGTCCTTGCTGGGCGCCCCACACTTCCATGTCCATGTGTTGGCTTCCACAGGAGAACGTTGCTTATGAATTCATCCTTGCTTCTCCAGCAGTGTCCTGCATGTTTGTCCGTCTCACTCGGATAGTTTGTGAGATGGGGGGCAAGTGACCGTACAGCTGTTTCCTTGTGGGGTGCTGCTTCCATGACAAGTTCAAGACTGCGCACAGCATTCTTGTGCAGCTCCCATCTAGCTTATTCTCAAGCCGCTTTGTTAGGGTCCAAGTGGTGCAGCCATATAGCAGCAACACAACCACAGACAAGCTCTTGATGTAATCCAGTGCCAAATGTGAACAGAGTAAAGACACATGTCCAATTATTCATTATTTTTCTTAATGAAATTCGTTTTTTCTAAACTTGTCCATATGATAGACCACCATGTTGGCTGGGGCGTTAGAATGCGCCGACTGCACCTCTGCAAAGGGGTAAAACTCCCCCAATCGGACCACCTGTTAGCCGGGGGTGCGTAAGTCCATGACTTGCAATACTCCACTTTGGCCCTTTTTGGGGCTAGAATGGCGGTCGGAGAGGCCCCTCGAATCAATCGGCTGGTTACATCAAGCCCTAGAACCTATATGATTGCCCAATCCTTTTTTTCGCTTATGGGTGCTAGAAGGCGGTGGCTGAGGGTTTTAATATCCTGTAAATGACGTTAAACTCAATCTGATGGTGAGGTTCCAGTTTTGGAGGTTTGGGGAATGTGGAGCACTTCTTCATCACCATTGCTCCCTGGTCCACTCTAACCCAGAGTGGTAGTATCTGTTAGGGTTCAATCTATGGTTTAAATAGAAAATGGTTTATAAAAAATGTGAGTATTTATTAATAATTACTTTATTTCAAAACTGTATTGTCATTAAATGACCCACTGAGGTTGATATGTCGTAAAACAAAACAAACCAAACCAAACCATATCTGGTCGGCATCCTTAGTTCCAGATGTAATAAGTAAGTAAGCAGGCCAATAAGAATCCGGTTTTAGAGTATTCTTTGTAAGTCCTACGTCCAAGGGAATCCAAGTGTCAATGACATAAGTTTAGAATGGTGCCTCTATTAATACAGCAGAAGCAGCAGCAGCAGTGCCAGTGATTGGACAATAGAAATGCCTTCGGTGATCATGTGGTAGTCAACGAGTCTATATTTAGGAGTAGGCTTCTTTCACCCGCCTTATATCTAAAAAACTGCAACAAGAATTACTGTCAATGACTGCTGTAATTGATCTTTCCCTGCTGTTTAGAATGTATTCTTCGATTCTTCTAATTGCCGCATCTACGCAATCCTCAATGCTGGCGTGTCATCACTCTCGCTTTTTCTTGACACATAATCTGTCTATGCCAAATCTTGCCATGTGTAATGCCTTTTGTATCCTCATCAATTTCATTGTTCTTTTGTCCATCTGTCGAAGTTCCTCTCTTGACGATTTTAACAATTTGCCAGATTATTTTGAGAATCTGTGTTACGCCTCAAAGATACATGGTTCAAGCTGACCTGAAAAACTCTAAAGGTGTTTTAAATAAAATAACTAGTGCATTATATCTTTTATTCATTAATGTATCAACACTGAAAATGTCATTAAATTCAGTTAATTCCCTCACGTTTTTTTCTTTCGGCAAGGTGACATACGATGGTGGAATTTAGGTCCGTTAAGTTCGATTTAACCAAATATATTTTACGAAATAGTTTTAGTTAGCGGTTGCTCGGGCAGTGATGACGTTTCAAACTTTCTTCAGACAAAACAAAAGGTAACTGATATATATATATATATATATATATATATATATATATATATATATATATATATATATATTCATAAAAGAGTTAAATGCACCGATTTCAGTCGAAAAACATTTTGCGACATAAAAGAATAGAAAATAGCATTTCAAGTTCTTTTGTTTAGATTTATGTAGGCTTAAGCGAAGAAAAGTGCCTTTGACGAATTCGAGAAACGAACATTATACACATATGAAAGCTCTGAGAAGAACACAAAAGAGAACAGCGCTATTTCTGAATAAGTCTATCCGATTTCTACAGAGGAACATAGTTCTGATAATCGTAGGTAAGAATTGTAAATTTACGTAGACTTTATTCTGCTAGAATGCAGTTTTCGGTACTAGAGATAGTCGGATCAGCTTTTGATTGTTTTACGTATTCTTTGCTTTCACAAAAGAATCAAAAAAGATTTATTTCATGCATATGTTCTATTTAACGGCATATTTCTTAATACACATTCACTAACTTCTCTCTCTCTCTCTCTCTCTCTCTCTCTCTCTCTCTCTATATATATATATATATATATATATATATATATATATATTGCACATTAGCAGCAAACTTTCTTTTAAATAAGTTTTATTAAGTATCACAGACAACTTTTATTTTTCTGTTTTGTTTTCATTGCTTTTTTTTCTTTATCTTCTCAAGACGACACATGTTAGTTTAAAGCTTGTATTGTATACTTACCTTCTTCTACAGTTTTTCTGTTACTAAGATGGATCCGGTCGTCTCTTCACTGTATAGATCTGGACTGGTTACACTTGTCATATACCATATTCATATTCAGACTTATCTTATACTACAGGGGTTCCCAACCTTTTTCAGCTCATGGCCCACTTTGAAAACAGAATTTTTGTGGCCCATGAAATTATTATAATATAAAAAATATTCCCATTTTACATAAGATATTGATCCAATCATTATACAACCATATTGACGCACACACTGTATTTCAAGTATCTAAACTACATGTATTTTTTCAGTTCCAATTTAACGACTATTTGTTATCAATATTTAATGTTGCAATTTTCTTACATTATATGTTGGAAAATTGCAAAATTAAATATTGATAACAAATATGTATGTGCAAAAAACAACAAAGCTTTCACAAACAAAAATAAGACTTGAAGACACAATTATTCACCTTTAAAATAATCAACCAATTTCAAACTATGAATTATCATAAGAAAGGAACTTGGTTTAGAATTACACTTATTTAATGTGACCCCTGACCCTAATTCATCATTGAAAGTTTATCAATATTTAGATTTATGCAACATATAAAATTCCTACATATATGATTTGATTTTGTATATAAAATGTATGCTCTGAAATCATAAAGAATTATATTTCCTTGGCCCACCTTAAATTTGCTGTGAACCATTTTGGTCATGTGGCCATAGGTTTTGAACCTATAAAGTTTTTAAGTGCCATCCTTGGCCAGTTGAAATAGGGCTTAAAGAAAGTCCTATATTATGGAATCCTTTGGTGATCCTTTGGTAAGCGTATAAGTCCTATCCTGCGTATTGGTAAAGGTCCAGTGATTTAATCCTATGTCCGTCGTCCAAGAATTCTGGAGTAATTGTGACCAGTAGGGTCGGTTAAGTATTGTATCAGCCTGAGTACTGCCCGTGATATTTAAAAGATGAGAAGAAACAGAATTTTTTTCCTTTACAACATTTATTCCTCATTATTCCTCAAATACTTTATAAAAACAGAAATTTATTGTGATTTTTTGTTAATCAATTAAGCGTTCCTTTATTTTAACTGAATAAAAAACGAACGTTTGCGCCAGCGCCGTAATATAATGACTAAAAAAAATACACGTACCTCCAAAACCTCTGATGATAGGATTTTATCCCGAAAATATTTAGTAAACAGGTAAATAAACATCATTTTCAACACCTATTCCATTGCGTTGTCAATTGCCTTCTAATTTCTATTTTAAACACATATAATACTTTATTACGCCACGCACCGATTTAATCAATATATGGGAGAATGAGGGGGTTCATACCTTTCCCAAGTGTATTAGTCCGAACATAATTAGTTCCATACCAAGAGTAAATCACATTGGAGATTAATTCTTTATTTCTTGGTATCTGTTGCATAGACAGTCGTCACTGGAGTAATGTTTGCCTCTCAAACCCTCTTTCATGAGACCGAAGAAATGATAGTCTGAGGCAAATATTATTCCTTTGACGAGGAAGTGAAATCTGTTGTGAAGAACTGGCGCAAAGAACAGTCAACAGAATGTTTACGGGGTAAGGATACAATACTTTAAGAAAACTATAAAACCCTTATTTCACTACGCCTGAGCGAGGCTGAATTTGCCAAAATCAAAGAACTCAAAATGATTCGGAGAAACGTGCTAAAATCGGCTGCCATATTTGAGACTGCACACGCGCACTTACGAAAGGGCCGGCGATTCACCACGGAAATAACCGAACGTTTTCAAATTCACTGCAACATCCAGCGTTCCTCTATCTAACTGTATAAACACCAAACGTTTGCGCCAGCGCCGTAACATAAGTACTAAAGAACGTACCATCTGAGGATGGGATTTTATCCCGAAAATATTAAGGAAACAAGTAATAAACATCATTTTCATCACCCATTCCATTGCATTGTCAATTGCCTTGTAATTTCTATTTTAAACACATGCATATAATGATTCAATCAAAATATACAACCCTTATATATATTATAAGTTAGCTCAGTCGGTAGAGCGTTCGGCTAGCAAACCACAAGGTTCCTAGTTCGATACCGGTCCTCGCCAACTTAGTGTATGAGTAGAACAGGGATATGTGCGGTAAAGTAAGGAGTTGGTGGAGGTGTGTCGCCCCACCCAGACGCCAAAACAATCTCCTTGGTCTAGCGCTATTGAAAAGGGGATAGATCCCTCGCTGACTGTCTGATATCTACTTTAGGCCGCGCCGACGACTTTACTTACTTACTTACTATATATTTTTTTTGGGGGGCGGAGATTATGTGCTTAATTAAAGTCATACCTAATTTGTTAAATTAATTATAATTAAATGAATTAGGCGTGCAAATCAGTTTAAATGTAAAGCGTAAACAACTCGAGAAAAAAGTCGATCTCTGTATGTACATTTCAGCCTATTAGGCCTCATCAGCAGAGCTATAGACAGGGCAGTGCTTTGTGCGTGATTCGAACCCTACCTGTCAGGCTGACAGGCGGACACTCTAACCATTACACTAGCTGGCTTCCCCAGAATTTCTCGTTTATTTTAAACTGATGTGTATATCACACTTTTTGGGTGACTTATGGCACGACAGTATGAAGTGGTCAAACAATGTGTTTGAAATGGCGATAGCCGACAATTTTCGGCTTTCGCCCATTTCAAACACATTGTTTGTCCACTTCATATATATATATATATATATATATATATATATATATATATATATAATATGTGTGTGTGTGTGTGTGTGTGTGTGTGTGTGTGTAAGTTTTGAAGCCAATCAAAAACACTGACTTTTATCATTTTAAGTACAGATACTTCAGGTCAGAGTGTATATGTGAGTAATAGTAATGAAAGCGTACACAACACTCCCTATATCGGCAGCAGTTTGTGTCATACCGAGATTACCTGTTTCGGAGCGGAGCGGGTGGTTCTTATTCTCTGCAGGGTACACTCGTATTATAAGCCCACCGACAAACGGTTCCTTCAGGAGGGATTGATATATCCATGCACTATTATTTCTTATTTTTATACAAGTGTGACACAATAGTCATTACGTGGAACCATGATGGTGGTTTGAGTCATTAGTTAGGGAAAAGTTTGATTGGTTACGTGATAGGTAGCGGAAAAGTTTGAGGGATGATTCCAGGGGAGACGCGTGGCATTGTTTTTTTTTATTGGAAGAGGAATCACGTGGCGAAGGGGAGAAAGGAAGAGGGAGAGGTGATAGTTTGGGAAGGCTGAGGCCTGGTCTCCCCCGTGTGGTGATCCCTAGCATATTACCATAAAAGGTCGCCCACAAAATACTGAAAAATTTAAAACATTTATTACTTGTTTTTAATCTAATTTTCATATTATTTCTCAGATATTTTAGATGTTTAAAAATCTCTTAAGCGGAGTTTAACAGGTTTGATTTCAGAATGTTTTCTCTTAGACTGGTTGCCTAAACAAAGTTTGAGAGCCCAGCCTGCCCAACTATTTACCCATAGCTGGAGGGATATTATTCTGATCCATACCTTTCCCAAGGGCATTAATGCTATGTGAGATGCAAACCGCCTCGTTACGCTAAGAAAATGTCTAGGTATAATTTGAAACAACAAATTGAAATAATAGAATTTTATTATTCATTGGAGAAGTTAATAATTTCAACAAAAATACATTTTTATTGGCAGAATAATTTCAATCAATTCAAAATTCAAATACCTTCCCCATTTTCTTTAATGGTGTTATTTAAAGGAGTGTGAATATTTGAATAAGTTTAAGACATTGCTACAGTTCAATAATAATATTCATGCAGAGATAAGAATATTGACTCCAGAAACCTTACAAAGTTTTCGAATGTGTTTCCTTAAAAATGGAGGTAATTTTAGATATAATTTTTCGCAAATAATTAAAACTACAAGCAAAAAAAAAAAAACGCCATCCCCCCCCGGTGGTATAAAAATTGATTTATGAAAGATATTCCTTGAAGGGGAGGGAGTTAAAAACTTCGGACCATATATGACCTTTAGGCACCTCTTTTGCTTTGCTGATTCATAAGTACATTTTTTTCATTTACACCGTCAACATCCGGTTGTTCGTTAGTGGTTAGGATTAGGGTTAGGGTTGGGGTTAGGGTTAGGGTTAGGGTTAGTTTTATAATTAAAAAAAACTCTAAAAATCGTCTGTTAACAAACAACCGGATGTGGACGGTGTAAATGAAAAAAATGTACTTATGAATCAGCAAAGCAAAAGGGGTGCCTAAAGGTCATATGGTCCAAAAATTCAATGTTAGAGAGGTTGTAAGAAAAATCATCAAATTTATTAAAGGAGTAAAATAAATAAATAAATTTGAATGAAAACTTAGTTCTGATAACTTTAAATATATATTAAAATAAAACAAACTGTATTATCTGCGTTATTCGGACTATTGTCCTCATCTTCATTGTTATCTGTACAACGTTTCGGCCGATATGCCCTCCGGCCTTCTTCAGGTATTTCTTGTCGGACTTGGGAACCTTCTCGGACTCGGGAACCTTTTCGGACTCAGGAACCTTCTTTTCGAACTCGGGAGCTATGGTTAACGGAATGAGAACAGGATACCCCAGTGGACTGAATAAAGGGTTAGGTTCAAAGTTCTGTGATGGCCCCGATTACGACAAGAAGGTTCCTGACTACGACAAGAAAGTTCCCGAGTTCGAAAAAAAGGTTCCCGAGTCCGAGAAGAAGGTTCCCGAGTCCGACAAGAAATACCTGAAGAAGGCCGGAGGGCATATCGGTCGAAACATTGTACAGATACAATGAAGATGAGAACAATAATCCGAATAACGCAGATAATACTAATCATTAAGCCTCATCTTAAACATTCAGAGAAATAAAACAAACTGTATATAAATATATAATACCGGGCATCTCTTCTTTAAAACTTATTAAAAAAAACCAATGAGAATCGGCTGTAGTTGCAAGCTCAAATTCTTAGTGTTTATTTATTCTATTTTATGACTATTTGGGTAATGTGACGTAAGCAGTGACGTAGTTTTAGTTACAGACAAATTAAGACCTAATCACTATTATTAATACTGGCACAACAACAAAAAACCGCCCCTCTGGCGGTGTAAAAATTAAATTTTGAAAGATATTGTCTGAGGGTTGGGAGTCAAAAATTCAATGTCAGAGGGTTTGTATCATAAGTAAGTAAAATCATCAAATTTATTAAAGGACTAAAAGAAATTTAAAATTTCTGAAATGGAAACTCAGTCCTGTCCCCAAAAAAAAAAGGATGCGTGTATCTATTAATTATTAATCAAATAATTACCGTATTTGACGACATATAAGATGCACGGGCATATAAGATGCACCCCCATTTCAGCAGGCCAGATTCAGGAAAAAAAGTTTTTAGTGTATTTAAGCATATATTGCTACCATACGCTCCTATTAACCTTGATTATAACAATACCAGCAATACAATAAGGATGCATGGGGTTTAGGGTAGATAAATGTAATGGGTGTAAGCTGAGTTAGTGAGCATCATAGAGAAGATTAGCCTAGGCCCACGGGAAGTCGCAAATTTCGCCTACGGCATTTTGAATATTTTGCACATAAATTTTACTCAAAATCGTAGGTATCATTTTATTTATAAACTTTTTGGTTAACTTACTGAAAAAATGTAAGTAAAAAAATGTAAGTAAAAAAAATGATTTTTTTAAAAATTCTACGTATATTCTTTGTACTAGCAAATATATGCACCCTCCGGGTGCAAGTATTTAAGTTTAAATGTAATGAAATATTAGATTAAATCAGAAAGGCTAATGAAACTAATTAAGAATTCAAATAAAAAGATTTGAAACGGAGGGGGTATAATCGGAAAATAGAACAACTGAAACTTACTCTTTCATCACTTCCGTTTTTCAATGCTAAATTTTCCTAATTTAACTATTTAGTTAAAATAGGAAGTAAAGAATAAAATTACAGTTATTTCTCTTGTTAATGAATTTCTTTTAGGATTTATTGAAGAGATTTTTACTCATATTCATTAAGATAAAACCAAACAATTAGAAATCAATAATACCAAGCACATTTTTATTAAAATCAGTTTTTTTAATATCAATATGCAAATTAGCTTTACGTTTACACTGAAAACTGGTATTTTGCTGTATATATAAATACAATTGCATGTTATTAGTATTTAGTAAGGCCAACAGTATTAATAATGTCAAACAGTTTTATTATTAATTGCGGTTTAAATAGAAATAGAATCATGGAGAATGTGACGTAAATAACTAAGGGAATTATGACTTGAGTACTAATATAGTTTCGGTTACAGACAGAAAAACACACAATCTCCATTATATTCTTTGTATATTGTGACGTAAGCATAAAGTAATAGAGACCGAATCTCTATTATTAATCGATTAATATATGTTACCTTGGGTTCGATTTAACTCGGTTGCTAGAGTGTTCGGCTAGGGATCACAAGGTTCTTGGTTCAATACCGGACCTCGCCAACTCAGCGTATGAGTAGCACAGGGATATGTGCGGTAAAGTGAAGTGCTAATGGTAGGTGTTTCGCTCCACTGCTTAAATAATTTCCTTGGTCTAGTGAAAAGGGGATAGACTCCCTGGCTGTCTGGCTGATACCGACATTAGGCCACCCCGACGACTTTACTTTACTTACATTTTATATAATCTTTTATGTTTCAGTTTTTTTATGGGTCCCTCTGTTCATTTTGGTTTAGGATTTAATCAGACATTCTTATTATCAGAAAAGTGTGATATTCCCGTTGCTTGCATCATGACTATGAATTAATACCCCCTGTCCACGTCACGTGAACTTTAAGTTTCAGACAAAACAATGTGCAAAAACTACCATTGGGTTTTCTATTGAACACGGTAAGAATATCAGAACTCGAGTGTTATTTTACACAAGTCTGTCACTTGGAGCTATTTCGAAACATCTGCGATTTCCCAGACAATCTCGGAAAGTCCATTGGTAAAGAAGTCTCAGTCTACTGGGACTGTAAACAGATTTTTTTCAGATTGGCGGGTGAGAAGAAGACAGCACAACCAAAAATGATTACACATTTTTTAATTCTATTAAATAATAATTTAAAAACAGATAACAGCTGAACAACAGTCAGCAAGTGCTTGGTCGAGTTTACGTTTAAAAAAGAAAGAGACTGCAACTGAGAATTGACTTCATAATCGCTAATCGCCACAATCAGTCATCGACCCTGGCAGATTATATACTCTTAGAAACACCAAAGAGTTCCACAAAGGGGAGGTAATAATAAAATAGGAAAAGTAACTCTCAATTACTTATTACAAATCGGTAATCGTCCCTATCAATCATTGGCCCTTGAAGGTCTTTCGCGAAGCATCTAGAATTCGCACATGACTGAACAATATAAGTTTGTGTTGGTCTGTCTTCACTAGTGTGTCCATGTGTATGTATCTACAGAACTGAAGGCACTCGAAACACAGGAAGCCCCAAAAGCGGTACAAAAATCATATGAAGACGAATATTTACACCTTCAAACCAGGAAGATCTGGCCTCCATTAGACAGGGTTGGCGAGACACGTACCGCAGAGGAGCTGAACGGCTCAATATCGATATTAATAGGGCTGCAAAGCGACAGCGACTTCTTCATTATACAAAATGTAGATGAAAATGTTCCTTGCAATGTGCGTGACTCCATATGCAAGTCCATAATTGGACTAATTAACCAGCAGAGGGCCCACAACTGATGATCGATATGGAGTGACGTCATCGTCGTCTGGGACGAACTGCTAAAAGGAAAAGGACCATATTACCTTTAGGCACCCCTTTTTGATCTGTATTAAGAAAGGACATGTTTTTCATTTACCCCGTCAATATCCGGTTGTTTGTTAGCAGTTACGATTAGGGTTAGCGTTAGGGGTTAAAGTTAGGGTTAGGGGTTAGGGTTAGGGGTTAGTTTTATAATTTTTAAAAATCTAAAAATCCTCTGTTAAAACAACTGGATATTGACGGTGTAAATGAAAAACATGCCCTTTCTTAATCGAGATTAAAAAGGTCATATGGTCCAAGGAAAAAGATCTACAGAACATCACTTTCTGTATGTTATTTTATGAATATATCGTCACAATTTTGATGAAATTGTGAATGAGGTAGATGAAAATTTCTTATAAAATCGTATGGTTTTCTCTCTTATGAAAAAGGTGTCACCATATGACTGCAATAATCTTGGCATAAATCTTATATTTTTTACTAAAGATTTATGATCAGCCAAATCTTGATCAATATATCTATACACACACACACACACACATATAATATATATATATATATATATATATATATATATATATATATATATATTATATATATAAGGGCAGTTGTGTGTATGTGTATGTCCGAAGAAAACTTCGAAAGTAAAACAATTAACGACAAAGTAAATATATATATATACACATTAAATATCAATAGTTAAAGGGACTTAACTCTCATTGCTTTGTGAATTGAGTCCTTTTAAGACTTAAATAAGAGTTAAGTCCCTTTGTTCTTTTTCCGAGAAGAAGCTTGTAAACAATAGCTGCCATGAGAAAACATGACGCTTTTCAAATCCATTTTAATGCATGTTTTTAAAATGTATTTTTAATAACAATTAAGTTCATTTCAAATAATGCGCAAGTATATTTTGGTAGGAATTAAGTGAGTTAAAATTCAAGATTACCGATTCCCAATCCCCAAAGAAGATGACGATAAAATGCTAATTAGAATTTTCAACAACATTCCAAACAGAATAACTCTCATGGTTGTTACCATGAAGATGCATCTTTGTTTCATTCCGTCAAACTGTGAGATATTTTTGTTCATTGGGGATATTAATTAGAATGATACCAAGAAAATCCTTAAAAATGTGTTAACATCCAATAATTGGATATCACCGTCATCATACTCGAATCAGGAAGCGAATACGGGTGACACCTGAGACGCATCACCTTGTCCTTAGAGATGTTGAGCAGGCACGATTGCGTGAACGTGTATTACTGTTGTAGCGATTGTCTGTCCCTATTTGGTCTGGAAGAGTTATCTTCCCTTGTTTTCAATTTGTACCACTAGGGGCCCTGACTATTTAATCAAGGACACGCGAAGTTTGAACTCTCTTTTCTCCGGGACAGCAAGCAGGACACATGGGTTAGTCTTTTACGTCTATACCTAAAATGGAATACATTTATTCATGTACTCTGTATAAAACTTTAGGACGAAACCCTACGTCCACTTTCTTTGTAATACATTTATGTATCTTCTTTATACACCTCTAGTACATTGTCTCTTATATATGTTCCTTATGTATTTTAAATATCTTATTGTAATTTTTTGCACAAAAAATAATTTTGGTGATAGTAAATGTGTATATATATTTACTTTTTCGGTGTTTTATTTTCATAGTTTTATCCGAACATACATATATACACACAACTGACCTTTATATACGTATAGATGACATTCAATCACACTCCCTTCAAAATAAAAAAAATAAAAAAGATATTGTAAACTATTCCAAGTTTCTTTATACACTGATGAATGTTCATTGCATTTAATCGAGAAATGTGTGCCAATAATGTTTTAGTTCCAAAATGTATTTAGATCTACTTTAATAGTCATGAATTAAATATCAATAGAGAATCCTATAGGATAAACGTATGCTGATAATGTTATTTGATTCTATTCAGAACGGCCGGCGTCTGACTCTGTCGGCTTGACCCTCTGGCTTTTTGTATTGACGACACGCCTACACATATTTATATTTTTGATCTGATAACGGACCTTTGTTATATTTTTCTTTTATTTTCACCCTGTTTCCTTGACCAGAAACTATCTCTTCCGCTTTCTCTTTCTTTTTAAATATATATAATTATCTTTCTCTTTGTCCCTCAGCCGGAAATTCCATCTTCTCATCCAATGTTATAACCCCAATGTTGCAGGAGTTTATGTATCTACTTTGTGAAGTGTATATTTGTTGTGTACTGGCATCAGATTCAACATATGTATTCCTGTTAAATGTAGTTCTACATGGTCATGTATTAAAGTCTGTTTGTTTCACTTCACAGCTTCTTTGGCGGAATATTACTTGTACTTATATGTACCCACGTTGGAAGGTCACTAAGCCTTGCAACCAAATATAATAATAACTTTAAATCCTACACTGTCGATTGTTCGTAATTTTATAAATTGGATACAGTGGCCTTTAAAACAGATTGAAGGTTTTATTCTGATTAAATCCTATAAATCCTCGGATAAACGAACAGTCTCTTCTCAGTTCCCCTTGCATGGTTTCATACGAGATTTCAATTGTGTCTCAATAAACACATCTAGGATACACTTCAAGACAAAATACCGTTTATACTAACGTTCAGAGGCGCGTGTTCTAATGGTTAGAGTAATAGGAAATGTATTCGTCAACCCGAGTTCAATTCCTGGACGTAGCTGTTTGCATTTCCCATAGCGCTAATACAATTGGGAAAGGTACGAATCAAATTTTCCCTCCAGCTATGGGAAAATAGCTGGGAAAACTGAACCCTTTAACCATGGCTAGGTAATGAGTCTAGGAAAAGGAAAACTCAGAATTCAAACCTGTTAGACTCTTAAGCTTAAGAAATTGACCTTATGTCGCCTCTTGTTTGTGCGGAGGGGTTGGTATATATATATATATATATATATATATATTATATATTATATATATATATACTATGGAGACAGAGTTAATGAGCTCTGACAACCCTCCTATTTATCTATAGCTGGAGGGAGAATATTTTTATTCATTCCTTTCCCAAGGCTATTAGCGCTATGTGAAATACAAACAGACTCGTCCAGGAACTGAACCCTGCTCGCTGAGTCCATTTCCTACATGATTAAATCACGCGCCTCCCGAACACGTAACATAGTCATCGAAAACTAGTACGTACCAAAATGTCGCAAAAATTTTGACTCACTCTATTTTAAGTAAAACTGATCGAAATCTACACCTTTTTTCCAACCGATATATATATATATATATATATATATATAATTTAATATACCAAACTTGTTGGTAAATCCTCGCTGTGAGAAAAAAACAGCTAATAGTTTGATTGTAAAAATATACTACCAAACATCAACCGGGAAGAAAAAAAAATGTGTAAAAAGGAAAAGACCCAGATAATTGTACCAACAAAAATAATCTATTAGTACAATATTCTGGCCAAAAGAAAAAAACAATTTATATGCATATATATATATATATATAAGATATATATATTCATACAAAACCACCAGGAGAATAAAGCTAACAAGTAAAAAGTGCTCAATACCTAAGTAGAGCAAATAATAAAGATAAATCTAATGAGTCAGACGAACCGACTAAAAGTTTTGCTTAATGCTCTTCTGGGCTAAGATCTGACTCTTAGCCCTGAAGAGCATTAAGCGAAACTTTTAGTAGGTTCGCCTGACTCATTAGATTTATATATATATATATATATATATTGGTCTTTGAAAGAGGAACAATGTATATTGAAAACAACAATACTATAAAAAGTAAGAGATTAAGTTAATTCTGTATTTAATAATGGCTTATTTTCTATACGTCTATTTAAGCCAATTTCTAGTCGGATGTTCACAGATGAGTATCGGTTTTAGAATAAGAATTTGGTGCAAGAGTTTTGGGAATTGAGAGATGAAAATACTGTAATCCAATAGAAGTTTTGTTCACCCTGATGTGCTATTATCATACGTTTCGAAGGAGAAATTAAGATTTAAAAAAAACATTGAAATATTAGTGCAATTGCTTAAAATGAAATCATTGTTAGGTAATCTGCGACAGAACGTATATTGTAAATACAGGGTGCGGCATAAGTAACGCCCTTTACTTATGGCGCACCCTGTATATATAAGCTAATTGTACGTGTGATATATACACATGTAGGCACAACGGTGTCAAACTATACTGTATGCTCTTGTAGGTGCAAACATATGCTCATACAAGGATTTTTATTAATCTCTAAAAAGAGCTCAATGTATAGTAATTAATAAATTAGATTATGAACAGACAAATATTTAACTTTCAAAGAAAGAAAAAACTTAACAAGGGTATATATATATATATAAAGAGAGCACTTTTTACTTATTAGCTTTAGTCTCCTGGTGGTTATATATATATATATATATATATAATATATATATATATATATTATATATTGAAAAAACAAATGATGTTTAAAAATGCATGGGATCATCAGGAGAGAATGTGCAACCGTTTCGGGGCCTTCCTCTCAACGGTTTTAAAAAGCAACATCCCCCACCTCAGAATATATTTTTAAAATCGTTGAGAGGAAGGCCCCGAAACGGTTGCACATTCTCTCCTGATGATCCCATGCATTTGTAAACATCATTTGTTTTTTCAATATATCATATTCACACTGTCAGATTAAGTTCCTTTTATTTCACACACACACACACACACACACACACACACACACACACACACACACACATATATATATATATATATTATATATATATATATATATAAATTGTTTTTTCTTTTGGCCAAAATATTGTACCAATATATTATTTCTTGTTGGTACGATTATCTTGTTTTTTTTTCTTTTTTCCAAAAATTTTTTCTCCCCGGTTGATGTTTGGTAGTATATTTTACAATGAAACTATTTGCTGTTTTTTTTCTCACCGCGAGGAATTACCAATAATTTTGGTATATATATATATATATATATATATATATATAGTGAGCGCAAAAATACACGGTTTCTTAGAGATCAATACTTATCTTATACTTTTATCAAACTTTCTTTTATTCACTAACAAAAAGCCCAACCGTTCAAATTATATGGCATTAAGTTATTTCTAAAAATAATCACATTACATCTGTACCAAACGGACAAAAATACAAGCGTTTCCTTCAGGAAATCGACCATACGATAATTCACAACATCCCACATATTCCTGCGCTTGTATGACATCCGATAATTGTATCGTAGGTGTGTGTTCATAAATAAAGATGTTATATTATCCCCACTCACATGAGTGAGTGTGCATCGTAGTGCCACTTTCCTTTGTATCTCTTCTATTTCTATTTATGTCTGACGCAATTTTTCTCACAGAATTTCGGTCGCTAAAGTACATACTAGAGTGTGGCATGGTGTGACGCGTTTTATCTCTCGCTGGTTACATGGTTCTGGACAGACAGACTTCGAAAACACAGCATGAGTTTCTTTTATTCTGCTAATGGATCACATTTAACTCCTTGCCTACTTTAAACCGCTCACAGTAGCTCTCCCACCACTACTATTCTACCGGAAGTCACAGATGGTTAGTTCATTGGAAATGTGCAGAAGGACTCAGATTACAATAATAATAATAGGACTTTATTTGAATAGAATGAGTTCTAATGTGAATAGATAGGAAAATTTGAAATATCACCGTACAGGTTTGTCATTTACTTTGACCATTGTACTGGAAGTAGCATACACTTCATTATACTGGAAGTAGTATACACTCCAATATACCGGAAGTAGCATACACTCCATTATAATCGAATTTCCCAACTAGAAGGAGTTAACCTAACTTACAAGTCATTATACAAGCGGAAACGTCCGTTTTGTAATGTTTATCGTTATATGAAAGGACACGAGTTCAAGTCCTGGACGAGGCTGAATGCATCACCCATAGTCCTAATACTTTTCTGAAAAGTATTTATTTTCAGGATCTCCCACCAGACTAGATTAACAAAACGTATTTTATTACATGGGAAACGACGTCCAAACCGAAGCTTATACGATAGCCGGTGCAAAAATGTGTTGTCCCTTCGGCATACACCTTTTGGGGCGTCCCAGACACTAGGCAATAAACCCGGTCGTTACATCATTAAGCAAGGGTACAGATGCTCTCGGCAATGACAAAACTCTGTGACCATGTGAAGTGTACTCATCCAACTATTATAGATCGTAGGACAGGCTGTTCTCTTTAACCTTGTTATGGGATTCGGTCTGCATGTAAACCAGTTAAACTCTGTTTAAAAATTGACCTTGTGTCATATGCTGTTCGTGTAGTGTGGTCCGAAAACACATAAAAGCCATTATCATTTTTGCATAAAATTGTGATACATTGTTCTGTGCTTACGACATTATCAAATTTTTCTCTTTAGAAAATTTTAAAAAAACCCTAAGAAATCTTAGAAATTAAAATAATTATGAGTCTCTCTATTAGTGATATCTGCTATTTTTGCTGATTTTATACTTTTTGTTGAAATCCACGTCAACTTTTATCATATTTTTGCTTCCAAATGTCGGAAAAGGAAAAAAAAAACAAGTTCTTGCTTGTATTTTAAGGTGTGTCCTAATTAGGTATAACATTTCAAGGATATTGATAAAGATTAGCTACTTTGGTTTTTTTCCAATGAAATTACCATGTAAAATTTAGTCGGGGTAAAAAACTCATTACGTCTGTAAAAATGATCTATTTTTAGGAGGAATCATCTAATTCCAACTGAAACCCCAAGAAATATATACATTGTCCTATGCTTACCAAATAATTCAATTTTTCTCTTTAGAAAAATAATAAAAATTTATGAAATCGTAGAAATCAAAGAAAGATGCCCAGGATTTTATCAGAGTCTGTAAAATGCTTTATTTTTAGGGGGACTCATATAATTACAACTGAAACCCCAAGAAATATATTTATTATTAGTAGAAATAATTGGATTTTCCATTGCTCTGTTGATGAACTACACGGTATGACATTTGTATCATAATATTAAAATTAATAAAAGGAATGTTCAACATGTTTTTTCCAATGATTTTCATGTTTCTAATAAGATATTCATAAATGCTCGGGCAATTACATTATGTACAAAAAAGCTAGCATAGTAGCGAATATTAATTACATATTTTACTTATCTATTCATTTATATGAAATATTGTCAAGCATTATTATTATTATTATAGAGTTTTTCACACCGGCGTTAGCTGATGGTCTTTCACTGGAGCCTGAGTGACAACAAGTCTCTTCAGGTCTCTAGGAATCTTCCGAATTTTCTATCTGATTTCATCAATTTTGGATGGTCTCAATTCTTGCTCTGAATTCCAGTTCCTCCAGTATCTTGGCCAAACTTTTTGGGATCGTTCCAAGTGCACCAATTACAATTTATATCACTTTCATCCTCATATTCCACATATGCTTTTCAATTCTCTGGTAAGTTCCCGGTATTTGTCTATCTCTTCATTGTTTTTGACTTTCATCAACTGATGAAATCTACCAGTTGACAAGTTCTCTTTTTCTTGTTAATAAATAATAAATACCATTTTCTGGCTCGGTTATTATTATTATTTTTGAGTTTTCCCATCAGCATTAGCTGATGGTCTTTCACTGGAATCTGAGAGGCCACAAGTCTCCTCAAGTCTTCATGACTCTTCTGAGTATTCTAGCAGATTGCAGCAGTGCAGTAGTCTGGATGGTCTCAATCCTTCCTCTGATGGCCAGATTTTCCAATCCTTTTTCCAATCCCTTTGGGACCGTTCCAAGTGCACCAACACAATTGGTATCACTTTGACTTTCATTTCCATAACTTTTTCAGTTCTCTGGCAAGGTCCAGATATTTGTCCATTGTTTCATTTTCCTTTAGCTTCACCCTGTGATCTGCTGGAACTGAAAATCCACCAGTTGACAAGTTCTTTCTTTTTTGTTAATCAGCACTAGGTCTGGTCTTTTTGCTGGGATAAGGTGATCCATTTTTATCTCAAAGTCTCAGAGAATTGTATGCATTTCATTCTCAAGAACAGATTCTGGTTTATGTATATACCATTTTGTTGTATGGTCAACATTGAACTTTTTGCATAATTCCCAGTGGATCACCTTCCCAACCCAATAGAGCCTAGCTTTGTATTCCCGTTGTGCTAGATTGCTACATACACTTAGTCCATCATTTTTTATCCCATTTCTTTGTTTTGTAATTTTTTTATTATTATTTTATTTTTTTGGTTTTTCTGCTTGTTGCAATTTCTGTTACGCCTGGCTAATTAGTTATTCTTTGCTGTTTTTGCACAGTAAAGAGCTTGGAAATGTCGCGAGGAATTGAAAATCAGAGGAAGAACCGAGACCATTTAGATAGTCACGTTATTAATATCAGCTATATTACTCAGAGGAGTCCTGAAAACCTGATAAGGTCGGGTAGGGAGGGAAAACATAAAATAATAGACAGGGTAACGATCATATGGAAACATTATTTATTTGATAAGATAAAATGAGAATTATTTTCTAGCTGTAGCCGCATCAGTGCTAATATATGTCTGCAGCCCTTGGACTAGAAGGAAACACTCGAAGAAAAACCTAGATGTGAACTACA
>CM042152.1:4860257-4880257 GCA_023376005.1 Doryteuthis pealeii
TCTTGTAATCTATTCTCTACAAGGGTGTGATCTTTCAAGCAAATATTAATGCAACAAGTAATATTAAAAAAATGGTGAATGTTGAAAACTATTATTATTATTATTATTATTATTATTATTATTACTAGCAAATATATGCAGCCTCCGCGTGCAAGTATTTAAGTTTTAATGTAATAAAATATTGTATTAAATTAGAAAGGCTAATGAAACTAAATAAGAATACAGATAAAAAGATTTGAAACAGAGGGAGTATAATAAAAGATTTGAAACAGAGGGAGTATAATAAAAAATGGAACAACTGAAACTTACTCTTCCATCACTCTCGTCTTTCATTGTTATTTTTTCTAATTTAAGTATTTAGATATAAGAGAAAGTACAGAATAGAATGACAGTCATTTTATCTTGTTAATGGATTTCATTTAAGATTCATTGAAGAGATTTTTGCTTATATTCATTAAAATAAAACCAAACAGTTAGAAATCAATAATACTAAGCACATATTTATTAAATTCGATTTTTTAATATTAATATGCAAATTAGCCTTCCCGTTCACACTGTACACCGCTATTTTGTTGTATACATAAATATAATTGCATGTTGTCAGTATGTAGACATAGTTAACAGTATTAATAATGTAAGACAATTTAATTAATAATTGAGGTTTCGATAAAAATAAAATCATGGAGAATGTGATGTCAATAACTACGAGAATTGTGACTTGAGTAGTAATATAGTTTCGGTTACAGAAAGAAAAACATACAATCTCCATTATAATAAGATTATTATTATTTACTCCTTTTGAGTTTTCACATTAGCATTAGCTGATGGTCTTTCACTGGAGTCTGAGTGACAGCAAGTCTGTACAGGTCTCCAGGACTCTTCTGAGTATTCTGGCAGATTGCAGCAGTGCAGTGTTCTGAATCGTTTCTATCCTTCCTCTGATATCCAAATTTTCCAAGCCCTTTTCTAATCCTTTTGGGACTGTTCCAAGTGCACCAATTACAATTGGTATCATTTTCACCTTCATATTCCATAACTTTTTCAGTTCTCTGGCAAGGTCCAGGTATTTATCCATTTTTTTCATTTTCCTTTAGCTTCACCCTGTGATCTGCTGGCACTGCAAAATCCACCAATTGACAAGTTCTTTCTTTTTTGTTTATCAATACTAGGTCTGGTGTTCTTGCTGGGATAAGGTGATTCGTTTTTATTTCAAAGTCACAGAGAATTTTATGCGTTTCGTTCTCAAGAACAGATTCTGGTTTATGTATATACCATTTTGTTGTGTGGTCAAAATTAATTTTTTTGCATAATTCCCAGTGGATCACCTTCCCAGCCCAGTCGTTGTTGTTGTTGTTGTTGTTGTTAAGTCACATAGAGGGATACAAATGATAATAATAATAATAATAATAATAATAATAATAATAATAATAATAATAATAATGTATAGTAAATGTAGACTGTGCGGTGACAGATATGAGACTGTAAACCATGTATTAAGCGAATCTAGCAAACTTGCACAACGGGAATACAAAGCTAGGCACGATTGGGTCGGGAAGGTGATCCACTGGAAATAATACAAAAAATAAATTTTGACCATACAACAAAATGGTATATGCACAAACCAGAATCTGTTCTTGAGAATGAAATGCATAAAATTATCTGGGACTTCAAGATAATGACGGATCATCCTATCCTAGCCAGGAGATCAGACCTAGGGTTGATTACCAAAAAAATAAGAAAAAATAAAGAAAAGGTGCCAACTGGTGGACTTTGCGGGTCCAGCAGATCACAGGTTGAAGCTGAAAGAGAGCGAAAATATGGACAACTACCTAGACCTTGCCAGAGAATTGAAAAGAATATGTAGAATATGTGGGTGAAAGAGATACCAATTGTAGTTGGTGGACTTGGAACGGTCTCAAAAAACTTGGGGAAAAGAGTGGAGGAACTTGAAATCAGAGGGAAAATTGTGAGCATCCAGACTACTGTACTGCTGCAATCGGCAAGAATACTCAGAAGAGTCCTGGAGACCTGAGGAGACCTGACGTGCAAAACCTCAAAAGGAGTGAAAATAATAATGACCACTGAATTATGTTTTCCACATTTTGATGTTGTAACAAATTTATCGCAAAATCTCAGTGGACCATATCCCCGGTAGCATCTACCTCACCGTCTGAAAGGGGCAAGGATTGGTTTATTGTCCGGTGCATGAGGCACCCGAGAATGTGTTGCCGACGGGATCCATGCATTTTTACTAGCCATCACATGTGCTTCGGTTTCTTCGTGTCATCCCACATTACAAAAGACCTTGTGTTACACTCTGAACTGGTGGGAGAATAAAGTTATTTTTGGTTTGGGTTGGTTTGGTTTTACGGCATATCAACCTCAGTGGGTCATTTAATGCCGATAAAGTTTTGAAATAAATCAATTCTTAATGAATGATACCATTTTTTTTTATAAATTCATTTTTCTATTTAACCCATAGATGGGACCCTAACACTCCGGTCAGAGTGGACCAAGGAGCCATGGTGATGAAGGGGTGCTCCATATTCCCCAAACCTTAGAAACTGGAACCTCACCATCAGATAGAGTTTAACGTCATTCCCAAGGCATGTAGACCGGTTGTCACCGCCTTCTAGCACCCATATGATAAAAAAAGAGGTTGGGGCTTGCCATAAGGGCAATAGGGTTGGGAAAATCATATAGGTGCTAGGACTTGACGTGACCAGCCCATTGATCGGAGGGGGCCTCTCCGACCGCCCATCTAGCCCAAGATAGGGCCAAAGTGGAGTATTGCATGTCATGAACTGCTCATCCACCTGGTTTCTATCCTTAAGCATTACGAGTCGCCACCCACGGCAAACAGGTGGCCCCATTGGGGGAGTCTTACCCCTCTGCAGAGGTGCAGTCGGTTTTTCTAACGCCCCAGCCGACAGGGCTGAGACTAAATTTAACCTCGAACCTTACGGAGATGATTTATTATTAGAGCGATTCTTTCTTTAGATGTACTAAGATAGTGTAACATTATATATTCCAGTCTTGAACAAGTCGTGGAAACAGCTCCCCACAAACCAGACGAGTGAGAGGGACTAGGCATGCAGAACACTGTTAGAGAAGCAAGGACGAGCTAATAAGTGACGTTCTCCTGTGGAAGCCAACACATGGACATGCTAATGTGGGTCGCCTAGCAAGGACCTATATTGACCAATTATACGAGGATCTTGGTTGCTGCACAGAAGACCTCCCAGGGGCAATGAATGATAGGGAAGGTTGGCGAGAGATAGACGTGAATATCCGTGCTGCTTGCGTGACATGATGATGATGATGGTGATGATGATGATTATATGTTACAGTACACAACAGTTACAAACAAATTGACGTAGATGTCTAATATTTAGTTAGCTAGGCAGATAGATTATATTATCAAGTTATCTTATATTACATTATTATACTTGCGTTTCCATTACGGACCAATGATTATTTTGTCACTCAAAAAAGACGTCAGATTAGAATTCTATAGATAGATTAATGGGGTTGATAAGACTTGAACAGATATGTAGATAGATTATCTCGATGTTGAAATTACCTTTGTTATATTTTGGGATCATTCCAAGACAATGATTATTGTGTCACCTACTCTCAAGTAAAAAAGAAAGATCGATTGATAGAGCTTAATATATATATATATATATATATATATATATATATATATATATATATAATATATATATATATATATATCCCCATTTCCTCGTTGGTTTGAGCACTGTGGGGTAAAATTTGATTGTCGGTCGCAAATTAAGCTTAACGGCTCAGGCTCTCCGATAAACGGGATGTGAGCCCTCTAGCGGTTGTAACATATATACTTATATATGTATTTATCAGTTAAAATCCACCCCTCCCCTGCAGGTGGCTGATGGTCAAGTTAAGACGCCGAACTGATAAAAATCAGTCGGGTTTCTATACCGGCCGGAGGTAGCCTGCCACTCTGAAGAGACGTGATACGTTGAAACACGGTGTATGTGAATGACAATATATATATATATATATATATATATATATATATATATATATATATAAACTTTGTTTTTGTGAACGTTGTGTTTTTGGTATTTTGAAGCATTGGAAAAAAAACAGAATCAAAAATCAGAACAAAAAAAAGAATTCTAATATTTAACTGTTGTTCTGTCCATGGTTCGATTAATTCCGATATTTCGGGTGAACATTCATCCTTTTTCAAGGTATAGGGAATCGAGACTATCTGGAGAAAAATGAAATACCGTATATGAGAGAAAAAAATGAATGAAGTGAAAGGATTTGGCGTGATTTAGCCGTTATTTTTTTCTAAATATATATATATATATATTGGAGGATATGTGCTTAAGTGAAGTCATACCTAATCTTGAAAATTAATTGGTTAATAATTAATGAATTTAGGCGGGCATATATGTTCAAAAGTAAGGCTAAACAAATCGAGAAAATGTCAATCCCTGAATGTACATTTCGACCTATTAGGTCTCATCAGCAAGGTTATAGACATGGGAGACTGCTCCGTGTGTGACTCGAAAACTCGACTGTCAAGCTGACAGGTGAAGTCTCTAACCGTTACACTAGCTGGCTATTTCCACATTCTTCATTTGTTTTGAAACTTATTTATATTCCAATTTTTATTGACTTGCTGCACGACAGTATGAGGGTAAGTAAACAAACAAATGTGTTTATTTATATATGACTTAAAGCCGACAATTTTTGGACAATGTGCTTAATTGCAGTCATACTTAATTATTCAAAATTAGGTATGACTTCAATTAAGCACATATCCTCCCAAAAATGTCGGCTTAAAGCCATATATAAATAAACACATTTGTTTGTTTACTTACCCTCATATATTAATATATTAATTAATATAACTTTTATAATCTCTCTCCCTCTCTTTCTCTCTTTATATATATATATATATATATATATATATATATATATATATATATATATATATTTAAATAAATAACAAAAGACTTAGAGATCTTGCATTATAGACTATTTCAGGGAGCTTAGACAAAAATTCGCATCTGATGAGTCGGGAGAATTAGACATTTTTGTCTAAGCTCCCTGAAATAGTCTATAATGCAAGATCTCTAAGTCTTTTGTTATTTATTTAAATATAAATTTGCTCTGTGACTCTAACAATAAGAGCACACATTGAGCTCTCAAACTGCGACAAGTTGTTTTTGAAAAAAACCTATGTCGTAAGGAAGATTTCATCTCTGGACTTTTGGATTATATATATATATATATATATATATATATATATATATATATATATATATATATATATATATATATATAGAGAGAGAGAGAGAGGGAGAGAGAGAGAAGAGAGGGAGAGAGATTATAAAAGTTATATTAATTGTGATATAGAAAAAATGTAGGATGTTTAGATGATCGCGTGAATGAAGATTAAAGGTCTCCTTAAGAACATTATATTTTTATTACGGTTAATAATCAATAAAAAAATATCGTATCTTCAAAATGAAATAATCATTGCAAAACTCATCGGAGCGTATCAGCGTAAATGATGGACATATTCATCCACTGATAAACATCGATTTTTTCTTTTATATCTCAGATATTTTTAATGGTTGGGTAAATTAAGGGCGTACCATCTTGGTGTAATGGTCACCAATCTAGTCTCACAGATCCATAACTATTGAATAACGAATCCTATCCTAGATAGATAGTAGATGACACCTAATTTCAGTCGTATGTCACATCCTCCCTGCGATGAACGGGTTGGGTAAATAAGGACGTCCCATTGTGGTGTAATTGTTATCATGCTAGTTTCTCAAATCCATTACGAATTCTATCCTAGATAGATAGTAGATGACCCTCTAGTTTCGACCTGTGTCACATCCTACTCATAGCGAATGGGTTGGGTAAATAAGGGCGTACCATCTTGGTGTAATGGTTAGCAATCTAATCCCGCAGATCCATTACTATTGAATTGCGAATCTTATCCTAGATACATAGTAGATGACCCATACTTTCGACCTTGAATCACATCCTACCCATGGTGAACGGGTTGGGTATACATTATCTATTTACAGACTAAATTGATCCTCGCTAGATGTCCACACTTACGACCTTGAATAGCAAGCTCGATCCTCGATGGATGTCCCACACTTGCGACCTTGTGTAACATCCTACCCCTGACGAACGGGTTAGGTAAATAAGGGCGTACCATCATGGTGTAATAGGGTTACCGATAAAAATCATTGAATTAATCAATCCCAAGCGTTTAAAAAGTTGTTCCCCTGCAAAATAGGACTAAATTGACTAGAAGTAAGAAAAGGTATACAACATTACTGTATAAAATACTCGTCTACACTAATTTAGTTTGACTTTTAAATTTGCACTCTGTACTTTTTAAAATTGGTTGTTATATTTTTAAATGATGCATTTTTTATTTCATCAGCTCTAATTTTTTTTATTTTTAAATTTAAAAAAATCTAATTCCTTCATTAGGAAGGTACAGAAATTATTCAAAGAAAATATCTAACATATTCATACATAGATACAAACAACATGAGTGTATTTTTCATAAGTTTATTATTCCCAATTAAATGTCACTAAAATTTGACAGACATTGAACAAAATGAAAGAAAATATTTCTGTCATGACTAATTCAGTTTGACACATTAAATCACTGAATATAAAAGGGAACACAAAACAAGGATTTTTTTATCTCTTACTTCAATGTTGATATTCTGTTGAAAAAAGAGAATAGGCTGAGTGTACTTATATTCAAAAATTAAATCTATCATTCTTCATTTAACGTCACAGGTTTGTTGCAGGAAATATTGCAAATTTCTTATTTTTACTTATTTCTTTGAATGATGTTAGAAATGCTAACATATTTGTTTACTTTATTTATTTGACTAACCTTTTAATTTTCTTAGGGAAAAGAGTAGACTGCATATTCCTTTCTTGACATACAAAAGTTGTTACAGCTTTATTGCAAAATAAGATATGACTGGTGTGCTCGAATGTAGATGACCAAAATTGATAAAGTTTCGGTTTGGTTTGTTTTGTTTTGTTTTACGGCAAATCAACCTCAGTAGGTCATTTAATGCCGATAAAGTTTTGAAATAAATCAATTCTTAATGGATAATACAATTTTTTTATAAATACATTTTTCTATTTAACCCATAGATGGGACCCTAACAGGTACTACCACTCCGGGTCAGAGTGGACCAGGGAGCAATGGTGATGAAGGGGTGCCCCACATTCCCCCAAACCTCCAAAACTGGAACCTCACCATCAGATAGAGTTTAACGTCATTCCCAGGACACGTAGACCCGCTGCCACCGCATTCTAGCATCCATATGATAAAAAGGGGTTGGGGCTTGCCATAAGGGCAATAGGGTTGGGAAAATCATATAGGTGCTAGGGCTTGATGTGACCAGCCGATAAAATTGATAAAGTACCATATTATACGTTGGCATATAGCGATGTACTGAATTTTTTTTTTTTTTTGGGGGGGTGATGTGTTGTATACCCTTCTCATTACTTCTTTCTTACTATTCTTCTTCTGGGGTCTTGATATCTTAAGTTCTTCTAGGTCTCTTCTAACATCTCTTCTTCGTCTGGACTTCTCTTGGGGACTTCGTGTCTGGTCTTTCATTGGGGATTTCTCTTTATCAGAAGCCCTGTGTCATTGGTAGTTTTTAGATAATAACACAAGACTTAGATTTACTTAGATCGTATTTTAATCTCGAAATCCCCCACCAGACTACCTGCGCAGATCGAGTCGGTCGCGTGCGTAACACGACTTACCACAGTCGGGGTCTTGGCCGATCTGACTAAAATCTATTTCTAATCTAAACCGGAAGAGGGTCTTCTCCACCGATTCTCACGGTATCCACCGGGAGGAAGGATCAGGACAGGTCAAGCCATGTCATTCAAATCCTTCAAGGCCATGGGCTGCAGCTTATAACGACCATTTTGATTTCTACACTATTGCACATAAATATTAGGTATCTAATAATTATGTAACACATGTAGTAATAGTCATGTCAATTTGTAAGTAAAAAGTCGTCGGGGTGGCCTAAAGTCGGTATCATCCAATCAGCGAGGGAGTCCATCCCCTTTTCACTGGCGCTAGACCAAGGGGATTGTTTTTGCGTCTGAGGTGTAGCACCACTCCTACCATCACCTTCTTACTTTAATACACAGATCCCTGTGCTACTCATACGCTGAGTTGGCGAGAGCCGGTATCGGACTAGGAACCCTGTGGTATCTAAATAATATATATTTATACATATATATAATATATATTAATTATATATATATATATATATATATATATATATATAGAGAGAGAGAGAGAGAGAGAGAGAGACAGAGAGAGACAGAGAGAGAGAAGAGAGAGAAAATGGTATGAAAAACAGATATGTTGTTAAATTGAATATATTTTATATCTTTTTCATTGGTGATATTGTCATTATTACGATTTATTAAGAAATCTTCATCAGAGCATAATTATAATTAGGTCCGTTTTTTGATGTAAATGTTTTTAATCCGGATTCTGCGGGAGAGAAACAGAGAATAATGAATTAAAATTGGAAATATTCGCTGCGTCTTGTTCATTCGCTGCGCCACGCTCTTTCGCTGCATTACATTCTATCGCTACTTCATGTTCCTTCGGCGTAACAGATTTTATAAGAAAAAAAAATACTTCAAATTCAAAGATAAGAAAAATTATCTTTTTCAAAAAAGCGAGTTGTATCACGTTCGTCGCCGATTAGTATATAATATAATATGATAAAATATATTAAAATAAACAGTATAAATTCAGAGAAAATTGAATTTCCTCTTTTCAGAATGTTGATCGGTGTATTTCTCCTGTCTCAAATCAATATTACTAAAATCGGAAGATTCAAAAAACAGCGATATGAATTGGGATGGTCACTACTAGAATAGGCTCAGTCCTAATTAGTGTTCTATTTAGAAAAAGAAATACTGCGCAGTCCGCATCTGTAATAGTTTCTGCAGGATATTCGTTGTTTTATTTTTTAGGTGGTACTCTTTACACTAACGTAGTACGGATTACCGTATATATATTATATATATATATATATATATATATATATATATATATATATAATATATATAATGGAATTTGAGAATTTGCTTTTGAAGCATAGTTATGTAAAGTTATTATTATTTATATTTTTTTAAGGCAATTACAATGCATGTATTTATGAAATTCGATAATTATTGAAAATAATCATTAATTTTTTTAGGGGGTGATCTTTAGACTAATGTAGTACGGATTACGGAAAGATTAATTTATGCCCCTTAAAAATCTAAAAATTCAAAAAACGGCGATATGAATTGGGATGGTCACTTCTAGAATAGGCTCAGTCCTAATTAGTGTTCTATTTAGATTTTAAAACTGCGTAGTCCGCATCTGTAATAATTTCTGCAGGAGATTCGTTGATTCTTTTTTTTTAAGTGCTGATCTTTACACTGTAACGTAAATCGGATAACCGAAAGATTAATTTGTGCTCCTTAAAAATCTAAAGATTCAAATAACAACGATATGAATTTAACAATGACATGTCAATGGGCTAATGGTCTCGGATTAGATTCTTAACTAATTAACACATGATATTTCACATGTCTTCCGTTCTTTTATTTCCTATTTCCTGCCTTAATTTCTGTCATTTGCGATTAAATTCTATTTTTTTTTGTTTTGTTTTTTCTGAAGGCAATGAAATGTTTGTTTGTAATTCAGTTTCTCTCAGGTGCATTGTCAAATTGACATTTAAGTTGATATTTATTGAAGAATAACATCTTTGAAAAATTACAAGGAATTTTCATTACGGTCATGTAAAACCATCTGTGGTTCCGCCTACACGTATTGCTTTAAATGGATTATCTTTTCTAAATAAGTTACGACTGATGTAATTGAAAGTGAACTGACAGAAATTATATAAATAACGCATTGCTTGAAAAGTAAAACATTACGAAATTTTAGAATTACATTTCATATCATAATACCTGAATATTAGTCCAGTTCCGTCACTGAGGCTTAGAATACGCTGATTGTATTATTGTAGATGTTTTATGGTATTAAACCCCGGTGGAGAGGCTCCAGGCTTCTGGGGTGTATGGATGTTAGATATTGGAGGGGTTAATATCTTATCTTATTATAATGGAGATTGTGTGTTTTTCTGTCTGTAACCGAAACTATATCACTACTCAAGTCATAATTCCCTTAGTTATTAGACATCACATTCTCAATGATTTTATTTTTATTTAAACCTCAATTATTAATAAAATTGTTTTACATTATTAATACTATGTCTACATACTGACAACATGCAATCATATTTATATATACAACAAAATAACGGTTTACAGTGTGAACGAGAAGGCTAATTTGCATATTGATATTAAAAATGTGATTTTAATAAATATGTGCTTAGTATTATTGATTTTTAATTGTTTGGTTTTATTTTAATGAATATAAGCAAAAATCTCTTCAATGGATCTTAAATGAAATCCATTAACAAGATAAAATAACTGTCATTTTATTCTTTACTTCCTCTTTTAACTAAATACTTAAATTAGAAAAAATAACAATGAAAGATGAGAGCGATTGAAGAATAAGTTTCAGTTGTTCTATTTTTCGATTATACCCACCTCTGTTTCAAATCTTTTTATCTGCATTCTTATTTAGTTTTATTAGCCTTTCTAATTTAATATAATATTTTATTACATTAAAACTTAAATACTTGCACCCGGAGGGTGCATATATTTGCTAGTTAATTAAAAAAAAAGAATGACTAGCTGTTGTATACTCTTCTTTACTTCTATTATTCTTCTGTTCATCTTTGGTATCTTACGTTCATCTTCTAGCGTCTGGACTTCTCTATGCTTCTATTTCTCTGTTCTTGCTGGTTGATCGTTCTTGATTCATTTCTTCTTCTAGATCAGTCTTGTTGCCAAGGCATTCATCAACCACAAAACCATATTATTTATGTAAGCTTTTATTTACTTAACTAAACATTTCATGTAACTAACATAACGCGCGTGTGCAGTGAGCTTCAGCTAAGGCAGAAACATCTTAGCTGCCGGATGTCCAAGCTGAAACTGAGAGCCAACCAGGTCCCACGTGACTTCACGTATTTCGCGGACTTTCTGTAATATTCCATGGAAAGTCCCGCCCGTGATATGAAAAGGGACCATTCCTTCAGAAATACAGGGGGTTGACAATAATCTTATGCAACCGCATAGATTATGTTACAAAGCGAAAACATCACTGATATTGAGTACTCTTTATTTATAAAAATAGTAGACTATGTATACACACACACACACACACACACACACACACACACACACAACACATCACATACATATATATATATTATATATATATATATAAGTAGAGTCGACGGGGTAGCCTAAAGTCGGTATCAGCCAGTCAGCGAGGGCGTCTATCCATTTTCAATAGCGCTAGACCAAGGAGATTGTTTTTTAGCATCTGAGGTGGAGCGCTACACCTAGCATCAGCTCCTCACTGTGCTTGCTTCTGCGGTACATATACTCAAATTGGGACGATACAGGGAAGATTAGCATGGCCACTGCGCAAGGATGACACGCACATTCGTGAAGTGTTCCATATATTATTTTGAGGGGCCGGTTTAGCTCAGTCGGTAGAGCGTTCGGCTAGAAATCACAAGGTCCTAGTTCGATACCGGTCCTCGCCAACTCAGCGTATGAGTAGCACAGGGATCTGTGCGGTAAAGTAAGTAATATATATATATATATATATATATATATATATGGGTTTTATAATTCACTTGAATCATTGTGTTTATATTGTTTTGGTGATTGGTTTTAAAGGCTATCACAATGCAAGTGTAAGGAAATTTAAGGTAACTTTAATTCTTTTAATTTTACAATTTCTTAATATTTCGAGATAAAAATCTCTTCTACAGAAGATCTCCAAAACTGAAGTTGTTGCTAGTGGCTGTCCATTTTGTTTCACATCTACCAAACTCTGTGTGTGTGTTTGTGTGTGTTTGTGTGTGCTTATATGTGTGTGTCGGTTCAACAGTGTCTGATTATAAATCTTAGTCTCTTTATATATCGTATAAAATTCGATAATTATTAAAAATAATCATGACAAGCAAACCCATGCGCGACGTGGAACACCGTACAGCTGTTTCAACTTTATTAAGTCTCATCAGCGGTGTATACCTACGTAGGTATACACCGCTGATGAGACTTAATAAAGTGTATACCTCCGTATGTATATATATATATATATATATATATATATATATATATAATAATTTAAACTTAAAAAAAAACAACAAATGATGTTTATAATGAATACTAGTGCTTGTTGTGGCCTTTCTTCTAAGGGTTTTTATCCCATCTTTCTTTCATATGTTGCCTTGATGAAGACCGATCTATTGATGTATACTCTTCTTTACTTACTTCTATTCTTCTTCTGGCGTCTTTGATATCTTAAGTTCTTCTCCTAGCGTCTGGACTTCGTCTTGGTGGTCGGTCGCATTTAACTCATTTCTTCTTCTAGATCAGTCTTGTTACCAAGACATGCACCAACCACAAAACCGTGTTATTTTCATAAGCTTTTATTTACTTAACTAAACATTTCATGTAACTAAACATCTGACTAACATAGCGCGCGTATGCAGTGAGTTCCAGTTAAGGCAGGATATCTTCTCTGTCCGACGTCCAAACTGAAACTGAGGACCCAACCAGGTCCCACGTGACTTCACGTATTTCGCGGGCTTTCTGTACTATTCCATGGAAAGTCCCGTCCATGATATGAAAAGGGCCATCCTTTAGAAATACAGGGGGATTGACAATAATCTTATGCAACCGCATAGATTATGTACCACTATTAGAACGCGTCTCGCAAACCAGATTTACTGTCAGCAAATTATAAACATCATTTGTTAAAAACAAAAAAGTTAAGTTCATATTGTCAGATTAACTTCCATTTATTTATATATAATATATATATATATATAATATATATAATATTACCTATATATGAAATTTAACATCATTTGAAAAAACATATGATGTTTGTATCGTAATGCATGACAAATCTGTTTCGACCAAATCGATAAGTTGCGTCTTCAATCAAACGAGCGATATAGCGCTCTCACGGGTAAAAAACATCTATATCTGGAACTTTTACACCTGAAGACTTTCATCTATAACTCTCGGACTTAACAACACCACAAGTAAATTTTTGGAACTACTAACATCTTTCTTCAAATTACACTGTGGACTTGTATATTTTTACTAGCTAGACAATATATACTATACTAGTATTGCATTACCCACTTTACATTTTTGATATCAATTATTTTTTTATACAACAAACTCTTTGAGTTTTACTATAACACTATGTTAAATGCCTCTGCCATTCTAAAAAAATTAAAAATAAAATTAATTTATTTTTCTAAAACAAACATCCATTTTTCAAAATTTCAGCGGGTGAATTCAGCGCTCGTTTTTGCTAAAACAGGTCTTATTAAACACGGCAACTTTCTTCCCGTCTATGTCGCCCCTCTTGATAGAAGTACCAACTTACGCATCCGTTGCGTCGAAAACAGCACTGTCAGCAATTACATAACAAACACCATCATAATGTTTTTCAAAATGTTAATATTTCATAACTGTCGGATTAATTTCCAATCTATTTTCATATAGTATATATATATAGGGTATATATAATACTATTATATTATAATAATATATGCTAAAAAATGGAAAAGGCAATTGGAATACCGCACAATATGAGCCCGCCAAAAATGAGACTAAAGAAAAGAAAGTAAATGGATAAAATGGAATTTAATCGCATACACCACCCCTACCACATGTGTATCGGTCAGCTTTATGTGCTGTGAAAATATATTCGCACCACATACAAGAATCGACTTCATCTAGCAACGCCCTAATATTTATTTAATATTATATATTCACTCTGACATGAAGGTGCATTCTTGTATGTGTGCGAAATATTTTCACACACATAAATGACCGCAAACACATCGTGTAAGTCGATCGCTATTAAATCTCTATTTATCCAGTTACTTTATCTTTTCTTTAAACTCATCTCCTCATATATATCATATATATATATATATATATATTATATGTAAACAACTTTTAGCTCAGAACCTAATTTTTGAAAGTAATTCATTTATGTTAATTAGGCCGGGATTTAAACTACTTATAATCGCAAGAAAAATCAATCTCTGAATATAGATTTCGACCTATACAGGTCTCGATCAGCAGAGTTATAGATACGAGGACCCGCCTAGCGAGTTGCTGACTCGAACCTTTCTGCCCGAAACGGGCACGCCGCGTATCTTACATCACGCCAAAACAGAAATTCGCAATTTTGTATACTCGCCTTTGTTTAGTTTTAGTACGCATTCTATTGTTACACTTTGAGCAGACTTATATCGCACGACGCAAATGCTAAACATACTTTAACTACATTTTCAGCCGAACACAGTAATTTGGCGTAGTGCATGGTAACGATACCGGCGTTAGCCCGTTCCGAGCACAAAGCCGGTTCGAGTCACACGCTAGGCCGGTCCTCGTATCTATAACTCTGCATGATGAGACCTAATACGGCGAAAATAATATATTCAGAGCATTGATTTTCTCGATTTGTTTAGCCTCACATTTAAAGCTAGTTCTAAATACCGCCTAATGTAAACATAAATGAATTAACTTTCAAAAATTAGGTCTCGCAACGTAAAAATTTAAAAACACATATTCTCCCACAATATATATATATATATATATATATATATATATATATATATATATATATATATATATAATATATAACAATTGTTTAAGCCACTGTCTTGATTTTTGCCACCCACATGCCACCGGAAATAACTTTGACACTACAACTTTTAATCGTAATGGAGACACCATCCCATTCTTGACGGAATGAGCAAGAAGACTAATCCAAATTTCTGGATAATATTAGATTAACCCGTTCTCTATGTGGAGTGTGACCCCAGGTCAGTTTGATTGTGGGATTACACCTGCGTAATTCAATAGAAACATGAATTTCCCCGACCCGATGAAGCGTCGGTATATCTCTGACCCTCTCCTCATAGTGCAAAGGTGCTATGAGTTGCTGCCCCCAGGTCTGTGTTGCATTGTGGGATTTCCGGGTCAGTGGCCGGACACAAAGCGAAGATGAAGAGATCACCAACTATCACAGAAATGGATACTTTTATTTTATCATTAGTTTTATTCTTAAACACTAATTCATACAATAACTAATATATATATATATATATATATATATATATATATATATTATATATATATATATATATATAATTACCATATAGCGTCGTTGGTAGATCCTGCGGAGAGAAAAAAACCCAGCAGAGAGTTTGATTGTAAAAAATATACTACCAAACATCAACCAGGAAGAAAAAAAATTTTTTTGAAAAAAAAGAAGGACCAAGATATTCGTACCAACAAAAAATAATCCTATTGCGTACAGTATTTGGCCAAAAGAGAAAAAACAATTTATATGTATATAAGTATGTATATAAGATATATATATATTCATATAACCGCTAGGAGAAGCAATATAATATAATATATTATTATATAATTATATATATATATATATATTATATATATATATATATAAAGATTTTTTAATTTATTTTTATAGTGTGTAGAAGGATTAATTAAATGTAATGTATTTTTTTTTGTTTGTAACGGAACCTTACAATCTTTGCCAAGCGTTTGAATTACAGTAAAACATTCAACGGATAATATCACAGTTGAGTTTAAACAAACACAAGTATGAACATTTTTCAACTCTCTGAAGATGGGCCTAGCCCCGAAAATATTAAGTGGAAAAAAAGAAAAAAAAGCAAAGAAATATTTTTCAACATAAATTTGACATTATTTTGCCTTCAAAAAAAAAAAAAAAAATAATAATATATATATATATATATATATATATATATATATATATATATATATATATATATTAAGTTGGGCGTTATTACGAAGCATAAAAATATATAAATGAATGAACTCGATATTTTGGAGTATTGGATTCACTTATTTTTATTATTATTATTTTTGTCATAAATTTTCAAGTTCATTAGATACCCTTTATCAAATGAATGTATTCCTGTTTAACGGCTTTTTGTCTCTCTCTCTCTATATATATAGTCATCCACAGACACGTGTTTCGACTTATTAAGTCTCCTCAGTGCGGCTAGACATTTATGAGCTACCTACAGCTGCGATAGAAAACCGGATCGATTCAGCATCAGGTGGATAGCTTTACGACTCGGCTATCCTCACCCACAGAATGCAGAAGGGGGATTTTAAATGTATTAAAACACACATCTGTATGTATGTAAAGGCCGCTATAGAATGCTTCATCTCTTTATAGGAGAGCCTTGCGTTTACGCTTTAATATATTATTAATATATATATATATATAATTTATATATATAATATATATATTATTATATTGATTATTATTATTTTTATTATATATTATTAACATATTAATTTTTTTTTCTAAATTGTTTTAGAGAAATTCCTCAGATGGTTAAAATCTGGCCCTGGTTATTATAAGAATAAAGACACATGTAGCCGCTTTCATTAAAATTTTGGGATAATTATTAATTACTTAAAAAGCACTGTAGAAGAACGATAGTCGTTCAATATCGTACGGAATAAATATATAAAAGAATAATTCACGACGAATGTAATAACAAGTATATTTATTGCCTGAGCAAACGTAATAAATGTTAATACAAAACAAGATAGAAGGTAAAAGGGGGGGGGGGCTTATATATATTCTGACATTTGGACCTGGGAAAAAAAAAACACCACTGACCTCATTAATTTCTTTCAGTCTTCTTCCAGGTCGCGTCTTAATTAAGAAGAAGTGGAGATGTATTTTTGGAAAAGATGAAAGATAGATCCTATTGATTTATAAATAATAGCCTCCCCCAACGGAAAGGGATTCATTAGGTCCGTGATTTTAAGCTTTCTTATTTCCATCATCATCATCATCATCCATGTCGCGCATGCAGTACGGGTATCCATGACAATCTTTCGCCAACCTTCCCTATCATTCATTACACCTGGAAGCTCCTATGCGGAACAGCCAGCATCTTCACATAACTGGTCAATGTAGGTCCTTGCTGGGCGCCCCACACTTGCATGTCCATGTGTTGGCTTCCACAGGAGAACGTCGCATATGAGTTCATCCTTGCTTCCCCAGCAGTGTCCTGCATGTCTTGTCCGTCTCACTCGGATAGTTTGTGAGATGGGGGACAGGTGACCGTACAGCTGTTTCTTTGTGGGGTGCTGTTTCCACGTCTTATTCAAGACTGCACGCAGCATTCTTGTGCAGCTCCCATCTAGCTTATTCTTTGTTAGGGTCCAGGTGGTGCAGCCATACAGCAGCACCGACACAACCACAGCCTGGAAGAACCGTCGCTTCAGCTTTCCAGGGAGATCGGACCTCCATATGACTGATAAACTATTTGTGGCTGACCGTGCCTTTCTCAATTACTAACTGACTGAATTGCTGACACTTTTTAAATCTTAACTCTTCCGTGATCGTTTCTCGCACTTACCACGAGAGTTATCGTTGTTAATCTTTTGTTGTCGGTCAACAGGTTCACTGAGGTCGCGAAGGGGGTAAAAAGGTTTACTGGAGATGAGAAGACTGCCGCTACATTACTTTTATAATCTCCATGGTCAAAATGCATATAAACTAATTTTATTCAAAATTCACAATTTCCTTAAAAGTTCATGTAAATAGACATAATCCAGTAAATCTTTATTCATTTAAGAGACGCAAAAGCAATACTCATAATCGAGCGCTAGTGAAAATAGGAAAGACTCCCTCTCTTTACATAAGTAAACTTATAGAACTTTACTCTCCTCCCTTTGACCTACCCCTGGGCCCATCTACTCCCAACCTCTCTCTACTTCCTGCAAACTATCCCCACACTTCATTCATGTCAGCCCCTATCCTCCCTCCCTTCACTTCCACTACTATCTCACCCCCTCACCAAATCACATGTACTCGCACGTAATTTTGCTTTCAATAAAAATCTTTGACTGAGGATGTCCGTATAAATCGAACGAAACGTTTCAACTCTTTGAGTTATCATTTCTTGATCACTATCCTTTTATCTACCTCTTACATAAGTATATAGACTCTCACTTTACATAATCGTTAGCTAAACATACAAGAAGCAGGCGATATCCCACAGAGAGTTTAAGAGGAATCCGTACTCTCAGCGTGAGATGATGATGATGATGATGATGATCAAGTATTTGCATAGCAAGTAGAATTGTTAAAGGTAACTTACGAAATCTTAGTCATCAGCCTAAAAATGCCAGATCTCTTAGAAATAAGATGGAATACCTCTATTTCTGACCTTATATATTCATCCAGACAACTACACATTCTCTAGAGTCCTCCTATTAAAATGAAAAGCATTTTTTTAAGATATCAAAACTAAAATGTTATTATTCTGATCAATGATAAATATTGCACCCTGGGAGAAACTTTTTTTTGTAATGGACTGCTTGCATTAGTTAGCAGTATACTGAAAAGTTCAATCTTGGATTTTTAGATAATCAAATAAAGTTTGATCTATGGTGAAAATATTGAGTTAAATATGGCACCTTTCAGATGTTACGTTTTTAGGGCCATTCTTTGGCCTTAAAGCAGAACGCTTATCCAGTGGAATTGGATCCTTGATAAAGAGTCTCCTTTGATTACTAAAGTGTTCTCAGTTACTGGTATAGAGTCATTCGATAATGAATCCTTTGGTTATTCTGGTAATCGTATAAGTCCTTCCTGAGTATTGGTAAAGATCCGGCAATCCTATGTCCGTCCTAAAAGAGTGCAATTGTAAATATGACTAATGTGGGGGTTTTAAGTATTCTATCTGGCCCACAGTATTGCTAGTGATTGGTTGTAAGAATAACTCACGTGATCTCGGCTAGTCTATAAATCTAGGTGAGGAATTAGAGCCCACCTTATAATCAAAAATATTCCAACATCAGACGTTTAAAATTCACTATTACATTTTTATCTAAATAAAATGAGGCCATTTGAATCAGAGAAAATACTTTTTTTTTCATCATTTCAAAGAAAAATAGTGTTTTTAGAACTACGGAAAAAACACGCTACAAGGATTATTATGGAATGTCTTTTAAAAATTTTCTATAAAAGCGTATTTTGGTTTAAAAAAATAATGTAAGTCTCAAACCACGATAAGAAAAACTCTTTAAACTTCTGAAAATTTTGCAAATATATTGGCACTAACTTCATGTTTAATAGTGTAAGATTTTAAAGTGATATATAGTTGAAGATATGAACTCCGACAAAGGTTGACAGACAAAACATTTAATATGGTACAGCACATGGATTAACAAGGTACATAATACATAGGTGTACATAAACATACATACAAAAGTAGAAGGGAAAAACATAAAAGTACAGACATGAGACTAAGAATAGTCCATGCCGTATAAATCACTTACAGTAATGTAAGGGGGCCAAAAACCCCAACTAGAGGGGGTGTAGACCAGAGTCTAACCCATAGTCGTGTCTCGTGGATTGAGCAATCGTAAAAGAGAGGAAGAGACGTTCAAACTAGCCGATAACCGGCCCCTAGCGGGAACCAGCAAACTAAACGAGGAGACAACTCTCCAGGAAAAATACGAAAGTAACGCTACAATAGTATAAAACTCCTGTTATAATCAATGTTATTATACTAATGTTTTATTTGTGTTGCAATATATTTGACTATGTTTCAAATACGCCTATTCTATTAAAGGGGGCTGGAAATTCTGAATTTAAAACTGTTAAACTCCATAAGCCTGAGGCGCACCTACAATTTACCTAT
>CM042152.1:4885257-4890257 GCA_023376005.1 Doryteuthis pealeii
GTGGGGGTCAACAAATGCATATGTTAATATGAACCTGGTTTTATACATCAGCAGGATAAATACAACTGCTATTTGCCCATAAATGATATAACCTTTTTAATCTATCTCTATTAATAATGGAGATTGTCTGTATTTCTGTATGTAACAAAAACTACGTCATAGCCCTACGTCAGAGTTTACGCCACAATATTCTTAGGCTATATACACCCAAAATTTGAGTAAGTAATTTTTAATTTTTTTTTTTACTCTCGTCCCCCCGCCTTTTTTACAGATTACAAGAAGTTAACTAAAAAGTTTACAAATAAATGAATACCTACGATTTTGTGTAAAATTGATGAGGAAAATATTCAAAATAATTGTTTGATTATTACATGCACGCAACATTTTATTTGAGAGGGACGGGGCTCAGTTTTCATTTCAAATTGTTGTTTTTTTTTTTGTTTTTTTTTACTCCTTTAATAAATTTGATGATTTTACTTACTTATGATACAAGCCCTCTGACATCGAATTTTTAAATCCCACCCTCTCAGGCAATGTCTTTCAAAAATTAATTTTTACGACGTCCGGAGGGGTTTTTTTGTGTTGCTAGTAATAATAAAGAAGAATGTTAGTTAACTTTGCCGATTCCATTAAAGACTTTCAACGTGGGGGTCAACAGATACATATGTTAATATGAATCTGGTTTTATACATAAATACAACTATAAATACAATATGATAAATACAACTGCTATTTACCCATAAATGATATTACCTTTTTTATGATTTTAACGTAGTTGATATTCTTTCTTATATATATATGGGCTCGATTCATCGTTTGTGAAAACGACCCTTATATAAAGATCAGTATTAATCTGTGCTGATTAACCATGAACTCGACCGTAACTCTTGTCAACAATATTTATTATGGCCATGGCTGGTCGTCTGAAGTAGTTGTCAACGCAAAGAGAGATAGAAAGAATGTTTATAATAACAGAATCGGCATAATTATATATAGTAAATGTGTGACTCTCCCGCCTGTCAGTTAAGTGTTAAACTTGTGAGAAGAAAGAAAGAAAGAAAGGCTGCTTTTCTCGGCAAAGAAGCCTACGCGGTGCTTTCTTCTCCAGACACATTCTAGCCTTTGCTCTTCCCCTTCGACTATTCGACCCTTCTTTTATAAATCAGCTGATTATTTTCTAACGCCATAATTTCTGTATTCTTAATTCCATTGTATATTGTATTATATAAGTACCTTGCAATTTTAACGAGAAAATCCGTTCCAATGTTTTTAATCATCCCGAAAATATTTTACCTCGACATTTTCTCTGATTTGGAATTTTAAATAAACAATTCACAAAATGCATTCCAGCTCGATTTGTCCTTTCAAAATATTTTCCCAAATATTTCTTTCTTTAAGAGGTTGATTTAGAAGGCTATCACAATGCAGGTGTAAAGAAAAAATGAATAATACGGTAACAATGGTGTTGTGTGTTAACCTGTATTTTATTCCTGAATTTTCGAGATAAAATCTCTTTTTCAAAAGATCACTGTAACTGAAGTAGTCTAGTTATGGCATGTCTTTTTAAATGAATTTTTTTTTTAAATGATGGTAGTTTTTAAATATAACTCTATTCTTGTGTTGCATGTTTACGTTAATGCGGTTTTTTGTTTATTTGTACGTGTGCGTATGTTGTCATGCGCGTGTCCATGAAAATACGTGTTGGCTGTGACGTTAAGACTGTATCTTAGCGCGGGATTGCACGTGTGTATGTGCGTATGAAAGAGCGTATTTGTGTTTGGTGGCCATGGTAATGTAGAATATTTCGTGTTAGATGTAACATAAATAAATTTAATCATTTATTATTAATACTATTATTATTACTATCACTATCACTATCATTATTATTATTAATATTAATATATTATCAATATTATTATTATATTTATTATAATAAATATAATAATAATATTGATAATATATTAATATTATTAATAATAATAGTGATAGTGATAGTAATAGTAATAGTAATAATATTAATAATAAATGATTAACACGAAATATTATACATCACCATGGTCACCAAACATCGCTAAGAAGAAGAAGACAATGGTTTATTTTCACACATTACACAATATGAACAGTGTCACACAAAACAAAAAAAATGTAATATTGGTTGTTGTAATAATGTGTGGAGGGTGATCACTAATTAGGACTGACCCTATTCTAGTAGTGGCCACCTCAGTTGTTTTTTGTTGGCTTGTTTGTTTGTTTTTGTTTTTGTTTTTTGTTTCTTTTTTGCTTTATTTTTTACGGTTATAGTTTCTATAAGGTTATACTTTACATAGTCAATAAGTTGATTATAGTGATATTAGTGTTTGAATAAAAATGTACAACATTTTACCTTTATCTGTTATACGTGACTAAACGTTCTTGGGTGCTAGTGTTCACACTTGTATTGATCTTTAAACAATCAATCAAACTCATCTGACATATCCATAAGAATCTCTATCGATTGAACGATTGAAAAAGTCGTATCGATCTCCACTAAAGTACCATTGTAAATAGTGGCGGGTAAGTTTAAAAACTAAATAAGCTAATTCCATTCGATAAGAGTTGAAAAACATCACCAGTTGAGCCAAGCGCCTTTACCAAATTCAGTCAATTCCCAACAGAGCAGCTTATGGCTTATGAATTAAGTCTAAAAACTTTCAATTCTGTTTCTCTATACTATTTTCTGCTCAAGTCTACGGTTTAAAGATATACACTTGAGAATCGGGAAAAATAAAGTAGTCACAAGATCGAATAAGTGATACCATAAAGATAAAAATTGAATTATTAAAAAGCTACATGAACTAAATGACAGCCCATAACAATAGTGGGCGGATTAAAAAAAAAAACTATTTGTAAATAAAAATACGAATATAAACAATGACAGACTTTATTTAATTCATGCATTCTTCTTCTTTTCTTTTTCTTTTCTTTTTGTTCTTGTTCTACTTGTTCTTGTTCTAATTGTTCTTGTTCTTCTTGTTCTTGTTCTTCTAGTTCTTATTCTTGTTCTTCTAGTTCTTGTTCTTCTAGTTCTTGTTCTTGTTCTTGTTCTACTTATTCTTGTTCTTCTTATTCTTGTTCTTGTTCTTGTTCTACTTATTCTTGTTCTTCTTCTTGTTCTTGTTCTTGTTCTACTTATTCTTGTTCTTCTTATTCTTGTTCTTGTTCTTGTTCTACTTATTCTTGTTCTTCTTATTCTTCTTATTCTTGTTTTTGTTCTTGTTCTACTTATTCTTGTTCTTCTTATTCTTGTTCTTGTTCTTGTTCTTGTTCTACTTATTCTTGTTCTTCTTATTCTTGTTCTTCTTATTCTTGTTCTTCTTGTTCTTGTTCTTGATCTACTTATTCTTGTTCTTCTAGTTCTTGTTCTTGTTCTTGTTCTTGCACTAATTGTTCTTGTTCTTGTTCTTGTTCTTCTGGTTCTTCTTGTTTTTGTTCTACTTGTTCTTGGTCTTAGTATCTTGGGTATGACGTAAAAACTGTACCTAGTGGTGAAGTTCCAATTTTGGAACTCTGGGAAGTTTGGAGTATCCCTTCATTGCCGTTACTCCCAGGTCGACTCTGAATCCGAGTGGTAATACCTGTTAGGTTTCAATCTTCGGTAGAAAAATGAGTGTAATATGTGTTTAAATGTTCTCGGCATAAAGTACCTAAACAGGAGTTGACACGCCGTAAAATCCAACCAACCAACCAGCCAACCAACCAATCAACTACTTCTCTGCATTCAATGAAACATTCCACTTTGATCCTTACTTCGGTCGGAGAGACCCATTCTAATCAATCGGCTGGTTACGTCAAGCCGTTGCACCTATATAATTGTCCTGAGAGGGGCGTGGTCTAATGGTTAGAGTCATAAGAAATGGACTCGTCCACCCGAGTTCAATTCCTGGACGAAGCTGTTTGAATTTCACATAGCGCTAATACCCTTGGGAAAGGTAGGAATCCAGTGCTCCCTCCAGCTATGGGTAAATAGCAGAGCAGACTGAGCTCTTTAACTTTGGCTAGGTAACCAGTCTAGGAGAAGGAAAACTCTGAATTCAAACCTGCTAAACTCCGCTTAAGAAATTGACCTTGTGTCACACCCTGCTCATGCGGAGGGGTTGGTATATATATATATATGATTGTCCTGACCCTATTGCCCTTATGGCAAACCCCCAATCATTTCAGCATATATATGCTAGAAGGCGATGGATGAAGGTCTTAATGTCCTGTTAATGACGTTAAAATATATGTAAAGTGGAATTTCTCATTTTTGGAGTACCCTTTCATCGCTATACTCGGAGTGTTAGTACCTGTTAGGGTCCCATCTATGGGTTAAATAGATAGAATTGAGGGTTAAATTGAACTTAACGGACCTAAATTCCACTATCGTATGTGACCCCGCCGAAAGAAAAAAAAATATCAAAAATCAGGGAATTAACCGAATTTAATTAAATGTTAGTGTTGATATATTAATGAATAAAATATATAATGCACCAGATACTTTATGTAAAGACATTTTACATTTTTCCAGGTCAGTTAATTTGATCCACGTATTTTTTAGGCGTAACACAGATTCTCAAAGATACATGGTACAAAGTAAAAAAACTGACCTGAAAAAGAAGACAACTTGTCAACTGATAGATTTTGCAGTTCCAGCAGATCACAAGATGAAGATGAAGTAAAACGAAAATATAGAGAAATACCAGGATCTTGCCAGAGAGTTAAAAATTATACCAATTGTAGTTGGTGTACTTGGCAGAGTCTCCCAAAGGAAATGGAAATCGGGGGAAGAATTGAAACTATCCAGACAACTGCAATGGTGCGATTGGCTATAATACTCAGAAGTGTCCTGAAGACCTGGGCAGATTTGTTGTCACTCAGAATCCAGCGAAAGACCCTCAGCTAACGCTGGTGTAAAAAACTGTATAATAATGATAGTAACAATACTAATGATAATAATAATAGCGTTAATAGAAGAAGAAGAA
>CM042152.1:4895257-4917757 GCA_023376005.1 Doryteuthis pealeii
AGTAAGTAGTGTATTTCCCATTTGTATGAACATTTGTCAATAAGAAAGTTGTGTTCAAATTGGGTGCCGCGTTTGCTCACAGTCGATCAAAAACATAAACGCGTCGACGATTCAGAGCGTTGTTTGAAACTGTTTCAACGCAAGAAAGGAGATTTGGCGAAAATATGTGACAATGGATGAAACATGGATCCATCATTTCCCTCGGAAGTCAAATCGGCAGTCAGCTGAGTTGACAGCAACAGGTGAAAGCCGTCCAAAGCGACCAAAGTCGCAAACATCAGCAGGCAAGGTTTCGCCTCCGTATTTTGGTATGTGCAAGGTATTTTGTTTATTGATTACCTAGAAAAAGGAAGAGCCATCAATAGCGAATATTATATAGCATTATTGGTGCGTTTAATGGAGAGAAAAAAACGCCAAAAAACGGCCACAAATGGAGAAGAAAAATTACTCTTACACCAAGACAATCCACCGTGTCACAAGTCGATTGCACCAATGTCAAAACTACATAAATTGTACTTCGAATTGCATCCGCATCCACTCTATTCTCCAGATGTGGCCCCCAGCGACTACTGGCTGTTTTTAGACCTCTAAAGAATGCTCCAGGCAAAGAGATTTGGCTCCAATAAAGAAGTGATATCGGAAACAGAGGCGTATTTTGAGGCCAAAGACAAATCGTTCTACAGAAAAGGCATCGAAATGTTAGAGAAGCGTTGGAGTCAGTGTATCACACTAGAAGGATATTATGTTGATGTATAATGTCGAATTCAGCCTAAAAGTTGTTTTTTATTAGTTAGACCCGGACTTATTGAATATATATATATATATATATATATATATATATATATATATATATATTGTCCTCCTCTGACTCACCCCCCCCCCCATTCGTTCTCATGAGTTTCTTATACAATCTGACTTTTATTCGTCGCCGGTGTATATACTTGAAAAGTACCGGTCGAAAAGGCCTTCGTGTATCCCCCTTTATTTTATATTTTATTCCATAATAAATTAAAAAATATGTGTAGAGGTTTATGAAGCACCCCTACACCTAAGATGCGAAAAAATAGCCTTGCAATACTACACAAATGTCAAACTCTGCCCATCCAACCCATCTTATGACTGCACCTTCGATCAAGAATACAAGGAATGTTTTGAAAAAAGAAAAATCTATAAAATCTTTTGGTCTCCGAATGGAACCCATACTGAAAGGATCTAAAATTCCTCTCACAAATATTCACAAAACCATTATATCAAAAACACCACCTTGGATCATTAAAAAAACCTAAAGTGATCCTTGAGCTAAGTGAACTCCCCAAAACAAAAACCCATCCTAGCACTTACCAAGATAAATTCCACAATATTCTAGAACGCTACCCCAACCACCACTACATCTTTACAGATGGCTCTAAGGAAAATGACAAAAGATCATGCGCAGCTATTTCAAATAAAAAATTGTAAGAAAAGCTCTCCCAAATGAAAGTTCCATTTTTCAGCTGAAACCCGTGCAATAGATCTAGCACTTGACATAATCTATGAAAATAACCACAAAAATATATCATCTTCTCAGACTCGCTCTCTGTCTACTATCATTAAGAAATAAAAAACTGGAAAACCCTCTCATCATGAAGCTCCTGAATAGATTAGACTTAATGTTTAACTCTAAAGAGATTATGATATGCTGGATCCCAAGTCATATAGGAGAGAGGGGGAATGAAAGAGCAGACTCCGCGGCTAAATCGGCTCTAGATTTGATCCACGACAATTTCAAGATACCTTATACTGATTTGAAACCTAAAATTAATAGATTCCTTCATGCAAAATGGTAATAACACTGGAATAACAACATCCACAATAAACTCTTCCTAATCAAACCCACTTTGGGAAACTGGAGACCAACATTAAGGAAGTATAGAAAGGAACAAGCCATTGTGTCCCGATTACGCATTGGTCATACAAGACTAACGCACTCCTATATACTCAAATACGAACAACAGCCACAATGTGGAACATGCCAAACACCTTTGACAGTTAAACACTTATTCATGGAATGGAGTGTTTTTGCTCACATCAGAAACCGTTATTTTAAAGCAAACAATATGAAAGATCTGTTTGAAAATGTCAACATGGAGGACATTCTCTCTTCTTTGAGAGAAATAAAATTATACCATAGAAAATAGACAGGAAACAAATCAATACCACACAATATAATCCCCAATAATGATAACACATTTTTAAAACCAATTACTAAAAGTATAAATATAAATACACGATATGTATCACTTCCTAACCGTTAGGCATGACATAACCCCAGACGGGTTGATATGCCTTTGAAATCAATAAACAAACAACTAGAGACCTGAGGAGGTTTGTTGTTTCGACTCGGTCAAGAGACTTCAGGACGGCGCACGGAACATTGAATATGATTAAACCTTATGGATATCATCATGAATCGATATTTACCGTAGAAGTGAACGCATGAAAGGATTGAAATATTCATGGATTTATTATCGGTCAATGTAGACCACGTAGTTAGTCAATGTGCACTGCGGTTTTGAGTTAAATAAATCAGACCCATTATTACTTCATAGCCAAATCTCGTATACATTTGGAGAAATATGATTTATTCATACCATTCAGAGATGAATGCAAATGTATGCATTAAAACATATGCATGCAAATAACTAAACACTATTTTACACATGTGTACATATTACAACTTACCTCTGGATATATATATATATATATATATATATATATATATATATATATATATATATTATATAAGAGCCGGTTTAGCTGAGATTCCTAGTTCGATCCCATTCTCCGTCTCTTCAGTGCATGAGTGCCAGAGATTGGGTCATCTGATTGGGTCTATAGATTATGTACGGTAGTGTAGAAGTAAAAACGTAACTGGCAATTATGTTAAAGAAGAGCCAAGGAACATACCCGACAGTGAGAAACAAAGTTTAACCATTGGCTGACGTCTCTCCTGCAAGCTATTTCTCCCTGTGGATTTTTGTCCCTTTTGGGAACTTGAATAAATAATGCTAAGATTTTACGACATGTCAACCTTTGTTAGGTTATTTTATGCCGCAGATGTTTTATTTCATTCATTCTTGACTGGTACTCATTTTTTCTTTTTAGACTCAATTTTTAAACACATTTTTGACGCATTTTTCCTATTTAACCTATAGATGGGACCCTAACATGTACTACCACCCCGAGTCAGAGTAGACTAGGGAATAATGGGGATTAAAGGGTACGCAACATTCCCCTGAATTCTAGAATTCGAACTTCACCATCAGATAGAGTTTAACGTCATCCCCAGGATAATAAGTCCCTCAGCTACAACCTGATAGCACATATATATATTTACCAACTCCTCCGCACGAGCAGGATGTGACACAAGGTCAATTTCTTAAGCGGAGTTTAACAGGTTTAAATTCAGAGATTTCCTTCTCCTAGACTGGTTGCCTAACCAAGGTTAAAGAGCCCAGTCTGCCCTACTATTTACCCATAGCTGGAGGGAGAGTAGAATTCATACCTTTCCCAGGGGTATTAGCGCTAAATGAAAATGCAATTACCACGTCCAGGATTTGAACTCGGGTCGACGAGTTCATTTCCTCTGACTTTAACCATTACACCACGCGCTTCCTAAAAATCACATATATGTTAAAAAGGTTGGGCATTGCTATAAGGGGAATAGGGATGGGACAATCATATAGGTGCTAGGGTTTGACGTGACCAGCCTTAACCGGAAGCGGCCTCGCCGATTGTCCGTTTAGCATAGGTAAGGTCCAAAGTGTGTTGTTGCATGTCATGGAAGGCTCAGTCACAAAGGTTCCATCTTTAAGCATCACGGGTCACCGTTCACAGCCAACAAATGGTTCCGTTGGGTGTCTCTTATCCTTCTGCAGAAGTCAAGTCAGTGTATTCTAAAGCCCGGTCGTCAAGGCTGAACTCTCTAGGTTGTATGCTATTAAAGGTTGAATATTTCCACCAATAACCTATAATTTTCTTGACTTGTTACAGTCTAGCAAGTGGCATGTAAGATAAAAGCTGAAATATGTCATTTGATTACTCCTTGCGGAACAGAAATGCACCCATCGGCATGCGTTGTTGCTCGCTAGAGGTTTACGGACTTCAAAGAGTGGATGTGAACACGGGCGATAGATAATACGTTTTAGCAGATGCGCGCTTTGTGTATCCATTTACCAACCTCTCTGCCACTTGCAGGGTGTGGCACAAGGTCATTTTCTGAGAGAGGATTAACACGTTTTAATTCGGAGTTTACCTTCTCATAGACCGGTTGCTATTGGGCTCTTTAACCTTAGTTAGGCCGGGTTAGCTCAGTCGTTCGGCTAGAAACCACAAGGTTCCTAGTTCGATACCAGCCCTCGCCAACTCAGCGTATGAGTAGCACAGGGATCTGTGTGGTAAAGTAAGGAGCTGGTTGTAGGTGTGGCGCTCCACCTCAGACGCTAAAATAATCTCCTTGGTTTAGCACAAGGGAAAAAGGAATAGACCCCTCACTTTTTTAGGCAACCGTTCCAGGAGAAGGAAAAATTTGAATTCAAAATAAAGTAGCTCTCTTCTCGTTGTAACGTTATGCCTCTCATTCCAAATGGAATGATGGTGTGTCATATAGAAATAATCAGCTCCTTACTTTACCCCACAGATCCACAGTCCATTTTAATCTATCAGTAATATTTGCTATTTGACAATTCAGCAGCTACGTAGGTTCTTAATTTTCTGAGACTGATAAAAGGTATTGTGTTCAGGAGGTCTTCTCAGGGCAATGTAGATTGCAGTCGCTAGTGCTGCAAAAACGTTTCAGATTACATAGACTTTTTTTTGCCCTCAAATGGTTTCCAGCAGTGTTCCCATGTATCCTGAAAAATCTGGAAAATGAAATATTGATTTTCCAGTACTGGAAAAGTTTGTGTTTTTCAAAAAAAAAAATCTTGGAGAATTTTTTTTTTTGTATTTAGTCCTGGAAAATCTGAATTATCTGAAACAAAATTAATGTTATTGTTACAGTTAACAAATAGAACTAGTAAACTAGGAGGATGGTGTTTTTTAAAAGTTTCTTTGTCATTAGATTTTGATTTTAAACTGCTCCCCACCTTCTTAACATTTGTTTTAAGGGATCATTTTTTGCTGTAAACCAGTCAAATAGTTTCCACAGAAATTCAACATGAAAAATCATCTCTACAATTGAATTGACATAATTTTCATTTTATCATCACAAATACCATTATTCTGAAAAAAGTGAAATGTTCAGCTAAAGTTTATTTGAAGAAATGAGTTAAAATCTTTTGATTTTTGGAATCTCGAAACCAACTTTGGATGATAGGGAGCATCTTGCTCTGTGCCATTTGTAGTTTTTAGTAATAACACAAGGCGATCTCTTTTTCCCATGAGATTTTTATTTTCTCAATAGTTAAAGAACCCAACCTACCCTATTTACCTATAGTTAAAAGAGAACAATTGGGTGCATAACTTTCCCCAACGATATTAGTGCTTTGTGAAATCCAAACAGTTTTGTCAATGATTTGAACTCGAGTCACTGTGTACATTGTCTACGACGATAACCATTACACCAAAAGCACATTTGTTTAACGGTCATTGTCGTTGAAAAATGGAATCGAAGACACATGTTCAAATCCTGGTGAAAGCTGTTTGAGTTTCATTTCACGCGAATGCCCTTCTTTCATCATGGGGTGTGGGGTTTTCGCTCAAATCAGAAACAAATATTTCAACTCAAATGATATCTTTTTTTTTATGAACTCATTCGGTTTTCCGGTTAACAACCGGGGGTCCAGGAAGCTTCGGCCGCTGAACTTGTCGAGAGTTTAATAATAGCGTCGATCCCAGTGGGTAATCCCCCCAGGCAACGACGGAATTTTTGTTCTTTCCCACCCATCAGCTTCGGCTTGTGAGTGGGCCCACGTTAAAACGAGGCCTTGTGCCTAGTCCATACGAGTGGGGTATGCGACAAATAGACTCAAATAATATGAGGGATCTGTTTGACAATGCTAACATTGAAGACATGTTATCCTTCTTGAGAGAAATAGAAATGTATCGAAAATTATGAATCGTATATAAAAACATCCACGAAATACAAAAATTCACCTTTAAAGAAAACTTGAATACCGACTTTTGGCAATCAAATAATTCATAGCACCACTGGAAATGGTTTTGTTAAAATGGGAAAATCAAAATACTGCAAAAATGTTATTTTACTTATCGTGTTTACAGATAACAGCAAAGGTCACTGCATGGTCTACTCTGACCACATTTACTGTTTATCAAGTTGTCAGAAATCAATGGATAGATTTATTAGGTAGTGGATAGCACTCGTTGACCATGTCACGATGACAGAATGTTACATAATCTACGCGGTTGCATAGATTATTGTCAACTTCCTGTATTTCTGAAGGGATGGCGCTTTTCATATCACGGGCGGGACTTTCCATGGAATATTACAGAAAGCCTGTGAAGTACGTGAAGTCACGTGGGACCAAGTTAACCCGTTAGTTCGAGCTTAGACGTCAGGCAGAGAAAGATATCTGCCTTAGCTCGGGCTCACTTTCACACGCGCGCTGTGTTTAGTTAGAGAAAGATGTTTAGGTAAGTAAATAAAAGTTTAAATAAATAATATGGTTTTATGGTTGATGAATGTCTTGGCAACAAGACTGACCTAGAAGAAGAAATGAATCAAGGACGACCAACCAGCAAGAACAGAGAAATAGAAGTCATAGAGAAAGAATAGAAACGACTAGAGATCACCAGTGGCCAAGGAAGTTAGTTATGAATTCTCTATCTACCTGTGTCTATCTCTCCCCTTCTCTCCAGTAAAAGACACTTGTGTATGTACCCAACACGGGGGTATGTGTATGAGAATGTAACAAGAATAGCTACAAAGAAAATAGCCGGAGGCACAAAAGTGGTCACGGAAGTAAGTCATCTTATCAAATACCGTGACCCGCCCTGTCGGCTGGGGCGTTAGAATGCACCGACTGCACCTCTGCAGAGGGGTAAGACTCCCAATGGGGCCACCTGTTGGCCGTGGGTGGCGACCCGTGATGCTTAAGGATGGATGACAGGTGGATGAGCAGTTCATGACATGCAATACTCCACTTTGGACCTATCTTGGGCTAGACGGGCGGTCGGAGAGACCCCCTCCGATCAATCGGCTGGTCACGTCAAGCCCTAGCACCTATATGATTTTCCCAACCCTATTGCCTTTATGGCAAGCCCCAACCCCTTTTTATCATATGGGTGCTAGAAGGCGGTGGCTGCGGGTCTATATGTCCTGGGAATGACGTTAAACTCTATCTGATGGTGAGGTTCCAGTTTTGGAGGTTTGTGGAATGTGGAGCACCCCTTCATCAACATTGCTCCCTGGTCCACTCTGACCCGGAGTGGTAGTACCTGTTAGGGTCCCATATATGGGTTAAATAGAACAAATGTATTTATAAAAAAATTGTATTATCCATTAAGAATTGATTTATTTCAAAACTTTATCGGCATTAAATGACCCACTGAGGTTGATATGCCGTAAAAAAAACAAACAAACAAACAAATACCGTGACTTATATAGGACCAAACGCAAATCAACACTTTTCGAGTTGAATAAAGTCCTTTTGATATCAGGTTGCTTTCTGTTGTGATGTTAGTTCAACAGTAAAAAAAGCAGTCAAGTCGAGGTAGGGTAAAATGAGACAAGTGTATTTACAATAAGGTACAAGAACGGCTAGCTTGCCGCTAAACGGTAACAGTACAACCTTTTCACTCTGTGTCTCACTATTTATAGTGAGAACCGGTGTATATTCTCCACTGTAGGAACGGCCGGTACAACACTTTCCGTAAATGCAAGTTCTTGAAATGTGACAGCAGTTAACAAGCTTTCTCTTTAGACTTGCATTGTAATAAGTTAAACTTAGTAATTGTCAACACATATACAAGATGCGTCATAAAAGTATCAAGATTGAAGCCAAGATAGAAATGAACAATGAATAGAATGTTCATTTTTTTTTCAGAATACAAGGTGTGTCATCAAAGTGCTGTGTTTGAAATTGTATTTACCAAGATAGAAATGAACAATGAATAGAATGTTCATTTGTTTTCAGAATAAAAGGTGTGTCATAAAAGTGCTGAGTTTGAAATTGTTTTTACTAAATAGAAATGAACAATGAATAGAATGTTCATTTTTTTCAGAATAAAAGGTGTGTCATAAAAGTGCTGAGTTTGAAATTGTATTTACCAAGATAGAAATGAACAATGAATAGAATGGTATTTTTTTTCAGAATACAAGGTGTGTCATAAAATTGCTGAGTTTGAATATTATATTTACCAAGACAGAAATGAACAATGAATAGAATGTTCATTTTTTTTCAGAATACAAGGTTTGTCATAAAAGTGCCTAGTTTGAAATTGTATTTACCAAGATAGAAATGAACAATGAATAGAATGTTCATTTTTTCAGAATACAAGATGTGTCAAAAAGTTCAAAAAAAAACTCTATACTTTTTGACACACCTTGTATTTCTAAGAGAAGGTGCGTGGTGTAATGGTTACTGTCATAGAAAATGGACATGTTGAGATGAGTTCAAATCCTGGATGAGGCTGTTTGCATTTCACATGGCACTAATACCCTTGGGAAATGTAAGAATCTCATTATTCTCTCTCCAGCTATTGGTAAGTAGTAGGTTAGACTGTGCTCTTTAAACTTGGTATGGCATTAGTCTAGGAGAAAGAACTCTGAATTCAAAACTCTACTTAAGAAATTGACCTTGTGTCACATCCTGCTCGCACTGAGGGGTTTGTAAATATGTATATTTCTAAGAGAATGTGTTTTTTATTGAGTTATTTCTGCGTTATTCGGACTATTGTCCCATCTTCATTATTATTTTGTACAACGTTTCGGCTGATATGCCGCTCCGGCCTTCTTCAGGTATTTCTTGTCGGACTCGAGAACCTTCTCGGACTCGGAACCTCTTTTCGAACTCGGGAACTTTCTTGTCGTATTCGGGAACCATCACGGAACTTTGAAACCTAACCCTTTATTTAGTCCACGGGGGTATCCTGTTCTCATTCCGCTAACATAGTGGGGAGGAGTTGTGTAATTAAATTATTTTTCTAACTGCTTTCTACTCAGGAATTGAACCTGGTTCCAGTCACTTAGAACTGTCTACCTAACTACCTTATCCACTCGGCCATGTGTCCAATGGGGACATAGTCGAATAATGCAGATATATAATCTTCAAGCCTCATCTCAAACATTCAAGAATGTGTTTTTATGTTCTTATTGATGAGGATTGAACGTTGTGATGCAGAACCACATGATGTGATTTATGTAACAGACTAAATGAAGTTTATACATGGAAATTATTATTTCGTAAATTAACATGTATTCTATGATTCAACGTGATTTCATTCGCCTGTATCTATTGTATCTGCGTTAAATAAATTGTAGGCATTACTTGTGAAGTGTTCATCTTACAATTGTGTAAATAGATAATATAAAATCTATTTTGGATTTTGCAAGAATTATTTGATGAATTATATATATTTTAATCGAAAACTTTCATTATATTGATGACTTCAAAGACATTTGTCATTATGTCTGTGTTTCTATAGTCCAGTTAAAATTCACGCACTCATAAATTTCACGTATTCAGGTAATAACAAGATACACTGGTCCAAATCACTGACAAGACAAAATACTATTAGCTTGAATAACACGTCCTACAAAAACCCAGAAAAAATTGTTAAATAAAAAAATATAAGTAATTATCTGCGTTATTCGGACTATTGTCCCAATCTTCATTGTTATTTGTACAACGTTTCGGTCGATATGCCCCCGGCCTTCTTCAGGTTTTCTGTTCGACTCGCGAAACCTTCTCGGACTTGGAACCTTCTTTCGAACTCGGGATTTTCTTGTCGTAATAGGGAGCCATCACGGAACTTTGAACCTAACCCTTTATTTAATCCACGGGGGTATCCTGTTCTCATTCCGGTAACATAGCTGAGTAGGAGAATTTTTCTAGTTACTGCTTCACTCAGGATTGAACTCGGGACCAGAGATAACTGTCACTTAGAACTGTCTTAACAAATAACAATGAAGATGGGGACAATAGTCCGAATAACGCAGATAATAGTAACCATCAAGCCTCATCTCAAACATTCGAGAAAAAATATAAGTATAATGTATATTAAAAAATATAAGTTAAATGGTAATATATTATTATAAAAAAATATAAGTATAATGGTATATTAAAATATAAGTATAATGGTATATTAAAAAATATAAGTATAAATGGTATAAAAATATAAGTATATGGTATTTAAAAATATAAGTATGGTATATTAAAAAATATAAGTATAATGGTATATTATAAAAATAATAAAGTATAATGGTATATTAAAAAATAAGTATAATGGTATATTAAAAATATAAGTATAATGGTATATTAAAAAAATATAGTATAATGGTATATTAAAATATAAGTATAATGGTATATTAAAAAATATAAGTATAATGGTATAATTAAAAAAATATAAGTATAATGGTATATTAAAAAATATATATAGTATAATGGTATATTAAAAAATATAAGTATAATGGTATATTAAAAAGTTAATAAAAAGGATTAAAAAATAAAACAAATGATCAAATCACAAAAATTAACAAAAAGGAAAATAAAAAACACATAGAATAAAAACCTTTTCATCATATATGTGCTACAAGGCGGTGGCTGGAGGTTTTAGTGTCCAGGATATGACGTTAAACTGCGTCTAGTGGTTAGATTTCGATTCTGGATCTTTTAGGAGTGGGGAGTATCTGTTTATTACCAATACTCCCAGGTCCACCCTGACCCGGAGTGATAGTATCTGTTAGGGTCCAATCTATGGGTTAGGTAGATCAAAAAATGGGTTTTAAAAATCCGTTTTTAAAAGAAATATATCTAACTTGAATAAATAAATAAAACGAAAAACGTCTTCGGCATAAAAAAAAAAACAACTGAAGGGTATACATGCCGCAAAATCCAATCAACCAACAATAGATTTTACAATGTATCTATGTTCGGCCAAATCAATCAAATCCACCCGGTTGTTTAACTCAGATCTTTCAGTTTAAAGTGTGAATATTCTAAATAGAGAAAGGCTATAAAAACTTAAATTTCACAATCGAATTGAAATCTGATTTATTGAGTTTAACGGCACGCCAACCCATCTAGTGTAATTTTATGCCAAGCTGTAATTTGTGAGTGTTGGAATATTTTTGGTATATAAGGTGTCCCCCAATTCCTCACCTAGATTTATAGACTAGCCAGGGCTACGTAGTCTATTCCTCCGGCCAATCACTAACCATACTGCGTGGCTGATACACAACTTAAACTACCATACTGGCCATAATTCTAATTGCACTCATGAAGGAGGGACTTACAATACTCAGGATTACCAGACGATTACCAATACTCAGGACTCTTTACCAAGGGATTTACCGAGGATCCACTTCTACTGGACAAGCGCTCTGGCTTAAGGCCTACAGGATGGCCCAACAGATTGTTACAATAATAATAATAATAATGAATAATAATAATAATAAGAAGAATACCGTTTCAGCTAGTATATTAGGTCTGAGACCTGTCAGCTGTTCCTTATAAACATTCATCTAAATTCCACAGAATATTTATAATCTTTCCACAGATTATCTAACATTGCCTTAAATGAGTTTAGAGATTGGGGCATTCACTATTGATGTTTTGTCAGTCCCTGATTATATTACTCCTTCTATCTTTCATTGTTTTCTCTCTAGCACTTTGCTCTTTGTTTAAAATTTTGTTTTTATTTCTGTGACAATATGGTTTATATCCCCCCTCTCTTTCATTATTTGCTTTATCTTTACTCTCTCTTTTATAATTCCCCCTTTCTCTCCCTCTCTTTGCACATCTTACTTTTATTATTTAACCTCTCCCCCTCACTCGTCCTCCATATCACTCTCTTTCTCTCTCTCTCTCTCACACTATTTGTAGTTTATTTCATGTATTCACCACTCTGTTACTAAAATAATTTTGTCTTGCATTTGCTTTACAAAATGTTGTTAAGAGTTTTAATTTATAAACCCTGGTATTGATATTTTCAGCAATGTTTAGTAGGTAAGAGTTCGTTGAATGAAATCCATGTGTATATTTGTAGGCTTCAATCATATCCCCTCTTATACGTCGATAAACCAAACTTGGTAAGTCAATGTTCCTAAGTCTTTCATCATACGAAAGGGTTTATAAATCATTCACTACCTTAGTAGCTTTCCTCTGAACTCCTTAAATCTTCTTAAGCCTTCTTCGACTGATGTATTCTTCAAAATATATTCTGTTCCTGTATGCGTTCATTCTGCGTTAATTTTGAATTCCATTTTCCCTCTTATAGAGTATATTAAATGAGGATATGAAGAGAAATAACAAGATACAACTGGTTAGCTGTATAGATACTAATATAATATATACTAATCTGCCCGTTAAGTCTGAACGCTCAGAACTTTCTATTTAATTTTAAATCCCCAAAATGCATCCCCACCCAAGTAGCGGAGCTACCGTAAGGATGCATCAATGAGTTTTATTTTGTTTTGGGTTTTTTTTTTGTTTTGTTTTTTTTTGTTTTTTTGGTGGGTGTAAGGTGTTTGTCATTTTTAAATTTTTTAAATTTTTTTAAAATTTTTCTAATTTTTTAAAAATTTTATTTATTTATCCATTTTTTAAAAATAGATATCTAAATATTAATTAAAAAATCACAAGGTAATACAGATTGTTTATCAAGATTAATGAAAATATTGGACTTGTGTTTCTTGTTTGTTGATGTATTTAGTTGAGTTTGGACTCGAGCTTCAACATCTAAACAGAAAATCCATTAATGTTTCATATTCTTGTATTAACACCGATAGACTTTGAAAGCTTTATTCTAGTTAGAATAATTGGTACACTTATTGAGAGTTTATATAGTTTAGTATTCACTAGAGAGTTCTCCAAAATGGGGGGGGGTATATAGAGTATATTGAATGAGGATATGAAGAGAAATAACAAGACACAACTGGTTAGCTGTATAGATGAAGACTTTATTAATCTGCCCGTTAAGTCTCAACGCTAGCGTCCAGACGCTCAGAACCCTTTTATTTAATTTTAAATCCCCACACCCCCTTTTTACTTTGGTATTTCTACGATGTTCTTTCTTTTTTTTTATTCCCAGGATTCCAATATTTCCTCCAAAAAATGGAGGAGTCTTTGATGTGAAGCAGCAGGAACGATAAAAAAGAAATATTTTATATTATTCAATGAATACACAGATTCGATTGTTTTGCCGAAAGGAAACAAAGAAATAACAGAAGACAGGTAAGTATGTTGGTTTGGTTGGATTTTACGGCATGTTATAACCTTGTTGGTTTATTTTATGCCGAAGAGGTTTTGTTTTATTTATTTTCCTTGTGTATTCAATACTTTTTTCTCTTTCAGTTATTTCCTTTTTCTTTATTTCTTTTCCCAATTTACTGTCTTTCTGTCTTTCTCTCTTTTCCTCTTTCAATAATTCTTTCTTTTTTTCCTTCTTTCTTATAGAAGGGGGGGGATAGATATTTGAGTCAACTGCTTCCTGTTGAGGTGGGGGGGGCAAAAAAGAAGCGAGTTCACCGTCGTCTCGCAGGCCAAACTTTCTTTTGGTCAACACAGTCTTCGTCTTCGACCAGCAGCTGAAAATCCGTCGTGGTCGTCAAAATAATATTTTCTTTTCTGACTGCCGTCTCACGTAGGCCGAATGCTTGTCACACCATGCTCCACTCGCTTTGGTTATTTTATGGGCATATTACCCAAACATCCGGGCACATCAGTCGAATCTCGCGTCCGTCCAGTGCCTAAATCGCATTTGTTTTTGCATGCGGGAGGACCCGGTTTCGATCCCGACAGGCAAGACAAAGTCTTGCTATTTTTCCTTTCTCGTTCTCCGTCATATTTTTATTTCCTTTATATATGTACTAGAAGCAGTTACCCGGCGCCGCCTAGTTAGATGAGCGGGGGTAAAATCCATATGTAAAAAATACATTACCTTGATCCAGCCACTCTGAAAAGAAAAATTAATGTCTACTATATAAAATACTAAATGCAACAAAAAAATCCATGTTCTTATCATTTAGATTTCATTTTTTTAATTGTCTCCACGAATATAAATGAAATCTTCAGTATTGTTGCTGAAAAACCAAGCCCTGGTGATAGTAAATGAATATATACATTTACCTTGTCGTTAATTATTTTATTTTCGAAGTTTCCTTCGGACATACACATACACACAACTGCCCTTTATATATGTATATATTCATCATTTACTATAATTACCTTTCATTAACTTTTGTCTCTAAATTGCCTTGTTTTTTTCTTCTTCCTTCTATCTTTCTTCTTCTTTCTTTCTTTCAATTGAGTGTACATCAATTGCTTTCTTTTTTCTCATTAATTCATTCATTCATTTCCTTTTGTGTATTTCTTTCTTTTTTTCTTGTTTCTTTCTTTCTCCATTGATTGTACATCGAATTTCTTTCTTTTTTCTTCATTAATTCATTCATTCATTTCCTTTTGTGTTTTCTTTCTTTTTTTCTTGTTTCTTTCTTCTCCATTGATTGTACATCGAATTTCTTTCTTTTTTCTTCATTAATTCATTCATTCATTTCCTTTTGTGTATTTTCTTTCTTTTTTTTCTTGTTCTTTCTTTCTCCATAGATTTTACATTGAATTTCCTTCTTTTTTTCTTTAATTCATTCATTCATTTCCTTTTGTGTATTTCTTTCTTTTTTTTCTTGTTTCTTTCTTTCTCCATAGATTTTCCATTGAATTCCTTCTTTTTTCTTCATTAATTAATTCATTCATTTCCTTTTGTATCTTTCTTTCTTTTTTTTTCTTGTTTCTTTCTTTCCCATAGATTTTACATTGAATTTCTTCTTTTTTCTTTCATTATTCATCATTCATTCCCTTTTTGTTATTTCTTTCTTTTTTTTTTCTTGTTTCTTTCTTTCTCCATGATTTACATTGAATTTCCTTCTTTTTTCTTCATTAATTCATTCATTCATTTCCTTTTGTGTCTTTCTTTCTTTTTTTCTTCTCTTTCTTTCTTTCTTCTTTCTTTCCTCCATTTGTTTTATTTTTATTTTTATTTTTTATTTATCTACTGTTTTTCTTTCTTTCTTTTTTTTTTAATCCATAATCTAGCTGCAACCGCAGTACCAATGAAACACCTATCGACACAAAACATGTCAGAAAGTAAGAGATTTAATAAAATTGGAAATAAGATCAATTTAAAAGACAAGAAAAGATGGCCGACTTGCATTCCTAAAGCAAAACTAAAGCACTAATTTCCCCAAAGATTTCAAAACATTTCAGTTTTAAGCTGCCAAACTTTGTCAAATCAAATGGAAGAGGCTAATGTTCAGTCATGAAGATGAAAATAAGAACAGTAGACACGTAAAGAAGAGAGAGAAGTGGAATTGGTTTAGAGGGGGTGGGGAAGAGAAAGCGACAGGAAGTAGTGAGAGAGAGAGAGAGAGAGAGAGAGAGAGAGAGAGAGATGTGAAAAAGATAGGGATAGAGAGAGATGTGAAAATAGAGAGAGAGAGAGAAAGTGGAATTGGTTTAGGGGGGAAGGGGAAGAGAAAGCGACAGAGAAGTAGCGAGAGAGAGAGAGAGAGAGAGAGAGAGAGAGAGAGAAAGAGAGAGAGATGTAAAGAGATTGTGATTGAGAGAGAGAGCGAGATGTGTAAAAGGAATTGTGATAGATGATAGATAGATAGATAGATAGAGAGAGAGAGAGAGAGAGAGAGAGAGAGAGAGATGTGAAAACGAGATGATAGATAGATAGATAGATAGATAGAGAGAGAGAGATGTGGCAAAAGAGATAGGGATAGAGAGAGATGTGAAAGAGAAGACAGAGAGAGACAGAGACAGAGAGAGACAGACAGAGACAGAGACAGAGACAGAGACAGATAGAGAGGGAGAGGGAGAGAGAGAGATGTGTTAGAGAGATAGATGTGAAAAAAGATTGTGATAGATAGATAGATAGATAGATGTAGAGAGAGAGAGAGAGAGAGAGAGAAGTGGAATTGGTTTAGGGGTGTGGGAAAAGGGGAAAGAGAAAGCGACAGAGAAGTAGCGAGAGAGAGAGAGAGAGAGAGAGAGAGAGAAAGAGAGAGAGAGATGTGCAAAAGAGATAGGGATAGAGAGAGATGTGAAAAAGAGATTGTGATAGAGAGAGAGAGACAGAGAGAGAGAGATGTGATAGAGAGAGATGTGATAGAGAGATAGATGTGAAAAGAGATTGTGATAGATAGATAGAGAGAGAGAGAGAGAGAGAGAAGTGGAATTGGTTTAGGGTGGGGAAAGGAGAAAAGAGAAAGCAACAAAGAAGTAGCGAGAGAGAGAAGAGAGAGAGAGAGAGAGAGAGGGAGAGAGAGAGAGAGAAAGATGTGTAAAAGAGATTGTGATAGAGAAAGAGAGGTATGAAGGAAAGATAGTGATAGGGATAGATAAATGGGAGAAAAAAGAGAGAGATGGGGAGGGTGGAGAGACAGAGTGAGAGAGAGAGAGAGATGTGAAAAAGAGATTGTGATAAAGAGATAGATGTGAAAAAGAGATTGTGATAGATAGATAGATAGATAGATAGAGAGAGAGAGAGAGAGAGAGAGAGAGAGAGGAGAGATAGTCATAGGGAGAGAGAGAGAAAGACATGAGGCAAAGATGGCGATAGGGATAGATAAATAGATAAATGGGAGGAAAATAGAGAGGGGTGGGGAAGGTGGAGAGAGAGAGGTGAGAGAGAAAGAGAGAGAGAGATAAAGAAAGAGAGAGGGAGATGTGGGCAAGGGAATATAGCAGAAAAATGGAGGAGCCATTGATGTGAAGCAGCAGAAACGATAAAAAAAGAAATATTTTATATTATTCAATAAATACACAAGTTCGAATGTTTTGCCGAAAGGAAACAAAGAAAGAACAGAAGAAAGGTAATTATGTGAGTTGGTTGGCTGGTTGGATTTTACGGCATGTTAAACCTTGTTGGTTTATTTTATGCCGAAGACGTTTTGTTCTATTTATTTTCTTTGTGTATTCAATTCTTTTTTTTTTTTTTCACAATCATCTTTTAAACTCATCTTTTAAAAATCTATTTAACCCATAGATGCGAACGAAATACGTACCACAATTTTTTGAATTCAATCGAATTATGACTCGTCATAATGTAAGAATTTTCCAGTTTTTAAGTCAAAATATTACTAAATCACATAGCTGTTCTCCTTAGTAAATAATTGTCTAAGTAATTTGCAACATGTATACTTTCTCCCAACAAAAAAAACATTAACTTTAAAAAATTACTGCAGCGATTTTACTGCCTTAATTGGGTAATAAAAATAATGAGTATATGTATATATATATATTTATATGATATAAATATTTTTAGAAAAAACAAACAAATGATGTTATAATTCGCTGACAGAAATCTGTTTCGACCTTTTATTAAAGCGGTCTTCATCAAGAGCGAAATGTTTTTGATAGAAAGACGGTGTGAATAAACCATTACAAACAAAAGTGGACAAACGAACGTTCAAGTTCGGAGCCGGAATTTTTTTTAATTTTGAAAATGCATATTCTGTTTCAAAAATAAAATAAATTTTATTTTTTAAAATCAGAAGCATTATAATCCACAAAGAAAACTCAAAAGAGTTTGATGTAAATATATATAAAAAATGTATTAAAAAAAGTATCAAAAAGTTCATGATTCCAGCCACTGCAGACCATATTAGCCTCCGGAAAGATGTAGAAATCCAGGTATTTTGTTTTTTCAAAAGACAGTATGAAAAGTGAATGGAAGTGAATCCGACAGTATGAAATAGATATTTTTAGAAAAAAACAAACAAATGATGTTATAATACGCTGTCAGAAATCTGTTTCGACCTTTTATTAAAGCGGTCTTCATCAAGAGCGAAAGGTTTGTGATAGAATGACGGTGTAAGTAAACCGTTACAAACAAAATGGGTACAGAACAAACGTTCGTGTTCGGAGCCGGAATTTTTGTAACGGTTTACTCACTACATACCGATTAGGTAGGAAAATATATTCATGTTCAAACAGTAAATTGATGTAAAGATAATTGACAATAGATAATAAACTATTCTGTGATTTCTAAATATTTGAAAACCTGACCTTTGGGATTACAGTTGAATTATTATATTGCCCTGTCATAAAATGATGGTACATTTTCCTAGAAGAAGAAAAATGCTTAAAAATTTGTAATATCTAAAAAAATAGACACAGAAGCTTCAATGATAAATAATGGCCACATTTAACCAGGATCTTATTCATCAAGGATTTTGAATGTATTTGTTGTAAATTATTATTAGTTAAGACTATATAACTGTATGCTAACAAATGACTGTTATCAAATCTTATTGTAATGGTGATTGTGTGTTTTTCTGTCTGTAACCGAAAGTATATTACTACTCATCTCACAATTCCCTTAGTTATTAACGTCACATTCTCCATGATTTTATTTTTATTTAAACCTTAATTTTAAATAAAATTGTTTAACATTATTAATACTATTTGTTGAGATTTTTTAGATAAAAAATGTGTGATAGATCTCCTCTCCTACTAATAAACTAGGCGAGATCATGTGATCTATTCCTTGGCCAATCATTGGCAGTACTCTGAGGCTGATACAATACTTAACCCACCCTACTGGTCATAATTACTGCAACGTTCATAGACGACGGACATAGTATTAATTCACTGGACCTTTACCAAAACGCAGGATAGGACTTATACGCTTACCAAAGAATCACCAAAGGATTCCATAACATAGGACTTTCTTTAAGCCCTATTTCAACTGGCCAAGGATGGCACTTAAAAACTTTACAGGTTACGCACCCAGGTATGCTCGGATCTTCTTCAATAGCGACGAGTCGAGTTACGAAATTTGGGAGACAAAATTCCATGGGTATCTGAGAACCCTTTAATTGCATAACATAATCGATGCACCATCGGAACAACCCGAGGACCTACTTTTCGTGGACAAGAATGCAACAATATATGCAGAATTAATCGAGTGCTTGGATGACCGGAGTCTCTCACTCGTAATGCTGGCAGGAGGGCAATGGAGATTTTAAGGACTCACTGAGCTCAGTCGGTAGAGCGTTCGGCTAGAAACCACAATGTTCCTAGTTCGATACCGGCCCTCGGCAACTCAGCGTATGAGTAGCACAGGGATCTGTGCGGTAAAGTAAGGAGCCAATGGTAAGTGTGGCGCTCCACCCCAGACGCCAAAACAATCTCCTTTGTCTAGCGCTATTGAAAAGGGGATAGACTCCCTCGCTGACGGGCTGATACCGACTTTAGGCCGCCCCGACGATTTTACTTTTACTTGTCGAAAGGCAAGCCTAAAATCGTAGGGCTATATCGCCAATTAAGTTCTTTGAATAGGACTGATTATGAATCCATAACGGATTACATAATACAAACTGAGAGTATTGCAAGCTCACTGAGGGAGGCTGGGTAGATTGTTAGTGATGGCTTATTAATCGCCATGGTGTTGAAGGGCTTGCCCTCAAATTTCAAACCCTTTGTGACAGTGATAACCCAAAGGGATAAACCTATGACGTTCACGGAATTTAAAGTGAGTCTGCATAGCTATGAAGAAACAGAGAGTATGTTCTCTCGGGAATCCAACCATAGAAGTATACAAATGAAAACCCAATTTAAAAAGGGTAAAACCTCCAATCCTATGAGGGCAGATCAACTAATTATACCAACGACCATAATTATCAGCACAGACCTTGGAATGGTAACAAGTTCTATATCTACATACTAATAACATACAATTGTATTTATATATACAACAAAATAGCGGTTTACAATGTGATCATACCCCCAAAATTTAAGTGTTGCCTTTTCCCCCCTCCACGTTTGTAGACACCCCAGGATGTCAATGTATTTTAACGTTTTTGTTCCTGACTTTTATCCCCGGGGTTACAGTCGACATACTTACCCCTGTATGTCAAATTATCAAATTTTAAATCGATCGATCACCTGAACAACCGATTAAATGTCTCGAATAAATTGAGATTGATATTTCTGTAAAGAAAATCTCTGGAAATAAGAGAAAACCATAATTGATTAAATTTTGTTTTCCTCTCAAAGATGGAAAAATGTCGCTTTAGATTTGAATTAAAATACACAACGGGAATATTGAACAAACATATTCAGATGAAGGGTCAGCATTATTTGAAAGTCTGTCTGTCTGTCTGTCTGTCTGTCTGTCTCTCTATCTCTCTCTCTCTCTCTCTCTATATATATATATATATATATAATATATATATATATATATATATAATCCAAAAGTCCAGAGAAGAAATCTTCCTTACGACACAATAGTTTTATTTAAAAAACTGTTGCAGTTTGAGAGCTCAATGTGTGCTCTTAATGTTAGAGTCACAGAGCAAATATATAAGTAAAGAAATAACAAAAGACTTAGAGATTGAGCATTATAGTCTATTTCAGGGAGCTTAGACAAAGTGTCTAACTCTCCCAACTCATCAGATGCTAATGATGAAATCTTTATTACTTTAAAGGCATTTGAAAACAGATTTTTATTTTTTATTTTATTTTTTAAAATATGAATTCCAACTGAAAACACTGATGTTGCAAAAATGCCTTTAAAGTAATAAAGATGTCATCATTAGCATCTGATGAGTTTGGAGAGTTAGACACTTTGTCTAAACTCCCTGAAATAGACTATATTGCTCAATCTCTACGTCTTTTGTTATTTCTTTACTTATATATATATATATATATATATATATATATATATATATATATATATATATATATATATATATATATAAAAGGGTTTTATAATTTGCTTGAAGCATTGCGTATATATTGATTTGGAGGTTGGTTTTGAAGGCTATCACAATGCAGGTGTAAAGAAAAAATAATAAGGTAACAATGGTGTTGTTTGTTGTTTGTTAACCTGTGATTTATTCTTGATATTTCGAGATAAATGTTTGTTTGTTTGTTTTTTTTGTTTATTCCCCCCCCCCATCCTGTATATTCAACCCAATGAAACTTTCATAAAAAATTAATTTTATCTTGAAAACCTTTTTTCATTCGAAAGAAGAAACATTAAAGAAACTCCTGATGATTTTTAAAAAAAATTTAAGCTGACGGAAATACTGAAAATTATGTCTGAAAAAAAAGGTTATATATTTGCACCGTTAAATCAACTAAAATTTAACGTAGCCAAAAACAAGTTCCGAAAAGATTTTTTTTTTAATTATATGAAAAATCAATTAATGGTCCGACTTTGATGAAAATTTCAATAACTATTTACCCTTGGATATAAATATGTTTGTAAACACTCTATGGTGTTTCTATTTTTTTTTATTCCGGTCATGGCCCGGGTAATTTAGCTTGTATATATATATATATATATATATATATATATATATATATATATATATATATATATATATATTTACTTACAAAACACTCTGCACGAGCAGGATGTAATGATACATGGTGAATTCCTTCAGTGAAGTTTAACAGGTTTTTATTCAGTTCTCCTTCTCCTAGATTGATTGCCATACCAATTTAAATAACCCAGTCGGCCCTATTATTTATCAATAGCTGAAGAGAGAATAGTTGGAGTTTTATCTTTTCAAAGGGTATTTGAGCTATGTGAAATGCAAATAGACGCATCCGAGATTTGAACTCATCTCGCTATGTCCCTTTCCTACGATAGTATAAATTACTCCCCAATCCTCTATCTGTCTGTCTGTCTGTCTCTCTCTCTCTCTCTGTCTCTCTCTCTCTCTGTCTCTCTCTCTCTTTGTCTCTCTCTCTCTCTCTCTCTCTATCTATCTATATATATATATATATGTATATATATGTGTGTATATATATATATATATATATATATATATATATATATATATATAATATTCACATCTGTTCCCATTCTTAGTTGTTACATTTTCTTCGATATATTATATGGCATATATATATATATATATATATATATATATATATATATATATATATATATATATATATATATTATTATTATTATTATTATTATTATTATTAATAATAATACTATATATAAATGTCAGTGCGTCAGTATGTCACATTTGTTCCTAATTACTCCTAGAGGCTACAGCAAAACATATATTATTTTGGAATCAGGCTGTAATTTTTTTTTTTAATTACGGACTGAATCCGGACACGCTATTCTGAAATTTGGGATTCTTACATTTTAATTACTACGATTGTTTACAACGATTGTTTTACGCGATTTTTTTTCTTTTGCGACGACTTGTTTTATACGATAATTTTTTTATAATTTTGAAATAAATCTTAATGTAAAACGTGTCATTGTTTGGCTGAAGATTCAATCAAGATCCCATCACTGGAGTTT
>CM042152.1:4927757-4945257 GCA_023376005.1 Doryteuthis pealeii
GGAGATAAGTAACAAGCAGTTATGGAATAAATAAATAAAAAACATGCTAACATCATGCTTATTAGATAGACTGCTTTTTCTGTTCATTGACTTTAACTGTAACATCGATTCAGAAAGGAATGAAAGAGCTACCTCTGCAGCTAAATCGACTTTATATTTGACCCCCGACAATTTCAAGAGACCACATACTGATTTGAAACCTAAAATTAATAGATCCCTTCATACAAAATGGCAACAACACTGGAATAACAACATCCACAATAAACTCTTCCTAATCAAAACCACTTTGGGAGGCTGGGAGACCAACTTTAATGAGGAAGTCTAGAAAGGAACATGACATTGTGTCCCGATAACGCATTGGTCATACAAGACTAACGTACTCCTATATACTCAAGCAAGAACAACAACCACAATGTGGAACATGTCAAATACCTTTGACAGTTAAACACTTATTCATGGAATGCAGGTTTTTTGCTTACATCCGAAACCGTTATTTTAAAGCAAACAATATGAAAGATCTATTTGAAAATGTCAACATGGAGGATATTCTCTCTTTTTTTAGGGAAATAAAATTATACCATAGAATATAGATATGAAACAAATCAATACCATACAACATAATCCCCAATAATGCTAACACATTTTTAAAACCAATTACTAAAAAGTATAAATATAAATACATGATATGTATAACTTCCTAACCGTTAGGCATGACATAACCCTGACGGATTAATATGTCGTTAAAATCAATAAACAAATAAACGAACAAAAAAAGGAACGGTCTATAATTTTCAGGGTAGTCCATTTCCTACGACTAACCATTAGACCACGCGCCTCCAGTATGTATATTGATACCGAGTTAGATATTTACCCAACCCGTACACCAAGGGTAGGTTGGTACACGAGGTCCCAAATATGTAGCATGGCGATGGTGTTACGATTTATAGGATGTCATAAATTATTGGCAGACCATGGAGCGAGAATAAAGGTCGTTAACTTTGAATTCAAGTGGGCCAGTAGAAATTTACCAGTGACTGCTGGAAACTCTGAGCCCTAGATGCGCGAATATTCACGCGCCATGAAAAAACACGTGATTAGTTTTCGTTTAGAGATTCAGCCCGGCCGTCATGGGCTACATAAAATAAAAGCTTGATCAAGCAACAAAATGTCTTGTTAATTCAATTAATTGCAATGACCAAATCAGCCCTGGAAAAAGAAGCCCTTAGTTAGAAGAGTCAGCAACTAGTAGTAAGCAGAAGTGAAGTAACCAGATATTATCCTCGTACCCAAATTGTACAAGGTCAGGCACAAGGCCATATTAACGTGGGACCACCTACAAGCCGAGAATCATTGGTGGTGGGTTATACAATTGTGTCGATCCCCTCGGTATCCCCCCTCAAGGGGGCGCCTCAGAGCCTGGGCAATAAACCCAGTCCTGCCCCTTTAAATCGAGGGGGCATGTGTTGCCTGAGGGATGGTCCTCCAAGATCGACGCACGAGGTTAAAGAACCAGACTCTAATCTCCCCCTCTCTCTCTCTCTCTCTCTCTCTCTCTCTCTCTCTCTCTCTCTCTCTATCTCTCTCTCTCACTGATATGCCTATCACCCGAAAACTCTCTCTGAAGTCTCACTCTCACCAATTATATACCCGATGTCGATGTGGGTATATAACACTTGAGCAGGCGTATTTGTGCGGTTCTCATTAAAGTAATAGTATGTAATTAAAATCGTTGTATTGTCAGTATCAGACTGACAGCAAGGGAGGACACCCCCTTTATACTAGCGATAGACTGGGGAGATGTTTTTGCATCTGAGGTGAAGCGCCACACCTAGTAAATGCTCACCACTTTACTTCACATATCAAACTGTGCAACTCAGATGCTGAGTTGGCAACAGCTAGTATCGAACCTGGGATTTTGTGTTTCCTAGGCGGACGTTCTACCAACTGAGCTAAACTGATCCTTAAAAGGTTTTTCTCTACAAAACCGTGTATCGTGAAGGAGTACTCCACAGTCCACAGAACTCCAGAATTGGATCCTCACTACTAGATCCAATTATCGTCTTACCCAGGACACTAAGAACATGAACTAACATCTTCTAGCACATGTATGGTGAAAAGAATTGGAGCTTTGCCATAAAAGCAATAGGTTCAGTTCAATTATACAGGAGCTATGGCTTGACTTGGCCATCCAATTGATCGCAGGGAGCCTTTCCGACTGACCCTATAGCTCAAATAACTTCAAGGAAGCGCGTGGTGTAATGGTTAAAGTCATGGGAAATGGACTCGTCGCCCCGAGTTCATATCCTGGACATGGTAATTGCATTTCACTTAGCGCTAATACCCCTGGGAAAGGTATGAATCCTAATCCCCCTCCAGCTATGGATAAATAGTAGGGCAGACTGGGCTCTTCAACCGTGGTTAGGCAATCGGTCTAGCAGAAGGAAAACTCTGAATTCAAACCTGTTGAACTCCGCTTAAGAAATTGACCTTGTGTCACATCCTGCTCGTGTGGAGGGGTTTGTAAATATATATATATAACTCAAATAACTGCCAAACGGATGTGTTGCGTATCATGGACTGTTCAGCCACAATAATTCCGTCCTTAAGCATCGGGAATCTTCACACTCGGCCAACAGGTGGTATAATAAGAGAGGGTTTTACCATTATGCAGAAGTGTAGTCGGCTTATTCTCCAGTCCTAGCCGACATGACTGCAAGATTCTTGTAACAAAGCGAGGAAGTGTATCCCCTTTTCCCTAGTGCTAGAACAAGGAGATTGTTTTGTCTTCTGAGGTGGAACGCCAAACCTACCATCAGCTTCCCATTTTACCGCACAGGTATCATTCGCTGAGTTGGCGAAGGGTCGGTATCCAGCCTGGAACCTTGCGGCTCCTAGTCGGACTCTCTACCGACTGAACTTAGTCCTAAATATGGGGCACATTTAATATCAAACAACCCATACTGTCAGTAATCTGCTAGAGGATCTTGCTAACTATCACTGTACGGCATGAAGGCACGATTTCAAATCTAGAGGCGAATAAGAATCATGGGCTAGATAAAAATAAAAGCTTGATCAATCAACAAAATGTCTGGTTAATTCAATTAACTGCAATGACCAAATCAGCCCAGGAAAAAAGCCCTTAGTTAGAAGAGTCAGCAACTAGAGAACAAGTTGATAGCAAGACAAAATAGCAAGAATCAGGAGAAGCAGAAGTGAAGTAACCAAGTAAGTCTCTAATCTGAATCTGTCTGTCTGTCTCTGTCTCTGTCTCTGTCTCTGTCTCTCTCTGTCTCTGTCTCTCTCTGTGTCTGTCTCTCTCTCTCTCTCTCTCTCTCTCTCTCTCTCTGAAGTCTCTCTCTCACTGATATGTCTCTCTATCATCTCACAAGCAATAAGCGATCCAAATCAAAAGTGTTCAGGTTGGATATGACGAATGCATAAACGCTTCTGTTTTTTCTCTTTTATCTTTTATTGTTTGGTTGATCCAAGACGATCGTTAATTTGTGTTTTCCGTCCATTGTAAAGCGTGCCACATAGTAATTTTGAGACACATCTGATTTTATTATAACATGGCGGGGCATATCGCTCTCCATATGCAATCACGTGACAGACAATATGTTCCCGGAAGCCGGCATTGTTTATTTTATATTCATATATTCATTACGAGCTCGATTTATTGCTTTGCGCTCAAAACACAAGGAGCTTAAAATATATAGAGAAAAAGATATAATGTATGCTGTCTTGAGAACAGGCAATAGAGGGGATAAGATATCGGACTACCATGCGGTCAGTCTGAGTTCGAACCCTACCCAAGGATAGTTGTGTCTAGCCACACTGAAGAGGCATGGTATGCCGAAACACGTGTCTGTGGATGACTTATTAATATATGCTCCCATAAATTTGGTTATGAGCTCTCTAATTGGTAATTTAAATTAACTCTCACTACTAAGCAAATAAGCAATGATCATTTCTCCGGAAATGTGATCTCTCAGTGACCGAAAGATACGTACATTCCTATGTATTTAATAGTTTATAAACACCAGCTCCCGCATCAGCTGTCAGTGGGTGAGGGGATAAGATATCAGACTACCATGCGGTCAGTCTGAGTTCGAACCCTAGCCACTCTTAAGAGGCATGATATGCCGAAACACGTGTCTGTGGATGACTTATTAATATATATATATATATATATATATATATATATATATATATATATGAAAGGTAAAATGGATATGAATCCGACAATATGTGTAGAACGTTTGTAGAAAAAAACAACAAGATGTTAAAAGTTTTTCTGACAGAAATCTGTTTCGACCAATATGAAGAGGTCTTTATCAAAGCAACATTGCAAACGGAAAGACAAAATAAATACATCATTAATCGCGAGGCACAGAACGCTCTCGATCAGTTCCGGAATTTTCAAACAAATTTTTAAAAATAAGTATTTTATGTTAGAAAAAAAAAATTATTTTTAAAAATCATAAGCATATTTATCATAAAAAAGCTCAAAAGTGTTTGCAGTAAAAGTGTATATAAATATAAAAAAAATTCAGGAAAATGTTCCGGCTACAAAAGAAAGTTTTAAAAATATATAATAAGTCCAACAGTACAGTAGATGAAGATGTAAAATTTCAGGAATCTGTAATGATAACAAATTCGTAGTGTCGGGATCCTTATAATCAAATTTGAGCCTCCGGTGATATAATTGTTGTTGTTTTTTCTACAAACTTTCTACACACACACACACACACAAACACACACACACACACACATATATATATATATATATATATATATATATATATATATATAGGTTAGAGGTATGTGGTGTAATGATTTCATTAGAATAACTATATATGCTCCCCATCCCCCTAGGGTTGATAGGATTTTGGAGGGGATTTCGCTGACAACCGACAACTAAAGCGTAAATGCAACGCTCTCATAGAAAAAGGATCGAACACTCTATGGCGGCCTTTACATGCATACAGATTTGTGTATTAAAACAGTTAAAATCTGAGTTATGACATTTTATCATATTCTCTCTCTCTCTCCCTCTCTCTCTCTCTATCTCTCTCTCTCTCTCTCTCTCTCTCTCTCTCTCTCCATAATGATCGTTTCCCCGGAAATTTGATCTCTCAGTGACCGTAAAATACATAAACAAACCTATGTACTTATAGTTTAAAAACACCAGTCCCCGGCATCAGCTGTCAGTGGGCGAGGGGATAAGATATCGGACGACCATGCAATCAGTCTGAGTTCGACCCTAGCAAAGCCTAGTTGTGTCTGAAACGCCGAAACACGTGTTAATATATATATATATATTTCTTTATATATATATTCAAACAAATGTCATTAAATAAAACAGAATCCTTATTATTTTCAAGTTTATTTCTTATTTTTTTTTAAGCTTTCTCATAATTCGTTTGATCTTACAATCTCGAAAAGTATTACTTATTTCTCCGAAAGAGTCATTTTTGGCTGACCGTGTACTTTCGGTTCGTATTCGAACATTTAACAAGGTAAAGTATGCGTGTCTCTCATTGGTAAAACTGTTTAAGTACTGTTCAGTAATCTTAATGTAAAAGCAATTGTTTGTTTTTTATCACCAAGGTGACGCTAACCAACAGTGGCAGTTTATTTAAAAAATATTTCTATTAAACTAGTTAAATGTATTTAGAATAAAAATTGTTCTAAAACTTTCAGTATATAGATTGATTTATATATATATATATGTGTGTGTGTGTGTGTCTGTGTGTGTCTGTGTGTCTGTGTGAGTGTGTGTGTATGTGGGGGGTGTTTGTGTGTGTTATTTTGGAAAAGGTGACGTACCGGTGAAGATGGCCACAATGGTTAGTTGATGCAAAATTCAGAAAGGTAAAGACAGTGATATAACTAATAAAAAGTGCTCAAAAACTCGAGTAGGTTATAACTTGTACCTATATTACAATATATATATATATATATATCATCATCATCATCATCATGTCGCGCTATTAGCACGGATATCCATGACAATCTCTCGCCAACCTTTCCTATCATTCATTTTCCCAGGGAGGTCCTCTGCGCAGCAACCTGCATCTTTGCTTAGTTGGTCAATGTAGGTCCTTGATGGACGGCCCACACTAGCATGTCCGTGTGTTGGCTTCCACAGAAGAACGTCACTTATGAGCTCATCCTTGCTTCTCCAGCAGTGCCCGGCATGTCTTGTCCGTCTCACTTGTATGGTTTGTGAGATGGGGGGCAGGTGGCCATATAGCTGTTTCCTCGTGGGGTGCTGCTTCCACGATTTATTCAGGACTGCACGCAGCATTCTTGTGCAGCTCCCGTCCAGCTTATTCTCAAGGCGCCTCGTTAGGGTCCAAGTGGTGCATCCGTACAGCAACACTGATACAACCACCGCCTGGAAGAAATGTCGCTTTAGCTTGTCAGCGAGATCGGATTTCCATATTATTGATAATTTGTTTGTGGCCGACCACGCTTTTCCTATTCGTGTATTTACATCGCTTTCTGTGGATAAGATATTACTACCTAGGTATGTGAATTGTTCTACTGGCTTAAGTGGCTTACCGTTGAGTGTGGTTATGTCTCCTTTCCTTTTGAAACATATGTACTCTGTTTTATCGGAGTTTACATGAAGGCCAATATTATTTGCTGCCTTCTCTAGGCTATGCAGTAGTGACTCGGCCTGTGGTGGTGTATCCGCAAGGAGTGCAAGGTCATCAGCGTAGTCCGCATCTGTGACTTTCTGTGCGGGATATCGCCTGCTTCTTGCCTTTTTTAGTGTGAAGCCTTCTTCTTTTATGGTATCTAATGATGTTCGAAGTGCATAGTCTAAGCATATGATAAATATATATGGTGCTAGTGTATCTCCTTGTAGGACTCCAGTTCCGATGTCGAAGAAATCTGTGTCGCCATCGGGTGAGCGCACCATTGCTTGTGTGTCCTTGTAGAGCATCATTATAGCAGCAACAGTTTCTTCTGGGAGCCCGTATGCTAGTAGTATTTGTTCCATTTTCCCTCTGTGTATGGAATCAAATGCCTTGGAAAAGTCTACGAATAGTAGCGTTGCCTCTAGATTCTTTGCTCGAATCCCTTCTATGATTCGTCGTATAGTCAGGATCTGAGTGGTTGTGGAACGGTTTCTACGGAATCCGTTTTGGTTTTTCCTAAGAATTTTCTCTATTTCGGGTCGGATGCGATTAAGAAGAAGGGCATTATAGATCTTGGCTGCGATAGCCGTAAGAGTTATGCCTCTGTAGTTTTTAGCTATTCCTAGGTCTCCCTTTTTTGGGAACGGGAGGATGCATCCTTTTGTCCATTTATCTATTCTATTTTGTCTATATACTGCATTGCATAGCCTAAGAAGTATGTCGCTGAACTTGCCCGTTTTCCATACCTCCGGGGGTATTTCATCGAGACCCGCCGCCCTTCTGCCTTTTAGTTTATTTAAGACTACGTGGAGTTCTTCTGTTGTAAAATCCCCAGTTTTATGTCTAGTTGTCTATCTATGATCTTTTGAGTGTTATTTACCATGATTTTAGGTGTGTTCCCCAGAAGTTTCTGGAAGTGGTCTTTCCATTTTTGGAGTCTTTCTTTTTGGCTGTTTGCCTTTAGTTTTGATCTAGAGGTACTTTTCCTACCACTAATTTCATTTACTGTTTGCCATGCTAATCGCGACTGTGTCTTCTACCGATGATCTAATATTATTTATTTGTGCTTGTATATATTCTGTTTGTTCTTTTTTGTATGTTTTGGTTAGTTCTATCTGGGCTTTCCTAAGGTTGTGTAAATTGGTGTTAGTTGGGTTTGTTTTATTGAGTTTGGCTGCTTTTTTTATATCGTTTCTTTTTTCCCTAACTGCTTCTGTCTCCCAGGGAACAGAGTGTTCGGCTTTTAATTTGGTTGGTACGCACTCGGCTGCCGCTTCTAAGTGAGCACTAACAAAGTTTTCGTATTCCTCGTTTGGTGTGGAGCTTTCGGATGTCTCCTGGAGGATATCGAATTTATTTCTTACTGTAACAGCGTAGCGATTGCAAATATCGCTGTTGGCAAGTGTCGACCAGTCGTATCGTTCAGATTTGCTGGTTTGTTTTTTATTTCTACGTAGGCTAAGTCGTAATTTTGCTGTGACTATTCTGTGATCGGAGGATACTCCTTCAAAGGAAGAATATGCTTCACAGTTCATTGCACTATTTATCCATTTTTTGTTTATTAGGATGTAGTCTAGTTGCGCTTTTGTGCTATTTGGATACGTGTATGTCCATAGTTTGCCCTTCCGTTTTTGGAATTTAGTGTTCAGGCAGACAAGCCTGTTCTCAAGGGAGAACTCGGCTAGGAGATCACCGTTCCTGTTTGGGGTGTTGTGTAGGCCGAATCTATTGTTTTCGTTTCTTCCTATCTGTGCATTCATGTCTCCCCCAATTATCAGTACGTTATGTTTGGGGGGGTGTCTGCATAGAGAGGATAGCCCATTGTAAAATATTTCAATGTCTGTTTCGTCGCTGACGTTTGTTGGGCTGTAACATGAGACTATAGTCATGCAGGGATTGCCATTAAACGTAGCACTCATAATTCTAGGTTGGATTTTTTCTATGCTGTTAAGTGATTTTAGTGCTCGAGGGCTGAGAAGCATTCCTACACCTCCTATAGTTGCATTGACAGAGTTTTTCCATGCAGATGCTGACACAAACGTCCAGCCATTTCCAGATTCATGGTATTTTAGTTCTACATCACTATGGTCAAATCTGTGTTCTTGCACACATATGATGTCTATATTATTTTCGGCTGCAGACGCCGTGAGTTCGGGGAGTTGGCCTATCGTTTTTAGTGTTCTAACGTTAAATGTTGCTAGCCGGAGTTTTTTACATCTAAGTAGGTTTGTATTGAATTTGGGTTTTATGTCTGTCTTATTGGATATTGCGGTTAGGGTTATGTCTTCGGTAGAGTGTGTCTTGTTTGTCTGTGGTGAGAGTGGTGTGATTTAGGTATGTGATGTATTTGGGGCACCGTAATTTATTTATCGAACACTGGGCCGGTGCTCGAACCTCAGCAGAACGCGTACTAATTTTGAAATCAGGGAGTACGTTGCTGCATGATTCTTGAACTTTGTGTAATGTCATGAATGGTTTCGGTTGGGTCAAGGTTATCGGATATCTATCGATAGCTGTTTGACTCATCAATAGGCGCTAGTCTTAGAGATGAGGAGCAGTAGTTACCTGACTGAACTGGTTGATCCTGGCCGTTGACCCATATTGGGTTCCTCCGCCCAGCATCTTATGATATACGCCGTTGGCCTATTTAGGCTCTTCCGCCGTCTCTCACATCCGCCATGCTGCTACCCATGGTTTTGTTTTGCATGCCGAAGTAGCATGTAGATTTTTGCATGAAGATGAAGAAAGAGATAGGAAGCAGGCAAGGAAGAGGAGAAGAGGAGAGTGAAAAGATAGGGATGTAAGTTTTAAGTTTAGAAATAAGTTTTAACTTAGTATAAGTCCACATGTCCCCTCCTAGATTAGCGTTAATGAGGGTGAAACAAGTGGTAGAGAGAAGGAGAGAGAGAGACGCACACACAGTGACCTGGTTCATTTGAAAAAAAATCACAAATATGGTCAGCTTTATAACAAAATTAATATTTTACTTGGTGGAAGAAGGAGAAAATGGAGGAAGAATATATAAGAATATTTTAATAGTTTTTTTTTCCTCCTTCCTCCATTTTCTCCTTCTTCCACCAAGCCTAGAAAATTCCAAAATCGTATTCTTATAAAGCTGACCATATTTGCGATGTTTTTTTCAATGAACAAGTGGTTGAATTTTCAGCTCAATATCTCGGAACATTTGAGGTAAAATATTAATTTTGTTGAATTAATTCTAAAGGTTTACTATCAAATTACATGTGTTTCGTATATTAATACAAAGTTTGAAATTCAGAATTTTAACGATAACCATTTGAACTAACATGAAAGAATAATTTGCAAATCACGGTATCGGATATCAGCGTTTAGCCCAGACCAAGTCATTATATGTCTATCTATCTATCTATCTATCTCTCTTTGCCCCCCCCCACTTTATATCTCACTTTCTCTCACCTTCTTTATTTATAGTATTTTTATTAGTTTATTTTTTTTCCTCCTTCCTCCATTTTCTCCTTCTTCAACCAAGCCTAGAAAATTCCAAAATCGTATTCTTATATATATATATATATAATATATATATATATATATATATATATATAAATAAATAAAGATAAATCTAATGAGTCAGACGAACCTACTAAAAGTTTCGTTTAATGGTCTTCAGGGCTAAGATCTGACTAATAGATTATTTTTTGGTGGTACGATTATCTTGGTCTTTTCTTTTTTACAAATTTTTTTTTCTTCCCGGTTGATATTTGGTAGTATATTTTTACAATCAAGCAATTTGCTGTTTTCTTTTCTCACCGCGAGGATTTATCAACAAGTTTGGTATATTAAAAACAGCATACATTATATTTTCTTTTCTCTATATTTTAAGCTCATCGTGTTTTGAGCGCAAGTATATATATATATATATATATATATATATATATATATATATATATATATATATATATATATATGTTGTATTTTAGGTGGTCTCCGTATGCTTCTCTCGGTATATATATTTAAAAAAATTCTAAAATTACAAACGCATATGAAGGGATTAAACGCAGATATCGGAATTCTCCGTTATTACAAATATTTTACAGACGCTGCCACTGTCGATAACAACAGAGACAAAGAAAACGTTAAACGAACCGGAAAATTTATGAGAAAAAATAATAATAAAAAAATAAGTGAATCCAATGCTCCATAATATCGAGTTTATTCATTTATACATTTTTAATGCTTCGTAATAACGCCCAATTTAAAAAAACAACATTTTTTTTAAATATATATATATATCATCATCATCATGTCGCGCACGCACCACGGGCATCCATGACAATCCTTCGCCAACCCTCCCTATCATTCATTACACCTGGAAGCTCCTCTGCGGAGCAGCCAGCATCTTCACATAACTGGTCAATGTATGTCCTTGCTGGGCGCCCCACACTTGCATGTCCATGTGTTGGCTTCCACAGGAGAACATCGCTTATGAGTTCATCCCTGCTTCTCCAGCAGTGTCCTGCATGCCTTGTCCGTCTCACTCGGATAGTTTGTGAGATGGGGGGCAGGTGACCGTACGTTTCCTTATATTCTTTTGATTTATGAGTGATGTTGTCCAGTGGACAACTACTTTTGGGCAATGAGGATGATGATTATGATGATGATGATTATGGGAATGATGATGATCAACACGAATATAACAATTTCAAACAATTCCTTCACAATAAAGAACAGTTTTTTAAGCACTCGTTGCGTGATCCGAAACTACCTTCCCCATTAATAGCGAATTAGTGATACTGAAATCAGTTCATCCGGGCATTTGTTTTTTGTTTGTTTGTTTTTTTTTGTTTTTTTTTGTTTGTTTTTTTCGCCAAAACAATAAGACTTTACAAGTCTATCATTTAACTCTATAAATTCGTCCTCCAGAAAATATGTTCTACAAGAGATATAGATCTGAATTTGATTCTCTAAAAAAAAAAAAAAAAAAAAAAGAAAAAAAAAACATTCGTCCATTTTCGTTATTTCTTTCTTTCTTTCTATCCTTCTTTGAAAGTCTGTGTATTTTTGCAGACGTTGGATGTTATCTAGCTCACTGATATACGCCAACCGATTGTTGTCGGTCTGTCAATATTTACGCAAATCAAGAGAAGCCGCATCCAAATGCACGCAAACACGCGATCACGTGATGTGATTGAGTGCTCGCCACCGCGCATGCGCATGGGCATTCATATTTTATCATATTTTATCACCATATCAACAATGTTTCCCGTTGGATGTAATAAGATAGGCCAAAAACCAATGAGGAAATCACGGCCAATATTTAATGAATCTGACGCACAATAGCAGACCAAATGTCGGCTGAGGTTTTTTCTTTTTTCTATCTCGAACGATAAAGTGGAATAGACACAAATCGGAAGCGAGAAAGAGAAAACAAGAAACTAGAATGAAAACCACACAGGGAAACAAGGCAAGAGATGGACAAAATCAAGTTTGAAAATAATACACTATGACGCTGATTAGTATTCAAAGAAGTTAGCACGAACCAAGAAAAATAGGAGTAGTAGTAGGAGGGTGTAAATAATAATAATAATAATAAAGGCAAAAATAGATAAGACGCAGCAGAATAGTGGAAATAAAGAAGAAACAGTCAATCATATAATAAGCGAATGCAGCAAACTAGCACAAAAAGAATACAAAACTAGACACGAACCGAGAAAAATAGGAGTAGTAGTAAGTAAGTAAAGTCGTCGGGGCGGCCTAAGTCGGTATCAGCCAGTCAGCGAGGGAGTCTATCCCCTTTTCAATAGCGCTAGACCAAGGAGATTGTTTTTTGGCATCTGAGGTGGAGCGCCACACCTACCATCAGCTCTTTAATTTACAGCACAGATCCCTGTGCTACTCATACGCGAGGACCGGTATCGAACTAGGAACCTTGTGGTTTCTAGCCGGACGCTCTACCGACTGATCTAACCCGGCTCCTGGAGTAGTAGTAGGAAGATGTAAATAATAATAATAATAATAATAATAATAATAATAATAATAATAATAATAATAATAATAAAGGCAAAAATAGATAAGACGCAGCAGAATAGCAAGTGCAGAATGTGTGGAAATAAAGAAGAAAAAGTCAATCATATAATAAGCGAATGCAGCAAACTAGCACAAAGAGAATAAAAACTAGACACGACTCTGTGGGAAAGGAGATCCACTGGGAACTGGGCAAGTAATTCAATTTTCACCATACAACCAAATGATATATGCACAAACCTAAACCTGTCCTAGAGAATGAGACGCACAAAATTCTCTGGGACTTCGAGGTTCAGACGGATCACCTAATCCCGGCCAGGAGACCGGACCTAATACTTAGACCTTGCCAGAGAATTGAAGAAGTTGTGGAACATGAAGGTGAAGGACGTACCAATTGTAATTGGTGCCCTTGGAACAATCTCCAAAGATCTGGGAAAGAATCTGGGTGAACTTGAAATCAGAGGAAGAATTGGGACCATCCAAAATACAGCAATGTTGGGATCGGCTAGAATACTCAGAAGAGTCCCGGAGACCTGAGGAAACTTGCTGTCACTCAGCCTCCAGTGAACCTCCAGCTACGGCAGGTGTGAATAATAATAATAATAATAATAATAATAATAATAATAATAATAATAATAATAATAATAATAATAATAGAATTGTGGAATTGTGGAAGTAATTCTATATTCAACATACAACTAAATGGTATATTACATATATATATATACACAAGCCTGAACCTGTCCTGGAAAATGAGACACAACAAATTATGTGGGACTTCGAGATACAGACGGATCACCTAATCCCGGCCAGGAGACAATACCTAGGATTAATTGATAAGAAGAAGAGAACCTGTCATCTCGTGGGCTTTGCGGCTCCGGCCGATCACCAAGAGAAAGTGAAAGAAAGCAAAAGGATCGAAAAATTCTTGGACCTTTACAGAGAATTAAGAAAACTGGGGAACATGTAGATGAAGGTCGTGCCAATTGTTTGGTGCCTTCGGAACGGTCTCCAAGGGTCTGGAAATGAGTATGGATGAACTGGAAATCAGAGGGAGAATTGAGACTATCCAGACTACAGCATTGTTGAGATCAGTTGGAATACTCAGACGAGTTCTGGAGACCTGAGGAGTCTTGCTGTCACTCAGCCCCCAGGGAACTCACCCATAAGGCGGGTGTGAGAAACTCTAATGGAGTGACATGGGTTGGGAAGGTGATCCCCTGGGAATTATGCAAAAAATTAAATTTTGGTCATACGACAAAATGGTATATGCATAAACCAGAATCTGTTCTTGAGAATGAAACGCATAAAATTCTCTGGGACTTTGAGATAAAAACGCATCACCTTATCCCAGCAAGGAGACCAGACCTAGTGTTAATAAGCAAAAAGAAAGAACTTGTGGATTTTTCAGTTCCAGCAGATCACAGAGTGAAGATTAAGGAAAACGAAAAGATGAATAAATATCTGGACCTTGCCAGAGAACTGAAAAAGTTATGGAATATGAAAGTGAAAGTTATACCAATTGTAGTTGGTGCGCTCGGATCGGCCCCAAAACGCTTGGAAAAAACTGGAAAATTTGGAAAATAGAGGAAGAATTGAGACCATCCAGAATGCTGCACTGCTGCAATCTGCCAGAATACTCAGAAGAGTCCTGGAGAACTGAGGAGACTTGTTGTCACTCATACTCTTAGGAAATACCATTCAGAAGAAGAAGAAGAAGAAGAAGAAGAAGAAGAAGAAGAAGAAGAAAGGTGGAAGTAGGGATGAGGAAAAAGAGGGATTGGAAGAAGAATGTAAAAGAAGGATGAAGGGTAGGAGAGTTGTAGGTTAAAGAGGAGATGAAAGGTGATGATAATGATAATTGGTAGGAAGGATCTGATGAGGATGGTGAACATGGATGAGGATACGGGAGATTTAGGGAATACAACAAATGATTAGTAGTATTGGTGGCGTAATTGGATAGCAGCCAACTGCAGCATCTTAGTGAGTTCGAACACCCGTCGCGCTATGACATTGAATTTCGGTCTAATACTCTTAGGAAATATATGGAACCCTCACCCCCCCCAACTGTTATACACTCATTGCGGGTATATAAACAGAGAGTTCTTGTGTGATAGAGAGAGAGACAGACAGACAGACAGACAGAGTTAAGATTGTGACTTACTTGCTTCTGTGTCTCCTTTCTACTTCATCTAGTCGCCATGTTTCATCTTCTTTCTTTTGTACCATAACGATGGTCACGGTACAAGAACGGTGTTTGTCGCACAGGCCAACTCAAGTTGTAATACCAGTCGTCGTTAGTAGGCGTAATAGACGAGAGAAAGAGAGAGAGGGTATCGTCAAATAATTCTATCTTCTTACATAGTATCATGTTCTGTACTGCTGTCCCACACCTATACGGGGGACCGGGGCAAACGTCTGACTCCCACTAGAGCCAAGGGTAAAGAAGCAGATTTCCCCTCTCCCGTTTCTCTCGTTCCGGCGTCACATCCGTTTCCGGTCAAACCCGGAACTTTCGTTTTTAAAAATAAATCTATTTCCGGGGTCATTCGGCGGTCACATTACTGGCACCTCACTTAGTGTTTACCCTTCCAATTTAAACTTTGTTTGCTCTTATTTCTTTTTCTTCTCTTTCTCCTTTCAATCCCCGTAGACCACAATAATTACGATACACTTTTGGCCGGTCGCCATGTCTACTGTTCTAACTTATTACTGCTTCATTTTCTAAGGTCTTCTTTTTAAGTCATGCATTAATCAACTACAAGATTTTGTTTTTCTTTGATCAAAGATTTTATTACTGCCCAAGTCAACCTCAATAGAACACGTCTGTTCTTCGTGCCATTTAAGTTGGAACTGATTACCTAACTAACTCTATCACGTGTCTCGCGAGATTCCCGCCTTTGGGGTCAAGTTGGGGCCATAACCGTTTACTACAATCTTTCCATCCCCTGATCTGAAAAACAATGGCTCCTTAGAATTCTTGCTACAGGGCTTGTCAAAAACCCATGCCACCACACAATTATGCAACACAATTATGGGTTTAATATTACAACCAGTGTTCCTTTACAGATTTTGCTTATACCTAAAAATGACCAACAAAGGTTGATATGAAACAGGTAGTATTGGGTTACATAGTACCAATGTTCTACTGGTACTATGTAATTCAGTACTACCTGTTTCATAGTCGGATCATCGCTGACTAAACCGGTAACCCCACAGTTTTTTTGTCTGGTGAGGAGGGTCGCTATACACCCTGCAGAATGAAAAACAAGACTTGCAAATGTGTAGAGGAAGCTCTTTGCTCATGGATCATCTAGCACATTATTTCTAACGTTCAAAGCTTCCTCATCGCGGCAGGGCAGTGAAAAATTGGTAGTGTCAGGACCATGCCGTCGGGAAGTTACTGATAGGATCACCCAAGGCAGACATGTCAGACATCCAGTGGTATTAGTGCCAAAACCCGATCAAAGGGGCTCTGGCAAAAGTCCAAACAGTGTCTCCATCATCGTCAGGAATCAACGGCGTACTTGTCATTACGTCCGTGGAAAGTCTGCGGCAAACAAGGCCCTCTCTTTCATTTACGGGTAGGATGTGACACAAGGTCGCAAGTATAGGGTATCCACAGATTGCTCTTTGGGTAACAATGGATCTGCGAACCTAACTTGCTAACCTAACGATAGGGCACCTAGGTACTGATGAGTAAATACTACACGAAAACTCTTACTAAATTAAACCAACATTCATGTGTTTTATTCGCAATTAAGTTGAAGATACTTACCTCATGCATTCGCTTCGGGTAGGATGTGGCACAAGGTCTTAAAGTACATGGTGTCCATCGATTGCTCTTTTGGCAGTAATGGATCTGCGAGACTAACTTGTTAACCTAACGATGGGACACCTAGGTACAATGATGAGGAAATATTGCTCTAAACTCATTACTAAAGTAAGTCAAAATTCATGTGTTTTTATTCGCAATTAAGTTGAGGATACCTACCTTGTGACACACGGTCTTAAAGTACATGGTGTCCACCGATTGCTCTTTTGGCAGTAATGGATCTGCGAGACTAACTTGCTAACCTAACGATGGGACGCCTAGGTACAATGATGAGTAAATACTACATTAAAACTAATAATAAAGTAAGCCAACATTCATGTGTTTTTATAATACAATATCATATCAGAGAAATGATAATGAAAGAGACAAGATTGAGATATCTAAAAAAAATGGCGGGAACATTTTAAATGAGAGAGAGAGTGGGGGAAGAGTGATGGAAGGGAAGGGAAATGGTGGGGCGTCGAGAATTAAGTTAAAAAAGAAAAGAAAATATAAGAAACAAACGAATAGAACTGAAGCTAGAAATCAAGAGATAGAATTTAACAAAAAAAAATAAAAAGGATGAAAAAAAAATGAAGAAAATAATCCGAATACATTTTTATCTATCGCCACGCAAACACGCACGGATCTGGCTGGCTCTATTGTGAAAGGCGTAGATGTATAATCACAAGAGAACAGCCACTCGACTGGCACGAAAGAAATCTGAAGATTTCGAGATACAAAAAAAAAATACAGGGAAAAGAAGAATTTTCCCAAAATATGAGAAAAATAGAAACAATAAATAAATTAAATCAAATAAACTCGCAAGCTCAATAATTGACGCATACAATCAGGAAAGAAACGAACCTTTCCTTGGTCTAAATCGTGCACCTGATTGCACACCCACACACACGCGCGCATATATATATATATATATATATATATATATATATATATGGAGAGAAAGACAGACAGACAGACAGAGATTCACACGATAAAGAAGGTTATTTAGTAAGGTAAAAGCAGTGCCACACAA
>CM042152.1:4947757-4972757 GCA_023376005.1 Doryteuthis pealeii
AATGATGAGATAGAAATACTTGAAACCATATAAGGGTATAAATAATTGTGTGTATAAAGACTAGTTACTACAATATATAATTGTTCATTTGTTGTTGGCATACGTCAGTCTACTAAACACGATGGCGTAGTGTCTACTTTTTTTAATCTGCAAATGCGCGAGTGGCTGAACAGGCCAGTTTTTGAATGGCAATCTCTGGTGCAGTGACTGCAAACAAACAGTGATACTTGCTAGAGATGCTGATGTCTCTCCTTCCTTCTGGCTCACTTTTCTGCGGCGTCTAACTTCCCTTCCCTCCTTTTTACTCCTTCTCGTTCCTTGTTTGACGAGGAGGGGCAGGTCGACGGTCTTTTTCACAAGCCCCCATCGTGTTGCGTGTCGTTGACCTAGCAAATATATGCACCCTCCGCGGGCAGTATGCAGGTTTTAATGTAATAAAGTATTTTTTTTTAAAATTAGAAAGTTAAGGAAACTAAATATAGATGCAAGATGAAAGGAATTTGAACAGAGTGGGGATATAATCGAAGAAATATAACCACTGCAAAACTGACTCAATCAAAAATCTACCGCCCTGTCGTCTGGGCCTTAGAATTGTACCGACTCCATCTTCTGCAGAGGGGTAAGACTCGCCCAATGGGGCCCACCTGTGTGGCCCGTGGTGACGAAACCCATGATGCTTAAGGAGAGAAACCCAGGTGGATGAGCAGTTTCAATGACTGCAATACTCCACTTTGGCCCTATCTTTGGCCTAGACGGGCGGTCGGAGAGCGCCCCCTCCGATCAATCCAGCTGTCACGTCAAGCCTAAGCACTATATGATTGCCCCAACCCTATTGCCTTATGGCAAGCCCAACCCCTTTTTATCATAATGCGGTGCTAGAGGCGGTGACTGGGTGTCTATATGCCCTCCATCGTCCCTATGGGAATGAACGCTAAAAACTCTATCTGATGGTGAGCGTTCCAGTTTTGGAGTTAAGGGAGCACCCCATCATCACCACTGCTCCTTGGACCACTCTGACCCGAGTGGTAGTATCCTGTTAGGTCCCAATCTATGGGTAAATAGAGAAGATATATTCATAAAAAATGTATTATCATTAAAAAATTGATTTATTCAAAAACTTTATCGGCATTAAATGACCCACTGAAGGTTGATATGCCGTAAACCACCGAAACACAAATCAATCTATTTTAATATCAATATGTAAATTATGCTATTNAACATAATCGATCGACCATCGGAACGTAACCCCGGGGATACTCTTCGGGGGGAGCAAGAATTATAGGTGAGGACGGTGGGGGCACAATATTACACAGAATTATCGAAGGAGGTTGTTGATGACCTGGGAGGCTCTTCCCACTCGATGCTGGCAGGAGCATGGAATTAAGGATTCCACGAGCTCGGAGTCGTTAACGTTCGACATAATAAAAAACACCAAATCCTATATTTCGAATTATATTGCCAAATGATACCCTAACTCGCATACCAGCGTTACAAAATGAGTACTGACACAACTACAGGGATCTGTGTAAAGTTAATTGAGCTGCAATGCGTAGTGTGGCAGCTTCCCACCCAAGCCAAAAACAAATCTCCTTGGTCTAGCGCTATTGAAAAAGGGATTAGACTCCCTCGCTGACGGGCTTGATACCGACTTTAGGCCGCCCCGACGATTTTACTTTTACTTGTCGAAAGGCAGCCAAAATCGTAGGGCTAATCGCCAATTAATTCTTTGATAGGACTGTTATGAATCCATAACGGTTACATAATACAAACTGAGAGTATTGCAAGCTCACTGAGGGAGGCTGGTAGATGTTAGTGATGCTTATTAATCGCCATGGTGTTGAAGGGCTTGCCCTCAATTTCAAACCCTTTGTGACAGTGATAACCCAAAGGATTAACCTATGACGTTCACGGAATTTAAAGTGAGTCTGCATAGCTATGAAGAAACAGAGAGTATGTTCTCTCGGAATCCAACCATAGAAGTATACAAATGAAAACCCAATTTAAAAAGGGTAAAACCTCCAATCCTATGAGGGCAGATCAACTAATTATACCAACGACCATAATTACGCACAAACCTTGGAATGGTAACAAGTTCTATATCTACATACTAATAACATACAATTGTATTATTATATTACAACAAAATAGCGGTTTTACAATGTGATCATACCCAAAATTTAAGTGTTGCTTTCCTCCCTTCACGTTTGTAGACACCCCAGGATGTCAATGTATTTTAACGTTTTTTTTCCTGACTTTTATCCCCGGGGTTACAGTCGACATACTACCCCTGTATGTCAAATTATCAAATTTTAAATCGATCGATCACCTGAACAACCGATTAAATGTCTTGAATAAATTGAGATTGAATATTTCTGCAAAAGAAAATCTCCGGAAATAAGAGAAAACCATAAGATTAAAATTTTGTTTCCTCTCAAAGATGGAAAAATGTCGCTTTAGATTTTGAATTAAAATACACAACGGGAATATTGAACAAACATATTCAGATAAGGGTCAGCATTATTTGAAAGTCTGTCTGTCTGTCTGTCTGTCTGTCTCTCTCTCTCCCTCTCTCTCTCTAATATATATATATATATATATATATAAATATATATATATATGGTTTTATAATTCCTTGAAGCATGTGTAATATAGGTTTGGAGTGGTTTTGAAGGCTATGATAATGCAAGTGTAAAAAGTTGGAATATTATTCTCAATGTTGTAAACAAACAAACAAAAAATCGTAAATTATTAGCGCTTAAAGGGGGTGATATTTAACACAATGAAACTTGAATAAAGGTTAATATTATCTTCAAAATTACGAATTTCACACAAACACTTGTTTACTTATTATGTTTACTTATTTTAAATAAGTAAATCGTGTTTGTGTAAATTTCGTAAGTTATTTACGAAATTCATTTTTGTCAAACAGTAAAAGAATGATAAAGAAATATCTAAATAAATACATACATATAGTTGTCGAAAGTTTTTTTTAGTAACAGTTAGCATAACATAGGTAGACCGAAATTGGGTCTAAAATGCGTTTTTGACAAAGTGACTTTAGCGCACCCGCTCCAGAAAATAATTTACCAAAATCAGGGATTATCGGATTTTTAACTAATTTTTCAGGTTTTATTCATCAATGAATGAACTTTTATAATACATTACTCATTTTATTTCAAAACTTTCTCATTTTTTCAGGTCACTTATTTGACCCTCTCTTTTGTTGGGGTCGAACATTTTTTATATTTATAGTTTACTAATTACAGGTATAAATAAAGAGAGCTGACTTCTAATTTAGGTTGGAAAATTAAAACGGAAAGTTTTTTTGGTGGTACCCAATGACAGTTTAACTAAAGTCTATGAATTAACATTTTGCGAATTGGGTTACGGTTTTAGGGGATTAAAGTTGTTTTTAATTAGGTATTGCTTTAAAAAAACCAAATTACTATATATTTAATTAACCATTGAAATTAATTATTGAATCTATCATGAGACAGTTGTTAGTGTTAGTATTGCAATGTATAATTTCAATAAACTTAGTTTAAAAAATATTTTTCAACATTAAATGTATAGTAATTTGTTTGTTTGCTTTTTTTGTTTTTATCCCCCCCCCCCTCTATATTCAACACAATGAACTTTCATAAAAAAATTAATTTTATCTTGAAAACCTTTTTTCATTCGAAAGAAGAAACATTAAACAAACTCCTGATGATTTTTGAAAAAAATTAAGCTGACGGAAATACTGAAAATTATGTCTGAAAAAAAAAAAGTTTTTATATTTGCACCGTTAAATCAACTAAAATTTAACGTAGCCAAAAACAAGTTACGACAAGAATTTTTTTTAATTCTATGAAAAATCAATTAATGGTCCGAATTTGATGAAAATTCAATAACTATTTACCCTTGGATATAAATATGTCTGAAAACACTCTATGGTGTTTCTATTTTTTTTTTATTCCGGTCATGGACCGGGTAATTTAGCTAGTATATATTATATATATATATATATATATATATATATTATATATATATATATATATATATATCTTTTACTTACGAAACACTCGGCACGAGCAGGATTAATGATACATGGTGAATTCCTTTAGTGAAGTTTAACATGTTTGTATTAGTTTCTCTTTCCTAGATCGATTGCCATACCAATTTAAATAACCCAGTCTGCCCTATTATTTATCAATAGCTGTAGAGAGAATAGTTGGAGCTTTATCTTTTCAAAGGGTATTTGCGCTATGTGTAATGCAAATAGACGCATCCGAGATTTGAACTCAACTCACCATGTCATTTATTTGTAGTAATGTATACTATCTACGATAGTATACATTACTCCCCGATCCTCTGTCTGTCTGTCTGTCTGTCTGTCTGTCTGTCTCTCTCTCTCTCTCTCTCTATATATATATATATATATATATATATATATAATATTCACATATGTTCCCATCTTAGTTGTTACATTTTCCCCATATATATATGGCTAATATATATATATATATATATATATATATATATATATATATATATATATATTATATTTATTATTATTATTATTATTATATTATCATAATAATATATATAAATGTCAATGCGTCAGTATGTCACATTTGTTCATAATTACTCTTAAAGGCTACAGCAAAACATATATTATTTTGGAATCAGGCTGTAATTTTTTTTTTTAATCACGGACTGAATCTGGACACGCTATTCTGAAATTTGGGATTCCTAAATTTTAATTACTCCGATTGTTTACAACGATTGTTTTACGTGATTTTTTTCTTTTGCGACGACTTGTCTTATACGATGATTTTTTTAATAATTTTGAAATAAATCTTGATGTAAAACGTGTCATTGTTTGGCTGAAGATTCAATCAAGATCCTATCACTGGAGTTTGCTTAATTATTAGCTCAGTCGGTAGAGCGTTCGGCTAGAAACCACAAGGTTCCTTGTTCGATACCGGTCCTCGCCAACTCAGCGTATGAGTAGCACAGGGATCTGTGCGGTAAAGTAAGGAGCTGATGGTAGGTTTTGCGCTCCACCTCTGATGCTAAAAACAATCTCCTTGGTATAGTGCAATTGAAAAGGGGATAGACTCCCTCGCTGACTGGCTGATACCGACTTTAGGCCGCCCGGACGACTTAATAATGGCTTTTAACCCTAAGTATATATTTTATATTTCTAAAGCTGAGCTAATCAATTGTGTCTCCTAAATACTTTTTTACTGTTTTGTCAAATGACACGAAAGTTATACAAAAATATTCCTTAGGTTGAGGATTGAGTTAAGTTTGTAAAAAAATCCACTTTAATTAGTTCTAATCAGTCGTAATTTGCAATAAGTCAAAAACTCACCCGTCTCTTACTCACTTTCTGCCTGTTACTTTACCCCTCTCTATGTATATCTAGATTACCTCCTCGTTATATGTGTTAGTTCCACAGTGACTAGAGAGAGAGAGGGGGGGGCGAGCGAGGTACAGAGAGCGAGAGACAGAGACAGAGAGAGTGAGAGAGAGACTGGAGGTTTATGAAACTTATTTGTATGTTAACTTTCATAAGCAGCCCGCAGAGACAACATCTTGGCTCTTTAAATTAGGTCAAATGTTTTCTTTCTTAGGAATCTTATAAAATGATTTAATGTTTTTTTAATTGTCCGGCCGCATATATATATATATATTTTATTAATTCGGATTTTTAAGAATTTTTTAAAATTTTTTAAAAGCCTTTTGAGTTTTTGGTCGAAATAAATTTATTACGGAATGACGGCTTTTTAATTTTTTTTCTTTCCTTGAAAGTTAAATATTGCTGTGTATTTAATCTAATTTATTGATTATTATACATTGAGCTCTCTTTAGGGATTTATAAAAATCTCTGTATGAATATATATTTGCACCTACAAGGGTATACAATATGCTTGTACAGTGAGATTCTGATGTTAATAAAATCATTCCGCGTAGGAATGTATCAATTAATTGTTCACTTAAAATTGACAGCTGCTAATAGCCGCAAGGGTAAGAGACTTGGTAGACAAACATACTGTCTGGTTTCGATCCCGGCTAGAGGTAGCTGTTAAAAGTAAAGCCACACTGATGAAAAGCAAACCTCAAAACACGTGTACATGGATAGTGACATGGATTGTGACGTCCTCCAGTGGAAGCCAGCACATGGACAAGCCAGTGTGGGCCGACCAGCAAAAACGTACGTTGATCAGCTCTGTGCGGATACAGGATGCTGCATAGAGGACCTCCCGAGAATGATGAGCGATAGGGACGGATGGAGAGAGATTGTCATGGATATCCGCGCTGAAAGCGCGACATGATGTTGATGATGATGATGATGATATATATATATATATATATATATATTATGCGCGTATGTGTCTCTATATGTGTGTACGTGCGTGTGGGATGTTTGCACAACTTTTTGGTAGAATCCATTTCATTTTTCTGAGGAAAACATTGCCTCGTTTGATCTTCTTACGATTCATAATCACTCATGGAGATACTTTTACATCATTTGGCATTGAAGCAAGAGTCACGAAAGATTAAGACGAAGATGTTCCGTGAGAAGAAGCGGGGTCTGGTCCTTAGAAATTTTATTGATACAATCATTGTGTGCGCAGTAAAAATTACCGAACTTGAAAGAGATGAAAAGACAGCAAATATCACCAGAGGTTTCCTCAACAGTAGCTTCATATCTTTATGATTATAACCAGCGTTCTAGAACGACGGATTTCTCGGTGACTTTTTCTCGCATATCTCCAAAGAAAACACAACGGGTGAAATCTATCGGTCTTAATGGACACATTTTCATGTTTCTTAATTTAATCTTCTATAAAACGAGAGAAGTGCGCGCGTGTGTGTGTGTAGGTGGGGTGGGATGGGGTGGGAGGGAACTTGCCAAGATTACATTTTTATACTTATCCACATTTTAAAACTAATTCTGCTCTAATATAAATCTTGCTATGATGTCCCCTTTCTATCGGGTTAAGAGTACACACATATTCAACAGAACTCATACATAAGAATAAACACCATAGAAATCCACACACACACACACACACACACACACACACGTAATATATATATATATATATATATATATATATATATATATATATACACACACACACATATATATGTATACACACACATATATATATATATATATATACACACACACACAACCTTGAGTTTTCACTTCCGCTGTCGTTTATCGCAACAGAAAACATTTATACACACACACACACAACCACATACCTAAAAAAATGCACAATTTTTCCTTTCAATACACACATTTACAGCGCCACATACTCACGCCATAAAATAGAATATTTTATGTCATATTTCAAAACCGTCTCCTTTTTTCAAACTTCAAAAAAGTTTTAAACATGCTGAATGACGGATTACCACTCGCTTTTCCCATTATTCTGTGATAAATAATTTCTTATCTTATGCCGTGAAGATGATCTAATTAATAGATCGAAACACTGCAGAGACGGCCAATAAACTCACCACTTAACCCATTTAACCTGTGTTTTTTCATTTTTCTTGATATATTACACACACAACACACCACACACACACATATATAATATATATATATATATATATATATATATATATCATAGTGATCACAACGATATCAATGATGAAAGACTAAGAAGTAATGAAAGAATAGCGAAAACAAATTGTTTATTGATAAAACAAAACAAGGGCCCTTTCGTCCGGTGCTTTTCAGGTTTTACACCCGGAATCGTTTCCTACCTGATTTTTTATATAACTGAATTCTCGAGAATACAGTTATATAAAAAATACCATTATTTAAAAAAAATTCATTTAAAAAGAAATGCCATAACTAGACTACTTCAGTTCCAGTGATCTTTTGATAAAGAGATTTTATCTCGAAAATTTAGGAATAAAATACAGGTTAACACACAACACCATTGTTACCATATTATTATTTTTTCTTTACACCTGCAATGTGATCGCCTTCTAAATGAACCTTCTAACACACACACACACACACACACACACATACATACATATATATATATATATATTATATATATATATATATATATATATATATATATAATATATTTGTACATGTGGGTATTTGCTTCTTTTTTTTTTAACTTTGCCGCCTCAAAAAATCAGACCAACATAATTAGGAATTCACATATGAATAGACACACACTCAAATATAAAAGATACATAAGCGACACAAATGAGCGGCAAAGTAAAAAAAAAAATCAAATACCCACATGTCCAGAAAAAAAATTATATATTATACAATTTTGCCCTCTCTATTTTCCTGTGTATATACCAATGTTACTACCCTGTCGGCCAGGCTTAGAGTGTTGAAAAATATAGACAGGAATTCTTTATATGATATAACTGGTAAACCTTTAAGAAACAAATGCACGCAAATGTAAGTATAAATCTACAAATTACACACTTTCCTGATGTCTAGGCATTTAATAACCCCAGACGGGTTGACATGCCGTAAAATATCAATCAATCAATCATACATAATAAACGTTTATTAGAAATGTTCTCATGTATAAACAACTGGTAAAAACACTGGAACATCAAACTTGCAGAGTACTTAGATGAGGTATGAAGACATCCACAAATACATATATCAAAACGTTAGCAGTGAAACATCTGTTCTACTTTCTGATATATATATATATATTTTTATTTTTATGGAGGCGCGTGGTCTAATAGTTAGAGTCGTAGGAAATGGACTCGTCAACGCGAGTTCAATTCCTGGACGAAGCTGTTGGAATTTCACATGGCGCTAATACACTTGGGAAAGGTATGAATCCAATTCTTCCTCCAGCTATGGTAAATAGCAGGAAAGACTGGACTCTTAACCATGGCTAGATAACCAGTCTAGGAGAAGGAAAACTCTGAATTCAAACCTGTTAAACTCCGCTTAGAAATGACCTTGTGTCGCATCCTACTCGAGCGGAGGGGTTGATATATTATTATATATATATATATATATATATATATATATATATTATATTATATATATATGTATGTATACTAACCCCTCTGCACGATCAGGATACGACAAGGTCAATTTCTTAAGCGGAGTTCACAGGTTCAATTCAGAGTTTTCCTTCTCCTAGACTGTTACCTAGCACGTTTAAGAACCCAGTCACCCTACTATTTACCCGTAGCTGGAGAGAGTAGGATTAATACCTTCTCAAGGGTCTTAGCGCTAAGTGAAATTTTAAATACCACGTCAGGATTTGAACTCGGGCGACGAGTCATTTCCCATGACTTTAACCATTACACCACGTGCTTCCTACTTTCTGATATAGAGAGTTTCTTTCTTACTTCATGCAAATTGTACACAAATCGATATATTCATTTTCAAGTGATATACCGTTGGATATAAATGTTAGACATCAATGAAAAAAAATATGATTGATTGGGACTTCCATACAATGAAAATGTCAAACGATATTTATCGAAATTTTGTATAAGTGTCGCTAATATTCCACACGTTTTGCCACGACCTTCAGTAACCGATGCCTGTTTCCCACGACGTTGTGTAGATTATTCTTCGATTATTCAATTCGGTTCGACAGCCGGGTCTACAGGAATTTATTTGGCCAACCCCCCTCCCGGGTTGACACAGCGAGAGGAATTTTTAAATGTCAAGAAGGAAAACTCTACTAAATAAATTGACCTTGTGCCACGGCCTGCTCGTTTTACATGATTATTTTTTTGTGAAAATTTATATTTTTACTCTATTTAATATTTTTTTTATTTTACTTTAACATTTAGATATTTTACTTTAATAAATTTTTTTGTTTTATTATTTTAATGTTTTTGCACAGCGGTTGAAAAACTTTGTCTTAGGAACTGTTATTTCTACTTAAGTAATTTCTTTGTGAAAATTTATACCTTTTATTTCATTATATACTGATGTTGTACCTCGATCAATGTATTGCTCATCTCACTGTGCCATGAGATGAAAAATTTTACTACTTAATGTCACTTACAGCGGCTCTCCCATCACTGTGATCCTTCCATATGCCATACATAGATGAAGATAAGCATTTCTCCGACTCCATCCGCCAAGCACGCACTATTTTATGCTAGGAATTTAGCCAACTAAAGGTGAAAATTACCTTTCCTGGTTGGTCAACACTTGTGTGTCCATCTGTAGGAGTCCACATGAGAACGTTACTTATGAGTTTGTCTTTGCTTCTCCAGCAGTATCCAGCATGTCTTGTTCGTCTCACTCGGATGGTTTGTGAGATAGGGGGCAAGTGGCTGTACAGCTTCTTTCTTGTGGGGTTCCCATTGGAGAACATAACTTATGAGTCTTTGCTTCTCCAGCAGTGTCCAGCATGTCTTGTTTGTCTTACTTGGATAATTTCTGTAATATAGGTACCACCAATTTTCCCTGTGAAATCCCCCTCCCCCTATATTGAACACACTGAAACGTGCATAAGGGACAATATTATCTTGAAATTTTTTTTTGTCCATTCGAAAGAAGAAACATTAAAAAAACTCCTGATGATTTAAAAAAAAATGTTCACGTAACTAATAATAATGGAAATTATGAACGAAAAACAATGTTTACATTTTTTCACTGTTAAATCAATTGAAATTTAACGTAGCCAAAAACAAGTTATGACTACCGGCTTTTAAAAAAATTGTTTAGCTGATTTGATTCACGAGTTTTACTTGTCCTAGACTTAATTAACCTAAAGATAAATACACCAGTCAGTCCTACGATTTACCCATAGCTGGAGGGATAACATGTGAATTTCCCAAGTGCCGGACCGTGATTTATATAACAAACATCCTCGTTCAGGTTTTGAATTCCGATAATATTTCCTAGGAAAATAATCGTGATATGAGTACAGCGATAATATATATATATATATATATATATATATATAATAATATATATATATATATATATTCACAAATTCATTAGTATGCCTATAAATACAATATGTATACATATATATATGTGTCTATATATAGTTATATTGTGAGGATGTCAGTGAATATATATATATATATGTATATATAATATATATTATATATATATGTGTGTGTGTGTGTGTGTTTTCATGTATGTGTGTCTGTGTTGTAGAAAATAGAGGTGATAGGCTTATATGTATATGTATATATATATATACGCATATATATATATATATATATATATATATGTTGTGTATATATTTATAAACATACCTATAAATACAGTGTATCGATATATTAATGTAGTATGTTAGTTTATACAACCCACACACACACACAACACACACACCACATATATATATATATATATATATATATATATATATATAATATAGATAGAGAGAGAGAGAGAATATTCACTAATATAAATGTAAATACTATGCACATACATCACACACCTATAATATATATATATATATATATTATATATATATATATGCCAGTGAATTATATATATATGTGTGTGTGTGTGTGTCTGTGTGTGTGTCTGTGTATATATGCGCGTGTGTATGTGTGTGCTTGATTTCGTGCGTGTATGTTTATGTGTGCGTGTGTGTGTATATGTTTATGTGTGCGTGTATCTATACAATTTATTCTCATTTTTTATTCACCAAATAATCTAGGATAACATTTCTTCCGAGCAAAAGTAAAATTCCAATTCTGGGACTCTTTGGACTCTTTATCGCCAATACTCCAGGCCTACCCTGACTCGCATTTATCTTACCTGTTAGGGTCCCAGAATAGAATAAAATGAGTATTAAAAATGTACTTAATTTTTTTTTTTTTTTTTAAAAAAAGTTGAATACCTAAAATGAAAGATAAAACAAATTTACTCGCATAAAATAACCCAGCAAGAGTTGACATGCTGTGAAATCCAACCGACCAATCTCTTCGAATCTTCAATTCAATGTATGATTGACCGATCGGAAGCCAGGGAGCATACTGGATTATTAGAATATCTTTTTGCAAGTAAATAAATTCAGAATCAACAATCTTCCAAAACGTTCGTCAAATAGGGCCTATTCTAAGGTGATGATAAAAATCTGAAATTCTATGTATGACTGTCCGATCGGAAGACAGAGAGCATCCTGGATTATTAGAATATCTTTTTGCAAGTAAATGGATTGAGAATTAACAATCTTAAAATACGTTAGTCAGATAGGGCCTATTTCAATTTCCTCCGTTTAGCAAGACTTGATACAGTCTACCATCTGATGTCCTTCGCTGACCATATGTAACCTCCGAGGTCGGCAAGTCTGTGTGTACATTTGAAGCCGAGGTCAAGTTAATATTCATGCAAAGAACTAGAACCCCTGGGACTTTCTGTTTGACCAGGATTCTCGGTTAGGTACCCACACATGCATACAAGCAAGCAGCTCCGCATAGTGTCATTGAAGAACTTGTCATATTCAGCACCGGACATTGATTTACGATCAAGTCACGCTGAAAACACCGTTCCCTCCAGGTCACCAAAGTTAAGATGGCGATGGGTCTATTCAGTACTTTCAGGATTCAATATTTAAGAAATGTAAGTGAGCTAGCTAAGGCCTTTCTGAAAGAGTAAGTAAACGTAAACACACACAGACACATATACGTACACACACACACACACACTCACACTCACACACACACACACATATATATATATACATATATATATATACATACATATATATATATATATACATACATATATATATATACTACACACACACATATATATATATACATATATATATACACACACACATATATATATATATATATATATATATATATATATATATACATATATACATATATAATATATATATATATATATATATATATATATATATATATAGTGTATTTGGGCATCTTTTTATTCAATCAAATACCATTGAATGCAGCAAAATCGAGATTATTTTGTACGTTTTCTTCTTTTTTTCAATTTTTCTTGGGATTTTTTTATAATATCATCATGAAAAGATTTTATAAAAAGATTATGTCAGTTTTACTTTGAAACAGTATCAAGTGTCTTTTAAAGAGGCATCATTTTAGGGACACTTGATAAAAACTGTTATTAGAAATGTTCACATATATAAACAACTGCTAAAAACACTGGAACATCAAACATGCAGAGTACTTAGATGAGGTATGAAGACATCTACAAATACTCATATTAAAACGTTAGAAGTGAAACATCTTTTCTACTTTCTGATATATATATATATTTACCAACCACTCAGCACGAGCAGGATACGACACAAGGTCAATTTCTTAAGCGGAGTTCACAAGTTTCAATTCAGAGTTTTCCTTCTCCTAGACTGGTTATCACTTAATAAAAACAATGATAACCTCTTCAAATTTAAGGTAGCGATGAAATGACGTATTCGACTGACAGTTAATCGCCCATGCGAATTTGGTTTGAAAATCATATAAGCGAGAAACCCTTAACAAATGCCGTTGATTTTATGTGTTCGCTACCCGACCTTATAAATACAGTTGAGAAAATAAGTATGTCATACCTAGCTTATTTTCTAAGTTTGCCAGAAATGATGGGGAATGAAAGAGCAGATCTAAACATATATTTACTTTTTCGTTAATTGTTTTATTTTCGAAGTTTCCTCCGGGCATCCGCCCTGTCGCCTGGGGCGTTAGAATGTACCGACTGCACCTCTGCAGAGGGGTAATACTCCCCTAATGGGACCACCTATTGGCCGTGGGTGGCGACCCGTGATGCTTATGGATAGAGCCCAGGTGGATGAGCAGTTCATGACTTGCAATACACACATTGGGCTGGACGGGCGGTCGGAGAGGCCCCTCCGATCAATCAGCTGGTTACGTCGAGCCCTAGCACCTATATGATTTTCCCAAACCTATTGCCCTTATGGCAAGCCCCAACAGCTTTTTATCATATGGGTGGTAGAAGGCGGTGACTGAGAGTCTACATGTCATGGGAATGACGTTAAACTCTGTCTGATGATGAGGTTCCAGTTCTGGAGTTTTGGGGAATGTGGAGCACCCCTTCATCACCATTGCTCCCTGGTCCACTCTGACCCGGAGTGGTAGTACCTGTTAGGGTCCCATCTATGGGTTGAATAGAAAAATGTATATATAAAAAAATTGTATTATCCATTAAGAACTGATTTATTTCAAAACTTTATCGGCATTAAATGACCCACTGAGGTTGATATGCCGTAAAACAAAACAAAACCAATCCTCCGGACATACAGATACACACAACTGCCCTTTATATATGTATATATGGTATCGAGTATTCCTATCTAATATTAACAATTTTCAAACAGATCTATCTAAACCAAAGAGGGAAGCCTAATATATATTCTCAGTTGGTGTCAGAGTAGACCTGTCGACAAGTTGAAAAAGAAAGCTAAGCAGTTCAAATTGGCGGGAGATAAGTAACAAGCAGTTATGGAATAAATAGAAGAAAATCCTGCTAAAATCGTGCTTATTAGATAGACTTCAAGTCTGCTTTGTCTTTTCATTGACTTTAACTGTAACATCAATTCAGAAAGGAACGAAAGAGCTAACTCTGCAGCTAAATCGGCTTTATATTTGATCCCTGACAAGTTCAAAAGACCACATACTGATTTGAAACCTAAAATTAATAGATCCCTTCATACAAAATGGCAACAACACTGGAATAACAACATCCACAATAAAATCTTCCTAATCAAACCCACTTTGGGAGGCTGGAGACTAACTTTAAGGAAGTCTAGAAAGGAACAAGTCATTGTGTCCCGATTACGCATTGGTCATACAAGACTAACGCACTCCTATATACTCAAACAAGAACAACCACCACAATGTGGAACATGTCAAACACCTTTGACAGTTAAACACTTATTCATGGAATGCAGGTTTTTTGCTTACATCAGAAACCGTTATTTTAAAGCAAACAATATGAAAGATCTATTTGAAAATGTCAACATGGAGGATATTCTCTCTTTTTTGAGAGAAATAAAATTATACCATAGAATATAGATATGAAACAAATCAATACCATACAACATAATCCCCAATAATGCTAACACATTTTTAAAACCAATTACTAAAATGTATAAATATTAGGGGCCGGGTAGAGCGTTCGGCTAGAAACCACAAGGTTCCTAGTTCGATACCGGTCCTCGCCAACTCAGCGTATGAGTAGCATAGGGACCTGTGCGGTAACGTAAAGAGCTGATGGTAGATGTGGCGCTCCACCTCAGATGCTAATACAATCTCCTTGGTCTAGCGCTATTGAAAAGGGGATAGACTCTCTGGCTGATACCGACTTTAGGCTGCCCCGTCGACTTTACTTTACTTTTTATAAATATAAATACACAATATGTATAACTTCATAACCGTTAGGCATGACATAACCCCAGGCTGGTTGATATGCCGTTAAAATCAATAAACAAATAAACAAACAAAAATAGAAACGGTCTATAATTTTCAGGGTAGTCCATTTCCTACGACTCTAACCATTAGACCACGCACCTCCAGTATATATATTGATACCGAGTTAGATATTTACCCAACCCGTCCACGAAGGGTAGGTTGGTACACGAGGTCCCAAATATGTAGCATGGCGATGGTGTTACGATGGTGTTACGATTTATGGATGTCATACATTTTTGGAGAATAAGGGTTGTTAACTTTGAATTCAAGTGTGCCAGTAGAAATTTACCAGTGACTGTTGGCAACCCTGAGCCCTAGATGGGCGAATCTCACGCGCCATAAAAAAAACACGTGATTAGTTTTCGTTTAGAGATTCAGCCCAGCCGTCAAAGTGTTCAAACGTGCTATGAGGCCGGTCTCCCCGCCCGGCGAATAACAATCATGGGCTAGATAAAATAAAAGCTTGATCAAGCAAGAAAATGTCTTGTTAATTCAATTAACTGCAATGACCAAATCAGCCTAGGAAAAAGAAGCCCTTAGTTAGAAGAGACAACTAGTGAACAAGTTGATAGCCAGACAAAATAGCAAGAATCAGGAGAAGCAGAAGTGAAGTAACCAAGTAAGTCTCTAATCTGAATCTGCCTGTCTGTCTGTCTCTGTCTCTGTCTCTGTCTCTCTCTCTCTCTCTGTCTGAAGTATCTCTCTCGCTGATATGTCTCTCTATCATCTCACAAGCAATAAGCGATCCAAATCAAAAGTGTTCAGGTTGGATATGACGAATGCATAAACGCTTCTGGTTTTTTTTTCTTTTATCTTTTATTGTTTGGTTGATCCAAGACGATCGTTAATTTGTGTTTTCCCTCCATTGTAAAGCGTGCCACATAGTAATTTTGAGACACATCTGATTATAACATGGCGGGGCATATCGCCGTCCATATGCAATCACGTGACAGACAATATGTTCCCGGAAGCCGGCATTGTTTATTCTATATTCATATATTCATTACGAGCTCGATTTATTGCTTTGCGCTCAAAACACAAGGAGCTTAAAATATATAGAGAAAAAGATATAGTGTATGCTGTCTTGAGAACAGGCTATAGAGGGGATAAGATATCGGACTACCATGCGGCCAGTCTGAGTTCGAACCCTACCCAAGGATAGTTGTGTCTAGCCACACTGAAGAGGCATGATATACCGAAACACGTGTCTGTGAATGACTTATTAATATATGCTCCCATAAATTTGGTTATGAGCTCTCTAATTGGTAATTTAAATTAACTCTCACTACTAAGCAAATAAGCAATGATCATTTCTCCGGAAATTTGATCTCTCAGTGAGCGAAAGATACGTACATTCCTATGTATTTAATAGTTTAAAAACACCAGTTCCCGCATCAGCTGTCAGTGGGTGAGGGGATAAGATATCAGACTACCATGCGGTCAGTCTGAGTTCGAACCCTAGCCACACTGAAGAGGCATGATATGCCGAAACACGTGTCTGTGGATGACTTATTAATATTAATATATATATAATATATATATATATATATATATATATATATATGAAAGGTAAAATGGATATGAATCCGACAATATGTGTAGAACGTTTGTAGAAAAAAACAACAAGATGTTAAAAGTTTGTCTGACAGAAATCTGTTTCGACCAATATGAAGAGGTCTTTATCAAAGCAACATTGCAAACGGAAAGACAAAATAAATACATCATTAATCGCGAGGCACAGAACGCTCTCGATCAGTTCCGGAATTTTCAAACAAATTTTTAAAAATGCGTATTTTATGTTAGAAAAAAAAAATTATTTAAAAAAATCATAAGCATATTTATCATAAAAAAGCTCAAAAGTGTTTGCAGTAAAAGTGTATATAAATATCAAAAAGTTCAGGAAAATGTTCCGGCTACAAAAGAAAGTTTTAAAAATATATAATAAGTCCAACAGTACACTAGATGAAGATGGAAAATTTCAGGAATCTGTAATGATGACAAATTCGTAGTGTCGGGATCCTTATTATAATCAAATGTGAGCCTCCGGTGATATAATTGTTTCTACAAACTTTCTACACACACACACTACACACACACACACACGTATATATATATATATATATATATATATATATATATAGGTTAGAGGTATGTGTGGTGTAATGATTTCATTAGAATAACTATATATGCTCCCCATCCCCCTAGGGTTGAGCACTTTGGAGGGGATTTCGCTGACAACCGACAACTAAAGCGTAAATGCAACGCTCTCATAGAAAAAGGATCGAGCACTCTATGGCGGCCTTTACATGCATACAGATTTGTGTATTAAAACAGTTAAATCTGAGTTATGACATTTTATCTATCTCTCTCTCTCTCTCTCTCTCTCTCTCTCTCTCTCTCTCTCTCTCTCTCTCTCTCTCTCTCTCTCTCTCGACTACCATGCGGTCAGTCTGAGTTCGACCCTAGCAAAGCATAGTTGTGTCTGAAACGCCGAAAACACGTGTCTGTGAATGACTTATTAATATATATATATATATATATATATATATATATATATATATATATATATTATATATATATTTCTTTATATATATATTATTTCTTTATATATACTAGCAAATATTTGCACCCTCCGGTGCAAGTATTTAAGTTCTAATGTAATGAAATATCGTATTAAATTAGAAAGTCTAATAAGAATGCAGATAAAAAGATTTGGAACAGAGTGGGGGTATAATAGAAAAATAGAAATGAAACTTACTCTTCCATCACTGCCGTCTTTCATTGCTGAATTTTACTTATTTAACTATTTAGTTAAATTAGGAAATAAAGAATAAAATTACACTTATTTTTTCTTGTTAATGGATTTCATTTAAGATTCATTGGAGAGATTTTTGCTCATATTCATTAAAATAAAACCAAACAATTAGAAATCAATAATACTAAGCACATATTTAATAAAATCACATTTTGAATATCAATATGCAAATTAGCCTTCCCGTTCACACTGCTAACCGCTATTTTTTGTATATATAAATACAATAGCATGTTATTTGTATGTAGACAAACGCCTCTACCCTAATAGGTAAGGGGGCGTTATTCTCTCAAAAACGCCCCCTTACCTATTAGGGTAGAGGCGTATAGTATCATTTGACAAGCTTAATTTCGCTAGGATGGTCAACTGTGTACCATGGCCGAGGGGATATAGTGTTTCACTAGTGTTTCACTGTGTCTGCTGAAGTCCCGGTTTCGATTTCTGTCGGAGGGAAATCGTTAGTATATACCGCTGATGAGACTTAATAAAGTCGAAACAGTCTGTACGGTATTCTACACATCGAGCCATCCTTTGCTGGGATTACACTTGTCAAGTTCATTTTCTATAAGAAAAAGTATCGAATTTTATGCGATACATGCGTTGTAAGTGCCTTCAAGTAAAAATTTAATATATACTTTATTCAGCAACGTTTCTAAAATAAACAAACATCCAAAAATCTTATTCATTTCGCCGAAGGGCATACGGTCTGCTTGTTGTTATTATTCTCTCAAAAACGCCCCCTTACCTATTACGGTAGAGGCGTGTAGTATCATTTGACAAGCTTAATTTCGCTAGGATGGTCAGCTGTGTACCGTGGCCGAGGGGATATAGTGTTTCACTAGTGTTTCACTGTGTCTGCTGAAGTCCCAGTTTCGATTTCTGTCGGAGGGAAATCGTTAGTATATACCGCTGATGAGACTTAATAAAGTCGAAACAGTCTGTACGGTATTCTACACATCGAGCCATCCTTTGCTGGGATTACACTTGTCTGTTCATTTTCTATAAGAAAAAGTATCGAATTTTATGCGATACATGCGTTGTAAGTGCCTTCAAGTAAAAATTTAATATATAATATATATATATATATATATATATATGTGTTGTATTTTAGGTGGTCTCCGTATGCTTCTCTCGGTATATATATTTTAAAAAATTCTAAGATTACAAATGCACGTGAAGGGATTAAACGCAGACATCGGAATTCTCCGTTATTACAAATATTTTACAGACGCTGCCACTGTCGATAACAACAGAGACAAAGAAAACGTTAAACAGTAATAACATTTGACAAAGGGTATCTAACGAACCTGAAAATTTATGAGAAAAAATAATTTTTAAAAATAAGGGAATCCAATACTCCATAATATCGAGTTCATTCATTTATACATTTTTAATGCTTCATAATAACGCCCAATTTAAAAAAAAAACATTTTTTTAAAATATATATATATATATATATATTCTTTTGATTTATGAGTGATGTTGTCCAGTGGACAACTACTTTTGGGCAATGAGGATGATGATTATGATGATGATGATTATGAGAATGATGATGATCAACTCGAATATAACAATCTCAAACAATTTCTTCACAATAAAAAACAGTTTTTTAAGCACTCGTTGCGTGATCCGAAACTACCTTCTCCATTAATACCGAATTAGTGAGACTGAAATCAGTTCATCCAGGCATTTGTTTTTTGTTTGTTTATTTTTTTGTTTATTTTTTTGTTGTTGTTTTTTTTTTTATCGCCAAAACAATAAGACTTTACAAGTCTATCATTTAACTCTATAAATTCGTCCTCCAGAAAATATGTTCTACAAGAGATATAGATCTGAATTTGATTCTCTAAAAAAAAAAACAAAAAAAAACATTCGTCCATTTTCGTTATTTCTTTCTTTCTATCTTTCTTTGAAAGTCTGTGTATTTTTGCAGACGTTGGATGTTATCTAGCTCACTGATATACGCCAACCGATTGTTGTCGGTCTGTCAATATTTACGCAAATCAAGAGAAGCCCCATCCAAATGCACGCAAACACGCGATCACGTGATGTGATTGAGTGCTCGCCACCGCGCATGCGCATGGGCATTCATATTTTATCATATTTTATCACCATATCAACAATGTTTCCCGTTGGATGTAATAAGATAGGCCAAAAACCAATGAGGAAATCACGGCCAATATTTAATGAATCTGACGCACAATAGCAGACCAAATGTCGGCTGAGGTTTTTTCTTTTTTCTATCTCGAACGATAAAGTGGAATAGACACAAATCGGAAGCGAGAAAGAGAAAACAAGAAACTAGAATGAAAACCACTGGGAAACAAGGCAAGAGATGGACAAAATCAAGTTTGAAAATAATAAACTATGACGCTGATTAGTATTCAAAGATGTTAGCACGAACCGAGAAAAATAGGAGTAGTAGTAGGAAGAGGACGTAAATAATAATAATAATAATAATAATAATAATAATAATAATAATAATAATAATAATGTAACACATACTCCAGTGAAAGGCCATTAGCTTACGCAAGGAATGAAATAATAATAATAATAATAATAATAATAATAATAATAATAATAATAATAGTATACAAAAAACCTACAAATGCAAAATCTGTGGTCGAGAATGTTTCTCAAACATAGGACTTCATAGTCACAGGAGGCGCTGCAAGTTCAGGGGCACACAAACACTTTTATCATAGTCTTTCGAGACTGAATTGCCAATGAATAATAATAATAATAATAATAATAATAATAATAATAATAATAATAATAATAATTATTATTATTATTATTATTATTACGCAAAAATTAAATTTTGATCACATAACAAAATGGTATATGCATAAATCAGAAACTTTTCTTGAGAAATTTTCTGGGACTTTGAGAAATAGTTGGATCACACTATCGCAGCCAGTAGACCAGACATAGTGTTGATTAACATGTCCACAAGTGGACTTTGCGGTTTCAGCAGATCACAGGGTGAATATGAAGGAAAATGAAAAGATGGATAGATACCTGGACCTTGCCAGAGAATTGAAAAAGCTGTGGAACATGAGAGTGAAAGTGATACCAATTGTAGTTGGTGCACTTGAAACGGTCCCAATAAACTTGGAAAAAAGATTGGAGGACCTGAAAATCAGAGGAAGAATTGAGACCATCCAGACTACTGGACTGCTGCAATCGGCTAGAATACTCAGAAGAGTCCTGGAGACATGGGGAGACTTGTTGTCACTCATACTTCAGTGAAATACAATCAGCTATCACTGGTGTGAAAAACTTAAAAGGAGTGATAATAATAATAATAATAATAATAATAATAATAATAATAATAATAATAATAGAATTGTGGAATTGTGCAAGAAATTCAATATTCAACATACCTCTAAATGGTATATGCACAAGCCTGAACCTGTCCTGGAGAATGAGACACAACCTATTCTGAGGGTCTTCCAGATACAGACGGATAACCTAATCCCGACCAGGAGACAAGAACTAGTATTAATAGACAAGAAGAAGAGAACCTGTCATCTCGTGGACTTTGCGGTCCCAGCAGATCACAGGGTGAAGCTGAAGGAAAATGAAAAGATGGATAAATGCCTCCAGTGAAATACCATCAGCTAACGCTGATGTGAAAATTCAAAAGCAGTGAAAATAATAATAATAATGATAATCACTGATTGAAAAGGAATTCTTTTGGATGAGTTGAAATCAACCGGCAAGGAAATGATGTTCTAATGAAAAAAGATTAAAAAAATACAAAAGATAAATGATAAAAGGGAAGAAGAACAAGAAGAACAAGAAGAAAGATGAGGAGGATGGGATGAGAGAAAAGAGAGATTGAAGGAGGAATGTAAAATGGTACAAGATTTGTAAGTTGAAGGGGAGGTTAAGAAAGGTGATGATAATGAAGGTAAACATGTATGGATGAGGAAAGTTTTTTTGTTTTGTTTTGTTTTACGGCATATCAACCTCAGTGGGTCATTTAATGTCGATAAAGTTTTGAAATAAATCAATTCTTAATGGATAATACAATTTTTGTATGAATACATTTTTTTATTTAACCCATAGATGGGACCCTAACAGGTACTACCACTCCGGGTCAGTGTGGATTGGAGAGCAATGGTGATGAAGGGGTGCTCCACGTCATTTCCAGAACATGTAGACCCGCAGCCACTGCCTTCTAGCACCCATATGATAAAAAGAGGTTGGGGCTTGCTATAAGGGCAATAGGGTTGGGAAAAGTGCTAGGGCTTGAGGTGACCAGCCGATTGATCGGAGGGGGCCTCTTCGACCGCCCATCTAGCCCAAGATATGACCAACGTGGAGTATTGCATGTCATGAACTGCTCATCCACCTGGGCTCTATCCTTAAGCATCACAGGTCGCCCCCCATGGCCAACAGTTGGCCCCATTGGGGGAGTCTTACCCCTCTGCAGAGGTGCAGTCGGTGCATTCAGCCGACAGGGCGGGGATGAGGAAAGAGGAATACAACAAATGATTAGTGGACTTGGTGTCGTAATGGGATAGCAGCAGCTATCATGAGGAACCGCAACATCATTTTTTTGTCGAATTGCGGTCCACGCACTTCTTCTCTCGGTGTTCAGTGATTAGATCCCATTGATCCAAAAATTGTATTATTTTATTATTTGATACCATCTTGATTATTCGTCGGTGAATAGGTAGTTTGCATATTATCTATACATTAATACTCGTGTTCCTTAATTTTACGACCGTTATCATCTTGCAGCACCCTCTGGTTAAAAATCAGACCGACCCAATCGTCCAAAATGAACTGCAACATAATAAGTGAGTTCAAACACCCGTCGCGCTATGACATTGAATGTCGGTCTAATACTCTTGGGAAATGTATGAAACCCCAACTGTTATACACTCATTGCGGGTATATAAACAAATAGTTCTTGTGTGATAGAGAGAGAGACAGACAGACAGACAGAAAGAGTTAAGACTGTGACTTGCTTCTTTGTCTACTTTCTACTTCGTCTAGTCACCATGTTTCATCTTCTCTATTTTGGCCGGCCGCCGTGTCTAGTTTTCTAACTTCTTACTGCTTCATTTTCTAAGGGCGTCTTTTTAAGTCATGCATTAATTAACTACGAGACTTTGTTTTTCTTTGATCAAAGATTTTATTACGGCCCATCCCGGTTGAGCCAACCTCAACAGAACACGTCTGTTCTACATGCCATTTTGAAACTGATTACCTAATTAACTCTATCATGTGATTCGCGGGATTCCCACCTTTGGGGTCAAGTTGGGGCCATAACCGTTTATTGGTATTTTTCCATCCCCTGATCTGAAAAAGAATGGTCCCTTAGAATTCTCGCTACAGGGCTTGTCAAAAACCCATGCCACCACACAATTATGCAACACAACTATGGGTTTAATATTACAACCACTGTTACTTTACAGGTTTTGCTTAGACCTAAAAATGACCAACAACGGTTGATATGAAACAGGTAGTATTGGGTTACATAGTACCAACTGGTACTATGTAACTCAGTTTTTGTCTGGCGAGGAGGGTGGCTATACACCCTGCAGAATGAAAAACAAGACTTGTAAATGTGCAGAGGAAGCTCTTTGCTCATGGGTCATCTAGTACATTATTTCTAAATTCCAAATCTTCCTCATCGCGGCAGGGCCGTGAAAAATTGGTAGTGTCAGGGCCATGCGGTCGGGAAGTTACTGATAGGATCAACCGAGGCAGACATGTCAGACACCCAGTGGTATTAGCGCCACAACCCGATCAAAGGGGCTCTGGCGAAAATCCAAACGGTGTCTCCATCATCGTCAGGAATCAACGGCGTACTTGTCATTGCGTCAGTGGAAAATCTGCGGCAAACAAGGCACTCTCTTTCATTTACGGGTAGGATGTGACACAAGGTAGCAAGTACGGGGTATCCACAGATTGCTCTTTGGGTAGCAATGGATCTGCGAACCTAACTTGCTAACCTAACGATAGGGCACTTAGGTACTGATGAGTAAATACTACACTAAAACTATTACTAATGTGTTTTATTCGCAATTAATTTGAAGGTATTTACCTCCTGCATTCGCCTCGGGTAGGATGTGACACAAGGTCTTAAAGTACAGGGTGTCCACCGATTACTCTTTGGGCAGTAATGGATCTGCGAGATTAACTTGCTAACCTAACGATAGGATGCCTAGGTACAATGATGAGGAAATATTGCACTAAACTTATTACTAAAATAAGTCAAACATTAATGTGCTTTTATTCGCAATTAAGTTGAAGATACTTACCCCATGCATTCGCCTCGGGTAGTATGTGACGCAAGGTCTTAAAGTACAGGGTGTCCACCGATTGATCAGTGGGCAGTAATGGATCTACGAGACTAACTTGTTAACCTAACGATAGGACGCCTTGGGACAATGATGAGTAAATACTACACTAAAATTATTACTATAGTAAGTCAAATTTCATGTGTATTTATTCGCAATTAAGTTGAAGATACTTACCTCATGCATTCGCCTCCGGTAGGATGTGACGCAAGGTCTTAAAGTACAAGGTGTCCACCGATTGCTCTGTGGGCAGTAATGGATCTGAGAGACTAACTTGCTAACCTAACGATGGGACACCTTGGGACAATGATGAGGAAATATTGCACTAAATTTATTACTAAAATAAGCCAACATGTTGTATATTGGACAAACGGAAATAAGAATTTCCGTTTAAATTAAACAAAGAAAAGACGAAAAAAATGACAAAGGACTTTTTCCCGGTAAAGGCGAACAAAGAAGT
>CM042152.1:4977757-4990257 GCA_023376005.1 Doryteuthis pealeii
AAAGAAAATATATATGTTTGCAATAAATGTTTTTAAATAAAGAAAATATATTCAGTATTGTAAAATAACGGGTGCAAGAAAAATAAAACATTTATTTCAAAAACGCGGATATAAAATGAAGGTTCAGTTTATTTTGTGGTAGGAATTTACGAGGAACAAGTTAAGGATTACCACACAATCTTCATTATGATAATATTTTCTTTGCCGTATTGAATTTGGAAACTTCAAAATGTTAAATGTAAACTTATTAATCTCGCACCTCAATGTTAGTTCTCAATGTAAAGCACAAAATCGCCCGAGTGACAACTCGTAACTCGGAAAAACTCGCAAGGTGGTACAATCGTAAGTCAAGATGCCACTTTATATACATCTAATCTTGAGAATCTTTGTTAAGGTGCCTTAAGTGTCGATCCGTATGAAAGATGTCGATCAGTGCGTTTACGAAGGACCCTTCTAGAGTATCCCGATATGGGGATTATCTTGACACCTGCACTGTGGGGACATCAACTGGTCAGGTTAACTATTCAGCCGGAAAGCTTTATGTAATGAGCGTGATAAGGCTTAGGAAAGTTAATGGCCTGTCTTAATGGCTATGCAATTGCCCGGTTCCTTCTAGAGCCGGGTAACCCATAATTCGAAAGCGAAACCTGCTATTATCTGGATCTCATTCTAGGCTCCATACATCATAATTAAGCGGTCGTCAGGAGAAGTATAGCAGCAGTGTAACAATATATAACTACTACAGGTATATCAATTTGGCCAACATTATACCCAGGAGAGGCATTATTAGATGAGACAAAAGTACTGGACAAAAGTAAGTGGCTTTTACGATCGGGTTAGCTCAGTTGGTAGAGCGTTCGGCTAGAAACCACAAGGTTTCTAGTTCGATACCGACCCTCGTCAACTCAGCGTATGAGTTAGCATAGGAATCTGTAAAGTAAGGAGCTGAGGGTAGTTGTGGCGCACGATCTCAGACGCAAAAAACAATCTCCTAGGTCTAGCGCTAGTGAAAAGGGGATATACTCCCTCGTTGATTGGCTGATACCGACTTTAGGCCACGGCGATTACTTTACTTACTTTTTTTTACCTATGCATATATATTTTCCAAACATCTCCGCACGAACAGGATGCGACACACGGTCAATTTCTTAAGCGGAATTTAACAGAGTTTTCCTTCTCCTAGACTGGTTACCCAGCCAAGGTTAAAGAGCCCAGTATGCTTTACTATTTACCCAGAGTTGGAGGGAGCGTAGTTGGATGCATACCTTTCCCATTGGTATTAGCTCTATGGGTAATTGCAAACAGCTTTGTACAGTACTTGAACTCGGATCAACGAGTCCATTTCCTGCAGCTCTAACCATTACACCACGCGCCTCCGATATTACCTACATACGCGTGTTAACCTTTTAACACCCCGATCCGGAGAAACTTCGTAGTTGTGGATTTTTTTTTCAGGTCAGTTAACTTTGAACCACGTATCTTTGAGACGTAACACAGATTCACAAACATACATGGTTTAAAGTTAATTGACCTGAAGAATTTAAAGGTTTTTAAATAAAATAACTAGTGCATTCTATTCTATATTCATCAATGTATCACCGTTAAAAATTTCATTAAATTCGGTTAATTTCTTGATTTTTAGTATTTTTTTTTCTCTCGGCAGGGTGACATACGATGGTGGAATTTATGTCGGTTAAGTAGGACTTAACCGATATATTTACTGTTTTAATCATTTATCCAGTTTACCATCTTAGTCCAGTTTTTTACAATCTGATTTCTTAAATTAGATTTCTACCTTCTTGTTCCCCAATGATACTAGCATTGGAAAAAGAAGGTCTGAAATAGTTTAGCTTTTATGGTTATCCGTCAAGTAGGATGTTTATTTTTACCATTTTTAATCCTTTGGAAAAACCATTCCTGGGAGACACTTTTCATTAAAAGAGAAAGAAAAAAAACGGTTCATTGATGCCAATAATTTCAATAAATTCTATCATCACGCCTTTCATTACACTTGATTAGAGTTCTTCAGTATTTGATTGTCCGCAAGTCATTTTTGGTTTTTGTCTTGGATCATTCCGAAGAGTAATTTGTGAAATTACATTTAACTGTTAGTTTGTTTTTTTGTTCTGAAGATCCTATACCCTGAGTCTCCTTTCTTTATTGTTGCGAGACACAATTCTTTGATCTCAGACATTGTAAAATAATTATTGATAATATCTCCACACAGAGATAACTTCATAGACATATATATGGAGGCGCGTGGTCTAATGGTTAGAGTCGTAGGAAATGGACTCGTCAACGCGAGTTCAATTCCTGGACGAAGCTGTTGGAATTTCACATGGCGCTAATACCCTTGGGAAAGGTATGAATCCAATTCTCCCTCCAGCTATGGGTAAATAGCAGGTTAGACTGGACTCTTTAACCATGGCTAGGTAACCAGTCTAGGAGAAGGAAAACTCTGAATTCAAACCTGTTAAACACCGCTTAAGAAATTGACCTTGTGTTACATCCTGCTCGAGCGGAGGGGTTGGTAAATATATATATATAGAGAGAGACGCGATCTCAGAATTATGCACAAACACATACGTTAATGTATATATAAGGTGTTCGGAATAAATTTGACAAATTAATATTTGGTTATTTTTCTCCATAAGTTGTAGGTATTGACACACCCTGCGCATCATTTAAAAGCTTGGACCCTTCTTCATTCATATACGTGATATCAGATAGAATGGATGACTGGAACCAATGGTAAGCCATATGTATGGCAGCAGGATTCAGCCCCCTGGCACACCTCTGGGAAAAGTGAAAAATGATTGTCGACTATACCAGTCCCAGTATTTGACCTCCGAACTCCTCAAATCTTAACCCTACGGATTATGTGGGGCTGTTGAGAAAGACACCACTCGCCGTACCAGTACTACAAAAGACCAGTTAATCGACAGAATTAAGGTAGTCTTTGAGACCATTCCCAGGGAAACTGTAACATCAGCTTGCTCCAGGTACCGGAGCAGGATTAAAGCTGTGATCGACGCTAATGGGGGTTATTTTGAGTGAAACTTGTTGACAGTAGTGTAATGTCCGTGCCTGTTGAATGTCTATACAGTCCATTAAATTTTGTAGTTACCAAGAACTTTTTCTTTTTCCTTATGAAACTGTCAAATTTATCTCGAATACCCTTTGTATATATATAATATATAATATATATATATATATATATTATATATTCAATCTACACACACACACACACACACACATATATATATATATATATATATATATTCAATCTACACAGACACACACACAACACACACAACACACACACACACACACATATATATATATATGAGGAAGAATGAATAAAGAAAAGAAAAAGCATTGTGCATTTTTTAGGTGTGTGGTTGTGCGTGTGTTGCAAGTTAAAAGAATATTCTCTGGCCACCTGAAAGATACATCGTTTTTCAATGGCAGCCATGCTGACACACACAAACACACACACGCACACACACACACACACACACACAACCTTGAGGTTTGTTTCGCTGTCGTTTATCGCAAAAGATTTATACACACACGCGCAACCACACACCTAAAAAATGCACAATGCTTTCTTTTCGATACACACACTTACACAGTCCCATACTCACACCGTAAAAGAGAATATTTGACGCCATATTTCAAGCCGTTTCCTTTTTTCAAACTTCAAATTTTAAACAGACTGATAAACAAGGACTATCACTCGCTTTTCTCGTTATTCTGTGATAAAAAAAATTCTTATTACCTTCCATATGCCAACAAATGCCCTGAAGATGATTTAATTAATAGATCGAAACACTGCAGCGTCGACCAATAAACTCACCACTTAACTCATTTAAACCTGTGTTTTTTCAATCTTTCTTAATATACTACATATATCGGTTTACATACATCAACTACTGGCCTTTTCAAAGTGGCCTACATAACCCCCCTGGGGGCTATAAAACAACTCAGGGGGGTTGTAAGTATTCGGGTGTCTACAAGGGCTCTATTGAAAATACTAAGCCTTCTTAGTTATTAGAAAAAAAGAATTCTACAAAAATCCTGGAGAACATGCTCATGTTGATATATTTTCAAAAACTTCAGCCCGATAGTCGACTGACTAAAATCTATTTCCAATCTAAACCGGAAGAGGGTCTCCTCCACCGATTCTTACGGTATCCACCGGAAAGGATCAGAATGAGGTCAAGCCTTGTCACTCATCCTTCAAGGCCGTGAGCTGCAACTTAATAACAGCCATTTTGATTTCTACAGTATTGCACATAAATATTAGGTATCTAATAATTATATAATACATGATGACTTATATTTGTGGGGTTACAAGAGGTTTAATGTTTTAGGTTTTAGGCTTTATTCACGGGTCATAGCCACAATATTGTAAGGAAATATCTTCCTGGCCAGTAGCAGTGTCTCGTCCCAGTTTAGGCGAAAGTCAGAATGGCCGAGAGATTATTCTTGGGGGTCGGATGTGAGTCATTTTACCTGCGCATGCTCAGGGGTTGTTCCGGTTAGAAGGCTCATGGGAGTATTTTTTATTTAAATTTAATTTTAATCCCCACATGTTTCCTTGAATGATATTCCTTGTTTTGTTTTGTTTTGTTTTATGTTTTTTTATTATTCTTTTTATTTTTGTTGATAATTATTTTCTTTTCACCACAGATCTTCAAACAAAATTAGATTTGAGGCGAGAAAAATAAACATTTGCCAACTGGCAAAAATAAAATCGTATTTATCGACAAACAGCAGGAAATGTTTTGAATGGTTGGAGATTCAACATTATTTCCCATGCCAACAATAAAAAAAAATAAGCCTGGGTAGACAAATGGTGTGGCATAAACAATTTTGAGCAATCCGTGAGATTCGTTTTTAAATTGAATTTGAAAATCAAATCCTCAAATAAAAATTATGAATAATTCATTCATACAGTTTCCGCATTTCACTTGCATTTGATTCAAAAATCAATTCGATGAGAAGCGATATATAAAACAGTTAATATCGACCCGGATATTTTTATACATTTCCTTCCTTTTTTACTGGAAATGACAAATAAAGTTGCTGTTATTATTATTATTAATAATAATAATAATAATAATAATAATAATAATAATAATATGGCTGCTTAAATATGTTTTCCACATTCTGATGTTGCAATTATTATTATTATTAATAATAATAATAATAATAATAATAATAATAATAATAATAATAATAATGGCTGCTTAAATATGTTTTCCACATTCTGATGTTGCAATTATTATTATTATTATTATTATTATTATTATTATTATTATTATTATTATTATTATTATTTACTCCTTTTGAGTTTTCATATCAGCGTTAGCTGATGGTCTTTCACTGGAGTCTGAGCGACAGCAAGTCTCCTCAGGTCTCCAGGACTCTTCTGAGTATTCTGGCAGATTGCAGCAGTGCAGTGTTCTGGATCAATCCTTCCTCTGATTTCCAGATTTTCCAATCCCTTTTCCAATCCTTTTGGGACCGTTTCAAGTGCACCAACTACAATTGGTATCACTTTGACTTTCATATTCCATAACTATTTCAGTTTTCTGGCAAGGTCCAGGTATTTGTCCATGTTTTCATTTTCCCTCAGCTTCACCCTGTGATCTGCGGGAACTGCAAAATCCACCAGTTGATAAATTCTTTCTTTTTTGTTAATCAGGACTAGGTCAAGCTCCCATAGAGTGATATAAGTAGTAGTAGTAGTAGTAGTAGTAGTAGTAGTAGTATAATAATAATAAAAGAAAAACTGAATCATTAATAATTGCTGCACAGAATAATGCCATAAGGAAAAACTATATCAAAGCAACAATTGATAAGACCCAACAAATCGTAAATGTAGACTATGCGGTAATAGAGATGAGACTGTAAACCATGTACTATGCGAATGTAGCAAACTAGCACAACGGGAGTACCAAACTAGACATGACTTGGTTGGGAAAGTGATCCACTGGGAATTATGCAAAAAATTATATTTTGACCATACAACAAAATGGTATATGCGTAAACCAGAATCTGTTCTTGAGAACGAAACGCATAAAATTCTCTGGCACTTTGAAATAAAAATGGATCACCTTATCCCAGCAAGAAGACCAGACCTAGTGTTGATTAACAAAAAAGAAAGAACTTGTCAACTGGTGGATTTTGCAGTTCCAGCAGATCACAGGGTAAAGCAATAATAATAATAATAATAATAATAATAATAATAACAATAATAATAATAATAATGCCCATTTAATAATAATAATAATTATTATTATAATAATAGTCGTATTATGATGGAGATTGTGTGTTTGTCTGTCTGTAACCGAAATTAGTTTACTACTCAATTCACAGTTCCCTTAGTTATTTACATCACATTCTCCATGATGTTATTTTTATTTAAACCTCAATGAATAATAAAATTGTTTTACATTATTAAGACTGTTGACCATATCTACATACTAATAATACGCAATCATATTTATATATACAACAAAATAGTGGTTTACAGTGTGAATGGGAAGGCTAATTTGCATATTGATCTTAAAAAATTGATTTTAATAAATATATGCTGAGTATTATTGATTTCTAATTGTTTGGTTTTATCTTATTGAATATGAGCAAAAATCTCTGGGATAAATCTTAAAAGAAACTCATTAAGGAGAAGAAATAACTGTAATATTATCCTTTACTTCCTATTTTAAGTAAAGAGTTAAATTAGGAAAATTTACCTATGAAAGGTAATGGAAAATGATGGAAGAGTTAGTTTCAAAGCTGTTCTATTTTTCGATAATACCCCCTCTGTTCCAAATCTTTTTATCTGCATTCTTATTTAGTTTTATTAGCCTTTCTAATTTAACATGATATTTTATTATATTAAAACTTAAAAACTTGCACCCGGAGGGTGCATATATTTGCTAATAATAATAATGGAATATGATAGGGAAAATTATACCAATTGTAGTTGGTGCACTTGGAACGGTCCCAAAAGGATTGGAAAAGGGTTTGGAATGTTTGGAAATCAGGGGAAGAATTGAAACCATTCAGAACACTGCACTGCTGCAATCTGCCAGAATACTCAGAAGAGTCCTGGAGACCTGAAGAGACTTGCTGTCAGTCAGACTCCAGTGAAAGACCATCAACTAACTCTGATGTGAAAACTCAAAAGGAGTAAATAATAATAATGCCCATTTAATAATAATAATAATAATAATAATAATAATAATAATAATAATAATAATAATAATAAAGGAAAATGAAAAAATAGACAAATATCTGGACCTTGCCAGAGAACTGAAAAAGTTATGTAATATGAAAGTGAAAGTTATACCAATTGTAGTTGGTGCACTTGGAACAGTCCCAAAAGGATTAGAAAAGGGCTTGGAAAGTTTGGATATCAGAGGAAGGATTGAAACCATTCAGAACACTGCACTGCTGCAATCTGCCAGAATACTCAGAAGAGTCCTGGAGACCTGAGGAGACTTGCTGTCTCTCAGACTCCAGTGAAAGATCATCAGCTAACGCTGATATGAAAAACTCAATAATAATAATAATAATAATAATAATAATAATAATAATAATAATGATAATGATAATAATAATAATGATAATAATAATAATAATAATAATAATAATAATAATAATAATGCCCATTTAATAATAATAATAATAATAATAATAATAATAATAATAAAATACGGAACAATATTTGAGCGTACCCCATGGTTAGTTCTACTCATTATGTTGTGAATTCTCTGCGTTTTCCAATATTCTGGATAAGCCAATAAAACAAATAGAGCTAAAGAAAGTCTAGGGATTTTAGAATCCAGAGAAATAGACAGAGAGAGAAAAAGAGTGAGAGAGAGAGAGAGAGAGAGAGAGAGAGAGAGAGAGAGTGACGGAGAGAGAGAGAGACAGTGAGAGACGAGAGTGGGAAAGAGAGAGAGAGACGGAGAGAGACAGAGAACGACGAAAGTGGGACAGAGAGAGAGAGAGAGAGAGAAATAGAGAGAGGGAGAGGGAGAGAGATAGGGAGAGAGAAATAGTGAGGGGAGGAGAGCACGTCATCTCAACCAACGGAGCGGATCTGGTTGTTGAAAGGGAGAAAAGATTCTGTCAGATCGCGGGACGTGCCACTCGTCCCAAATGAAGATTATGAAGAGCCATAATGTAAAAGATAAACAAAAATTAAAACCATCCGAGAAGCTGTGGAATAGGAGAGTTCCAAGGTTGACAAGGGTGGCTGAATGCCATAGAATCTCTGGGGAATATATGGGTTGGTTGCAGGAATTCAAGGAATAATTTAAACGACCGAAAATAATCCAATATAAGAGTTGGTTAGGGAGTTGGTGATTAGAAGAACATGCTGACGCTCGATTCCCAGGGATGTGAATCGCAGATCGTCAGTGGAATAGGAAAACATGATATTAATGAATAAATTAATAATAGCATTAATAGCCAGTTGGGATACCGAACGTTTTCCGGGAAAATTAATTCAGGTTCGTTGCGTTGTAAGAGTGAACAGTGTTGATAGTGGACCTTCTCTTCTTGATTTTAATAAGCAATCACAGTTATATACGTTTTATTATTATATACTTATACCCTTGGGAAAGGTATGCATTCTACTCTCCCTCCAGCTATGGGTAAATAGTAGGGCAGACTGGGCTCTTTAACCTTGGTTAGGCAACCGGTCTAGGAGAAGGAAAACTCTGAATTCAAACCTGTTAAACTCCGCTTAAGAAATTGACCTTGTGTCACATCCTGCTCGTGCGGAGGAGTTGGTAAATATATATACGTTATATTATGAATTTGATTTAGCAAAAAATTGTGACGTCACGCTTTCAAGTCGGAAGGGAAGGATAACATATTGATATAGAAATAATATTTGTATACTTATCTCATCTTCTGTGATACGTGGCGAGGTTCGAATCCGGTTGGGTGAGCTGTTGTTGACAATTCAATGTTGTTTGGAGACTGGAAACCAACTTGGGGTGCTCGGGGTCACCTTGCATGGTGCCATTTATAGTTTTTAGTAATGACACTAGGCCTTTTCTTTTTCTCATGGGATTTTTATTACCTCCCCAAGTCACAACTGCCCATGTCTCACTCTGTCAACGCATCATACCAGACTCAATAAACATTCTCACATCTCATTCTTCCTTTTTCCTACTACTTTGCCACGTACCAGGTCTCGTCCAATAGAAAAAGTGTCCTTATGATAATTCATCCTTAAATGTTTCTATTCTCATCAACATATAATTTTTATATTCACCCAAAAAAACATGTCCGTGCTAACTTACACGTAATTGTTACCCCTTCTATCATGTTACAGAAATTACGTTCACAAAAACACAGATAACCAAAAGTATATTATAGTTGGAAATTATATTGTAAATTTGTATTTTTCTAACATATCGTTACAATGCACTTTTTGTGCACACATGCACATGCACACACACGCGCGCATATATATATATATATATATATATATATATATATATATATATATATATATAATGTTAGTTAAAGTTAATGGAGTGGCCTATTGTCGCTAACAACAGGGGAGCGCGAGAGTCTATCCCCTATTCGCTAGACCAGGGTGATTATCTTTTCGGAGGTGGAGCAACACACCCACCGCCAGTTCCCCACTTTACGGCACGGATCATATTACCCAATCTGTAGTAAACATGTGGTGAGTTGGTGGGTAGTGGTATCGAACCAGGAACCTTGCGAATCCTAGGAGGATTTTCTACCTACTGATATAAACCGGTCCTCATATATATATATATACATATATATATATATATATATATATATATATTTGAGAAGTAGAGAATTACAATAAATCCGACAAAATGTGGTTGAGAATAGAGGAGAATGTGTATATAACAACACAGACAGCTAAATTCAATTGATATTCCGTCTTATTATTGGATGTAGCTTTCTCAAAACTTTACTGATATAAGTACTTGTATATTCTGCTTTTATAATGAAAAGGTAAATGGGTGAGGGGTGAGGGAAAGTCGGGTGGGGTGTGTGTAGGGATTAGTACTTTTATTATATATATATATATATATATATATATATATATATGTATATATATATATATATATACATATGCGTGTGTGTGTGTGGGTATTATAACAAGCTAGAGAACACAATCTACTCTAATACTGTACCTGGAGTAGAATAGATGGAGTGAGTCTTTTACTATAGAGATTTAGGAAACGCGAACAGCCTCGTCCCAGATGTGAAATCGACTCGTCGATCCAATAATTATAAATCTCGAAAAACTAATTCAGATTTGCATATAAACCTTTTACAGGGTGGACCATAATGATGGGACACATTTTAAATACCATATTTTCTCAGATTATAAAAACAATACAGAGTACTAAATATATTTATTATATAACTGATACACAGGAGTTTTTATCTAAGATTGAAGATTACATTAAGTTTTTATTATTTTCAGGTATTGATTTTGGTGATCTTCGTAATGCCGTGGAGTCCAAAAGAAAATTGCATATGTAGTCGAAGAATACTTCGCCAGCCAAACATCCATCGTTGCCGCCAAAGAAAATTCCGACAGCATTTTGGAAAGCGAGAGGCACCATACCGAAAGTTGACCCATCGTGCTGTTACAAATTTCCGAGAGACAGCATCCGCAGAGAGATAACAGCTATTCCAATTGATATGCTAAACCACACTTTACGTGATATGAGAAATCGAGCTCTCGAATGTTTTCGTCAAGATGGTGACCATCTCAAGGACATAATAATAAAATCTTAGATCACATGTAAAACTCATGTGTACCCGTAATATAATAAATATAGTTACTGCTCTGTGTCGCTTTTGTAATATGAGAAAATAACATTTACAATCATTACATTATACATCAGTATACAAAAGTGACACGTGCGTGGCAATTCTGAAAATTGTCAAAATATAGCCTCAAGCAGTATTATGTATCCTATTTAGTATAGTTTATTTTCTTTGTTTAATTCAAGTTCAACCTTAATTGGATATTTAATTCCAAGCCATTCTTGCAGAGTTACAGTAGTGATACTATTTGATTGTAGAGATTGTTAAGTATCTAGCCGCCATCCTTGGCCAGTTGAAAAGGACTTAAAGTAAGTAAGTCCTGCGGTATATAATCCTTTGGTAAGTGAATAAGTCCTGAGTTATGGAATCCTACGTAGTGTCAAAAGGTCCAGTGATATAATCCTATGTTCCATCGTCCACGAAGGTTCAAAGGCAATTGAGTGGCTAAGATCAGAACAGCCAGTATAAATAATAATATCAGCAGCAGAGCACTGCCAGTGATTGGCCAATAGGTTGGTCACATGATTATCGCCGAGTCTATAAATAAGAGTAGGCATCTAGGACACACCTTATATACAGAAAAGTCAACAGGGATGGTTATCTTCGAATCAAAAGTTTCCGGGTTCGATACCGGCCCTCGCCAACTCAGCGTATAAGCAGCACAATGTTATGTGCGGTAAAGTGAGGAGCTGATGATAGGTGTGGCTTTCCGCCTCAGATACCGAAACCAATCTCTTTGGTCTAGCCATAGTGAAAAGGGGATAGGCTCTCTCGCTGTCTGGCTGATACGGACTTTAGGCCACCCCGACGACTTACTATTTTATCTATAGCTGGAATAAAGTATCTGGGTGAAACTTAGAACATTTTCACTCGTATGCTAGATAGTGATATTGATTTCACTATGAAGACACGTGGCATAATGGTTAGAGTCAATAGAAATGGACTCGTCGACCCAAGTTCAAATCCTAGACGGCTGTTTGCATTTCACATGATGCTAATATCCTTGGGAAAGGTATGCATCCATATATCCTAAAATGATAGGACAGACTGGGCTCTTTAACCTGATATAGGCAACCAGTCTAGGAAAAGGAAAACTCTGACTTTGAAAATACTGAGGGCAGTCTTTGATTGAGTTTCTGGCATTCCTTGCGCACCAATTCTTTCCTATCGACTGTGCCAAAAATTGCGGATGGTCCAACCCAAGCTTTTACCACTATAAACAAACCCTCATGCGTTGGAATCGACGAGGGAGTTCATTGATTTCAATAATTACCAATATCACATTTAATAAACATAACGAAATCTTTTCTGTTCTTTTCTTTTTCTAGAAATAAGGAATATCTCTGATCTATCGATCTGAAATAAATTAAAATTCTTCGAATAGATTTCCTGCTAATATAAAGTAACATCACTTTCTTGTTTATGTGGGCCAACATTCTGAAAGAGCAAATTTAAGCTGAAAGATGAATTCGGTAATGTTAGAACGAGTAAAGGTCACGTCTACTAATAGAGTGAAAAAGTAAAAGAAATCATGCCGAAACCAGATTGTTTCGTCGTGATTTCTAAAATAGTTGCAGTTTTCTAGCCATCTATCATAATTATCGGATTGTTATTCGTAAGTTTCAAGAGAATTCAGCTAGATT
>CM042152.1:4995257-5027757 GCA_023376005.1 Doryteuthis pealeii
AATCACCAAGAGTTTACGCATTCTTTATGACATCACTTGTGGAAGCAAATCTCTCGAAGCAAAGATTTGTTTCGCAAAAGATCGCACTTTCGGATCTGTCAAATCTCTTACATCATTTGCAATTCAGTAAACACAGAAATTCTATACCCTTTGTGATTTCGTTTCTTTCTTTCTATTTTAGAATTCCAGTTTTTACCTCTTTTCATTCCTTTTTATTTTATTTTAATTATTCCGTTTTCCACTCCTTTGTATTGTTCTTGTCAATTTAAATGAACAAAGATATAAAAAAAAATAAATAAAAAAAAAGTTAAGCGCCATTTTATGAAGGCTAAAAGTCTGGTTGTTGTCAATAACGTGCCGCTCGCCTTCAGAGAAATGTTAGCTAACTAGTTTTAGCGAATTCTGTCATGTGACTTTGTCGTAAGTTAACGAGAGAAGCTCGTAGGGAGTAATAACAACAAAAGCAAAATAAAAGTATATATATATATATATATATATATATATATATATATATATATATAGGAAAAAAGGAGTAAAGAAAAGAAATGTAGATGGATAAAAATGAATTTTATCGATATCATTTTTAATCGATATCACTTACACATGTGTTTCGGTCTGTTTATAAAAATGTATACGGATTTACATTATTATTATTATTATTAAAATAATCAGATAGATTTGAAATGATGATGATGATAATAATAGGAAAAATGCATAAAATATTCAGCATACAGAGAGATTTTTACGACCTTCTCTCTGTATGCGGAATATTTTATGCATTTTTCGTATTATCATTATTATCATCATTTCAACTCCATCTGATTATTTTAATAATAATAATAATGTAAATCCGTATACATTTTGATAAACAGACCGAAACACATGTGTAAGTGATATCGATTAAAAGTGATATCGATTTTTTATTCATCTACATTTCTTTTCTTTACTCATTATTTCCTCATATTGTCGGATTCATTTTCTATTCTTACATATATATATATATATATATATATATATATATATATATATCTATAGCACCTTTCCCATCAATTCTCCTCTTTGCAGCCTCCACATCCATTAATATAATTTTAAAAACTGGAACACTTCACTCCTGATGATGGCACTTTAAAGTGCCGAAAGTACTCGGGACATGATCTTTGGTGGACTTATCTACAAATTCCCTCCAATATTAAAAAGTTGGCCAGAAAACTTTAAAAAATCACAAATAAAATTGTTAAACAGGAGATGTCTCTTTTGTTTAATTCAAAATATATATATATATATATATATATATATATATATATATATATATATATATACATATGTATATTGTATTTTAGGTGGTCTCCGTATGCTTCACTCGGTATATATTTTTATAATGTTTTTTTTGTTAAGTTGGGCTTTATTACGAAGCATTAAAATATATATAAATGAATGAACTCGATATTATGGAGTATTGGATTCAGGTCTGTGAAATATTTATAATAACGGAGAATTCCGATGTCTGCGTTCAATCCCTTCACGTGTGTTTGTAATTTTAGAATCCATTTAGTTTCTGAAAGTAAATGGATTCTAAAAATACAAACACATGTGAAGGGATTTAACGCAGACATCGGAATTCTCCGTTATTGTAAATATTTCCCAGACGCTGCCGCTGTCGATAACAACAGAGACAAAAAAGCCGTTAAACAGGAATAACATTCATTTGATAAAGGGTATTTAACGAACCTGAAAATTTGTGACAAAAAATAATAATAAAAAATAAGTGAATCCAATACTCCATAATATCGAGTTCATTCATTTATATATATTTTTAATACTTCGTAATAACGCCCAACTTTAAAAAAAAACATTAATATATATATATATATATATATATATATATATATATATATATTATATATAAAAACATTTTTGGTACAGCTGAATTTATATAGAATTTTAAAAAAATAATAACATACTTTTATTGATCAGCATATTTTTTTTAATAGAGCGAAAAAGAAAAGAAAAAAGAGAAACTGAAGGGCCCTTTCGATCGGTGCTTTGTCAAATGTAACGACCGGTATATCCTTTAAAAGTCACAATGTATATTAAATGGGTAAAAGAGGGAGATTAAACCATACGAAATGGTGGGGCAATATGAAGGCAAATATATTTAATATACATTGTGACTTTTAAAGGATCTACCGGTCGTTACTTGTGACAAAGCACCGATCGAAAGGGCCCTTCAGTTTTCTTTTTTCTTTCTCTTCGCTCTATTAAAAAAATATGCTGATCAATAAAAGTATGTTATTTTTTTTTAAATTCTATATAAATTCAGCTGTACCAAAAATGTGTTTATATATATATATATATATATATATATATATATATATATATATTATATATATATTAATTTTTTTTTAAGTTGGGCGTTATTACGAAGCATTAAAAATACATATAAATGAATGAACTAGATATTATGGAGTGATATTCACTTATTTTTTATTATTATTTTTTGTCACAAATGTTCAGGTTCGTTAAATACCCTTTATCAAATGAATGTTATTCCTGTTTAACGGCTTTTTTGTCTCTGTTGTTATGTTGCAGGACATTCAGGAAAAAAGTTTTTAGTGTATCTAAGCATATATTGTTCAAAACAGTCCAATTTGAACATAGCTATATATATATATATATATATATATATATATATATATATATATGCGAGCATGTGTGTTCATAACACAATGGATCTTTTTATTTGAGCAATTCACTCAAAAACCTATAACTAAATACAACAATTTCCAGTTGAATTAGCAACTGAATCATAATTTTGTGGCGGATCCCGATGCGATATTAGAATAGACCTGACGCTGAAAGGCAATTTAGATCATTTACACCTTTAGATCGTTCCAACCATTAGATCATTCCCTACCTCAAATCATTCCTCTTTCAAATGATAAAACTACGAATATAATCATTAACTGTTTGTTAAATCGGAAACTCAACGAGTTCCTGGATTCTGGCATGTTTCTGCGAAAATCGTCCATTCACATAAATTCCCCGAGCTTCCATTACCCAATCATCAAATTAAGTAGGATTCCCATCAGCTTGATACATTGGATCCAGTCCAAGATGTGCGAACCATATTCTTCGTTCTGGATTCTTGAAATACGCAAAAAGAAAATTATCGTCAAGGTATCAAGCAATAGATAAAAAAAAATAAGTATGATTCATAAATGAGGAAGATTTTCTTCCTTAATTGCCGTATTTGAATATTATGTTTACTAATTGGTCTGTACTCAATGATCTTTTAGTACCATCACAAAATTTGCTGTCTTCAATGCTTTAAAATCAGAGATTTCCTTTTACTGCTTGTGTTACATAATTCGTGGGTACCCTACAAATTATGTACGTAAAAATTCAAATAACGGTTTTTCTAAATGGAAAATTACCATTAACCGTTGAAAAAAGTAATTGACAGCAGTTAACCTTTCGCTGACCTGTACGCCGACTTCTCACTGACTGAAGGAAAGGCGCGTGAAAGGGAACTGGTCTATTTTCGAGATTTCGTTATTACAAGAGTCGTTATTCAGAAGGAGCAGACGTAGTGGTTCTTCGCTCCTAAGATGCTGACATTTCATCGCGCGATTAGGAACCCTTTTGTACTGTGGGTTTTGAATAAAGAATAGACACCTTAAAAACAACAACAGTCTTGCTTATTTATTAGAAACAAAAAAGCATAGATGACCTAGCTCAGAACAAGGAAGAATCATCCCAGATGGAAGCGACGAAGTAAGAACAAGCAAAAACAAGTAGACAAGTAAAAACCCATCTCCTCTCCTATACCCCTCTCCTCTCTCTCTCTCTCTCTCTCTCTCTCTCTCTCTCTCTCTCCTCTCTCTCTCACACACACACACACACACACACACACACACAAACACAATATATATATCTGTATATATAAAAAGAGGTTTGGTATATGCGTGTCGTCTTATAACTCAGATGCGAGATGTTATTCAAATTCGAAATCTTACATACACCTTGACACCCTTATAACTAAGAAACACACCAAATATGGTTATTAAATTTTACTGATTAATGGATAAATTAATAGATTAAACAAAAATCCAACGAATTGCAATAATCGTGGCATTAGCTGCTACTGCTAATATTTAAAAAAATTGGTGGTTGCTGTCTATATCAGCAGTGATCTAAAATCGTGCCGCTGCTAGTATATATACCTATACATATGTGTGTGTGTGTGTGTGTGTGTGTAGACATACAAAGACACACACACATACACACGCACACACACACACACACACACACACACACACACATATATATATATAATATATATATATGTCTATCTTTCCTCTACTTTTTTTCTTTCTTTGTTATTATATTTTTTATAACCAAACTGACAGGCGGAGATTCTAACCACTACACCAGCTTGCCAATCCCAAATTCTTGGTTAGAATCTCCGCCTGTCAGTTTGGCAGTCGAGATTTCGAGTCACACACGGAACAGTCTCCCATGTCTATAACTTTGTTGATGTGACCTAATAGGTCGAAATGTACATTCAGGGATTGACATTTTCTCGATTTGTTTAGCCTTACTTTTGAACATATGTGCCCGCCTAAATTCATTAATTATTAACTAATTAATTTTCAAAAACTATGTATGACTTCAATTAAGCACATATCCTCTAAAAATTGTCGGCTAAAAGCCATATCAAATAAACACAATGTTTATTTACGTACTTTCATATATATATATATGCATATATATTTTTATTTATTTATTTATAGTCACCAATACAATTAAAAGTTCGTCTTACCAATGGTTTCGGAACATCACTTTTAGGTGATTATCCGTCATCAAAAACGTTGACTTTTTAAAAAATTGGACAGTTTTTTAACCCATGTCTCGTGTGTACGTGATCCGTTATTCGTTCTTGCTTTTGCTTTCTTCATTCACCGACGTTCTTGTTTGTCGTCAGTGAGTCTCGTGTTTTTATGATGATTGAAAATTTTTCCGTTTTTATTTTATTATATATATATATATATATATATATATATATATATATATATATGAATAAGTTATCCACAGACAAGTGTTTCGAGGTTTACCTCTCATCAGTATGGCTACACTTTAACAGCTACCCATGGCTGGGTTTGAGACCTGAATGAATTTTCGTTCGCCAAGTCTCCTACCGATGCGGCCTGTAGCGGCTGTCAAATATAGGAGAATATTTAATTGATACATTTCTAAGCGGAAATGAATTCACTAGAGTCCTCGAACTTTGTGAACAAAGTGAGGGGTAGCTACACGCCAGAACGGTGAATTTTACAATTAAATGCCTATTTCGAGAACTCAACCAAATTGGGAGTATATATTAATTAATAAGTTATCCACAGACACGAGTTTTACCTCTCATCAGTGTGGCTACACGTTAACAGCTACCCCTGGCCGGGTTTGAAAACTGAATTAATTTTCGTATATTATATATATAATATACAATGAATAGAGAATGAATGAGAAAAGTATTGGCATATAAAGGTGCTCAATGCTAAAACTGCTGAGCAGGATTACAATCAACAATATATTATTTTATGGATATCATTATCTCGTTACTATTAGTTTCATGCTTATTCAATCCTCAGACGAGAGTCAAATGGCTGATATATATATATATATATATATATATATATATATATATATATATATAGAGAGAGAGAGAGAGATAAAGAAAGAGAGAGAGAGAAGAAAGAGAGAGAGAGAAGTGGGAGGGAGAGATAGAGAGTGAAGGAGAAAGAGAAAGAGAAAGAGAGAGATAATGGCATGAAATTTATAATCAAATGTGCGAAATATTGTTATGACTCATACACACAAACACACACAAGCAAACACACACACACACACACACACACACACACATGTATATATATATATATATATATATATATATATATATATATATATGAGAGGTACATAAACAACGATGTGTTTTTGATATGGCTTTTTTTTAGTCGACAATTTTTGGGAGGATATGTGCTTAATTGAAGTCGTACCTAATTTTGAAAGTTAATTAATTAATAATTAATTAATTAGGCGGGCATATACCTATTCAAATGTAAGGCTAAACAAATCGAGAAAAATCAATCTCTGTATGTACATTTCGGCCTATTAGCCTCATCACCAGAGCTATAGACTGGAAGACCGCCTCGTGCGTGATTCGAACCCTGACTGTCAGCTGACAGGCGAGGACCGTAACCAATACACCGACCGGCCTTTCCCAGATTTTCCGTTTGTTTAGAAGTAGGTTATATTCCACTTATTATATATATATATATATATATATATATATATATATATATATATATAGTGAGAGAGAGAGAGAAGTACAGACAGAAAGAAAGAAAAAGAAAAAGAGATAAACAAACAGAGAATTTGATAGATCAATAGATAGAGATAGATAGATAGATAGATATACAACCTATTTGCAACCGTTAAAAGTCTGATTTATTATTTGATTTTAGATACATTCCAAATCGTATTGAAAACGAATAGTCTACAGGAAAAAAAAAAACAACTTAAATGTCAATTCTTTGTATTTTCATTTGACAAACGCATTCGGTCCTGTGATTCCAAGTGGAAACATGCTGGACAAAAGTTATTGTCATCAGAATTATACCCGCCAGAAGCCATAAATCAAAGCCAGCTCGGTGTCATGTACAATTCGGTAGTGACTCTTCATCTTCATTCTTGATTCTTAATGCCATGAAAAATAGCTGCATCCACATCCCAAACCCAACATAATATTCTCACTGTTTTTCTCACGAAAATTCAGTCAGGTTTCGATCCCGGCTCGAGCTAGCTCTTAAAGTAAAGCCACTCTGATGAGAAGTAAACTCCAAAACACGTGTATGTGGATAACTTATATATATATATATATATATATATATATATATATATAAATCTAATGCGTCAGACGAACCTACTATTAGTTTCGCTTAATGATCTTCAGGGCTAGGAGTCAGATCTTAGCCCTGAAGAGCATTAAGCGAAACTAATAGTAGGTTCGTCTGGCTCATTAGATTTATCTTTATTATTTGATCTACTTAGGTATTGAGCATTTTTTACTTATTAGCTTATTTTCCTAGCAGTTGTATGAATATATATATATCTTATATGCATATATATACATATAAATTGTTTTTTTCTTTTGGCCAAATACTGTACCAATAGATTACTTTTTGGTTGGTACGAATATCTTGATCTTTTCTTTTTTCTAAAAAATGTTTTCTCCCCGGTTGATGTTTGGTACTATATGTTTATAATCAAACTATTTGCTGTTTTTTTTTCTCACCGCGAGGATTTACCAACACGCTTGGTATATATATATATATATATATATATATATATATATATATATATTTGGAGAATATGTGTTTAATTGAATTCATACCTAATTTTTGAAAATTAGTTAATAATTAATGAATTTAGGCGGGCATATGTGTTCATGTCTATAACCTTGCTGATGAGACCTAATAGGTCAAAATGTACATTCAGGGATTGACATTTTCTCGATTTGTTTAGCCTTACAATTGAACATATATGCCCGCCTAAATTCATTAATTATTAACTAATTAATTTTCAAAAATTAGGTATCACTTCAATTAAGCACACATCCTCCAAAAATTGTCGGCTAAAAGCCATATCAAATAAACACAGTGTTTATTTACGTACTCTCATATATATATATATATATATATATATATATATATATATATATATATATATATATCCGAAAGCGTCAACTAGTATATTTGGAGATAAAGACGTGTGCGACCGCTTTCGCGAAAATGTCTGTTTAATCTGAGGTTGCTTCAGGCCAACACAAAGGTTACGGAGAATCTAGAGAGACATACAGACAGACAGACAGAGGCAGAGACAGAGACAGAGAGAGAGAGAGACAGACAGACAGACAGACAGAGACAGAGAGAGACAGAGAGAGAGAGTGTGTGTGTTTGTGGATAATGCATCTTTGTCACTTTTATCAGATAAAACCCTGCAATACATAATAGGTCAATTTGTAAAGACGTTATGAAACTTTGGTCTCGATGCTTGCCCGAATACAACTGTAATCATCTATCAGTTTGTACCCCGACCGGAATATCAGCCATATTTCATCATTATCGACTGGAAATAAGCAAACAGATCTAAACTACTTTGTGCCATATCTTGTTACAAGAAAACAAGCAAAGCGATATATCGACCTGGGCAATGTAATTCTCCGAATCTAACAAACGAGTTTCAGGGAAAATATAGCCACAACGATGAGAAAAAAAAGGGTTACAAATCTATAATGTTTTCGTGGTGACCCCTTTATTATCGGTTTCTGTATTGTATAACGAACGTCTATGTTATCGACGACTGTAGGTTGATCTTTGAATGTTTATCGTTTTGAGAACCAAAACTCGTTGCTACCGTTTTGTATTTAAGCAACACCTCGACAAGAGCGTCCGCCCGGAAACACAAGGTTCGATACTGGCCCTCGCGAATTCAGCGCATAAATAGCACAACGTCTGTACGGTAAAGTAAGGAGCTGACGGTAGGTGTGCGCTCCACTTCAGATACAAAAACAAGCTCCCTGATCAAGTGCTAGCGAAAAGGGGATAAACTCCCTTGGTATCAGGCTGATATCGACAATATTCTTACGTTATTAAACCGATGTTGTGTGCATCGCAATATTTTTTCAGTATCACTCTTTTTTGAATTTCTAAATCTAGTTCTTTGTATTTAACTTATTATAGTCTTTGACTGCGCTGGCTTGGCCATGTCAGGAGGATGAACAAAGGCCGCATCCCCAACTGTATGGTGAACTAGTGGAGGGCACCCGGCCGGCAGGGAGACCACGCCTCCGCTTCAAAGATGTCTGCAAGAGAGACCTGAAGACATGCCGCATCTACATAGACACGTGGGAGGCTTGTGCAGAAGACCGTGCAACCTAGTACTAGTAAGTGAAGTAGAGTGGAAAAAAGCTACCACAGAAAAAACAGCTAAAAGAAAGGAGAAACAGCAGCACCCACAACACCTACAGAAAGCATCACCTTTTGTTTGCAGCCATTGCACCAGAGACTGACATTTGAGGATCGGTCTGTTCAGCCACTCACGTGGCTGTAAGTTAGTGAAAGAGACCAAAAAATAAGATAGTAAAAACAACAAAACAGAAAAAACAACAAAACAGGAAAAACAACAAAACAAAAAAACAACAACAAAAAAAAAAAAACTACACCATCGTCTAGAATAGACGGAAGGTTGCCAACAATACAGTCTTTGACACATATGTTATTATCTGTTGGCAAAGCGTCACCATTTCTGGTTTTGGTTTGGTTTGGCTTGTTTTGTTTTACGGCATATCAATCTCGGTGGGTCATTTAATGCTGATAAAGTTTTGAAATAAATTAATTCTTAATGGATAATCAAATTTTGTTTATAAACTCATATTTTTTTATTCAATCTATAGATGGCACCCTAACAGGTACTACCACTCCGGGTCAGAGTGGACCAGGGAGAAATGGTGATGAAGGGGTGCTTCACATTCCCCAAACCTCCAAAACCGGAACCTCACCATCAGATAGAGTTTAACGTCATTCCCAGGACATGTAGACCTGCAGCCACCGCCTTCTAGCACCCATATGATAAAAAGGGTTGGGGCTTGCTTTAAAGGCAACTGGGTCGGGGCAATCATATAGGTGCTAGGGCTTGTCGTGACCAGCCGATTGATTGGAGGAGGCCTCTCCGACCGCCAGTCTAGCTTTAGTAAGGATCTAAGTGGGGTGTTGCAAGTCATGGACTGCTCATCCACCAAGACCCCATCTTTAAGCATCACGAGTTGCCAACCATGGCCAACAGGTTACCCCATTTGGGGGAGTCTTACCCCTCTGCAGATGTGCAGTCGGTGTATTCTAACGCCCCAGCCGACAGAGCGGAAAAAGGGATAGTTAGTTATAAGTTTTAGTGAGAATCTCTAAACGTATAGACTTCTTTTTGACTGGCATGATTTTATTTTCAAGGTATCACTCGTTTTTGAATTTCTAAATCTAGCTCTTTGTATTTAACTTATTATAGTCTTCGACATATATGTTATTATCTGTTGGCAAAGAGTCAACATTTCTGAGATCAATATGCCGCCCTGTCTGCTGGGGCGTTAGGATGCACCAACTGCACCTCTGCAAGACTCCCCCAATGGGCCACCTCTTGGCCGTGGGTGGTGACCCGTGATTCTTAAGGATAGGGCCCAGGTGGATGGACAGTTCATGAGATGCAATACTCCACTTTGGCCCTATCTTGGGCTAGACGGCCGGTCGTAGAGGCCCCGTCCGATCAATCGGCTGGTCACGTCAAGCCCTAGCACCTATATGATTTTCCCAACCCTATTGCCCTCATGGCAAGCCCCAACCCCTTTTTTTATCATACGGGTGCTATAAGGCAGTGGCTGCGGGTCTATATGTCCTGGGAATGACGTTAAACTCTATCTGATGGTGAGGTTCCAGTTTTGGAGGTTTGGGGAATGTGGAACACCACTTCATCACCAGTCTCTCTGGTCCACTCTGACCCGGAGTGGTAGTACCTGTTAGGGTCCCATCTATGGGTTAGATAGAAAAATGTATTTATAAAAAAAATTGTATTATCCATTTAAGAATTGATTTATATCAAAACTTTATCGGCATTAAATGACCCACTGAAGTTGATATGCCGTAAAACAAAACAAACCAAACCAAACATCAATATGTTGATCCTTTCTTTGATCCTAAATAGTCTATATTCTAAGAGAAAAAAAAAGGACTACGCAAAGACGAACAAAGAAAGAAGCAACATCTTTCAGTGCTGTGATGTGGTTAGATAAAACAGAACCGATCTCTTATAGCGAAATATTTCTTGAGTCTTTAATTCGCAATATAAAATCGGAGACCTTTTTTTTCTCTCCATTCTGGCCTAACCTGTAAAGATCCTACCGTTACATAATCTCTCTATTTCTTTGCAAACATCAGGAATTGTCACATCAACAATACTCACCAACAAAGTAAGAATATTGATCTACGCTTGAGGGAAATAATATTATGTTGTACCAAGATGATTGTCGGTCTGTACGCTTGGTCAGCATGACCTCTTTTAAAGAAATAATCGAAGGAAAATTGTCCATGTGTCCATTCAACAATGTTTGATCATCTTCTTTGTTGGCCATTGATTGCAAAGTAATCCTTCATCTTTGACGGGCTAGCTTATTCAGAAGTGTGACTTGTACAACAGATGATTCTCTCGGCATCGAATTTCAATAATGTCTTCGTTCCAGGTTATGTAATCGGCTACGAATCAATAAAAAGTCTTACTTGTCGACCGGATACAGTTGGTAGAATATCTGCAGCATTCAGAAAGTAGTGAGTTCAATCCTTAAGAACGGGCTAAGTATTGGGACAGAAAAAAATTATGTAGATATGAAAGAGCAGATGATGATTTTTGTCTCTGGACTTTTATTTCTACACTGATAAGCATTAAATCAGCAACGCCTCAATATATATATTATATATATATATATATATAATATATATATATATATATCAAATATGATATTGGACTATTTTTAAATAATAAAGGGAGGTAACTTCGTTAGCATTTTCATAAAAAAATGCAATTTTTGAAAAAATTGAACTTTTAAAAAATCCGAAGCGCATTAGCGTCCACAAAAGCAACTGACGTTATTTGCGGTCCAGAATATAACATTAAGAAAAGATCTTCAAATAAACACCATAGTTTCTAATTTGACAGCCTGATGATTGCGACTTAGCAAGACAACCTGGGTAGCTGTCTACAATAAGCATTTATTTTTAAAAACTCAACAAATTAAATAAATATTAGCTCTCACAATTTGTGATTGAGCACTGTATTTCTTTCATATATACCCATATATATATATATATATAATATATATATATATATATATATATATATATATATATTATATAAATAAAAGTACCATTCCCTACACACCAAACCCATCCGACTTTCCCACACCCCTCACCCATTAACCTTTTCATTATAAAAGCAGAATGTACAATATTTGTCAAGAAAAAAGGCTTAAAGACCGGGTATTCAGCGATTATGGTCTATTTCCACCCGTGGGTATCTGAGACCCTAGGAGTTTCTTAGATCACCTTCTTTATTCAAACTGGTAAACAATTAAATTCAGCTTATATTTATACATTTTTTCCCTGCCTCCTGTGATAGTATCCAGTTTCACTTCCGCTTAACCCTTTCAGGGTGCTAGTGCTTTGATGCTATGCCGGTTCCTTCCTTGATGTTTTTTTCTTTATAATGAGGCACCCAGCTTGGTGAATTTAGTTCACGTGTTTCTTATCGAATGTACTGTTCTATTTTTCCTAATATGGCTGGTTAATATGTGAGCCCTCAATTAACTTGACCTTGTTGGGTGGATTCGCTACCCTGCAAAGGAGGTCAAGTTCACTGGCTTAATATATATATATATATATATATATATATATATATATATAGGTAGGTAGTTTGATTCTAGTACTAAAGAAAATAAAGTGCAATGGGTGCAATAGCTGTATTTATTAATTTATTATGTTGTACAATACATTCAACATGAGATTGTTACCATTGGTTTCAAAGCAGCGTGTTAGCCACTTATCGTCAAAAATCGAATCAATGGAAATCTTACTTGTCTACCGGACACAGCAGACAGAATATCTGCAGTATTCAGAGAGTAGTGAGTTCAATCCTCAAGAACGGGCTAAATATTGTTACACTGGACCGGAGCAAATGAGACAAGGTGGAGAAGTGAATGTTTCATACTGTTTCTCTGAACTTTTGAGAAGAGGCTTGATGATTTGGATTATTTGTATCATTCGGACTATTGTCCTCATCTTTATTGTTATCTACACTATTTTTCTGAAAGTTTGAGATGAGGTTTGATAATTTGTATTATTTGTATTATTCGGACTATTGTCCTCATCTGTATTGTTATCTACACTATTTTTCTGAAAGTTTGAGATGAGGTTTGATAATTTGTATTATTTGCATTATTCGGACTATTGTCCTCATCTGTATTGTTATCTACACTATTTCTCTGAAATTTTGAGATGAGGCTTGATAATTTGTATTATGTGGATTATCCGGACTATTGTCCTCATCTTCATTGTTATCTACACTGTTTCTCTGAACTTTTGAGATGAGGCTTGATAATTTGGTTTATTTGGATTATTTGGAGTATTGTACTCATCTTTATTGTTATCTACACTATTTCACAGAATTTTTTTACATTAGGCTTGGCAATTTGGATTATTTAGATTATTTGGATTATTCGAACTATTGTCCTTGTCTTTATTGTTAACTACACTCTTTCTCTGAATTTTTTAATATGAAAATGAATTTTTTAAGATTTCAACCATGTTAGTAATTCACATTGTGTGACCGTACGATTGTGTGTGTTCATTGAAAATGAATTACAGTTATTACAGCTGTTGTGTTTGTGTACCAAGTATGAACCTTATACTTAGGGTTTTGTATATGGTGATATTTACATCTAGCATTTAACCAGGACTTAACTGAAAGACATTTAGGAGAGTCTAATTTAATTCTCTCTCTCTCTCTCTCTATATATATATATATATATATATATATATATATATATATATATATATGCCGATAGATAGATACATATATATATATATATATATATATATATATATAGATAGATAGATAGATAGAGAGAAGAGAGAGAGAGAGAGAGAAAGAGAGATACAATATATTGCTATATATTTTATAAAAAGTCGTCGGATTGGACTAAAATCGGTATAAGCCAATTAGCGAGGGAGTATATCCCCTTTTCACTAGCACTATAGCAAGGACATTGTTTTTGCGTCTGAGGTGGAGCACCACACCAACCATCAGTTCCTTACTTTACCGCACAGATACCTGTGCTACTCTTAACCCGGCCCGGTGCTATATATATACTTATATAAATATGTATATGTAAAATGAGAATGGAAGTAAATCGGACGGTATGTTGAAAAAAGAAAGAAAGGGTAGAAAGTATAGAATGGATAAAAAGTATAGAATTGATTAAAATATCCTATTTTATCCATTCTATACTTTCTTTCCTTTATTTTTTTTTCAATGAATATGTATATATAAATATATATATATAAATATATTATATATATATATATATATATATATATATTTAAATATTCTATGCATCATATATATATATATATATATATATATATATATATATTATAAATATGTCTATGCATAATATATGTATATATATATATATATATATATATATATATATATATATATAAAATATATATATATAAATATGTCTATGCATCATATATATGTATATATATATATATATATATATATATATATATATATATATATTTGAAGAAATAAATTGAGACATGCATACATACATTTATATTGGACATAAATGGAAGTAAATAAAAAAATTAACGATCATATATCTGAAAATAATGCAAGAATTTATGAATATACAAAAATTAAAGAATAAAATCAAAAAAGTAGAGATATCTGTTGGCGGTAAAAAAAAAAAAAAACGAAGCCAAAAAAAAAAACGAAACAAAAAAACAAAAACAAAACAAAACAAAAAACCCAACCCTGTAATGATTCCATATTACGCCCCAATATTTGCAAGGCTGGCGATTGTATGAAAGAATTTCAAGACTGGATTGTATAAAAACCGAAGAACGGAAATCAAATGATCCGGAGAAATGGATAAATGTTTTGATAAGCAGGCTTCATCGTTAACAGAATCGATGGTTTGGATGGAGCACATCAAGGAAGATTGTCGGAATCTGCACAGAGAATCAAATGTAGCTTCTAGCAATCAACGGTCCGGCGGGGGTAGCGATTTTGTGAAGGGTGGGTTTGTGGATATGAGCTGGCATTTTACTGTATCCTGCGAATTTCTCCCATACTATTTAGTCGAAAGAAGAACCGAGCAATTCATTGTAATTAACTTAAACTATCAAAACGTAATGAAATAATCTGTCTGTGTCTATACATATATAAAGATCAGTTGTGTGTATCTGTATGTCCGGAGGAAACTTCAAAAATAAAACAATTAACGATAAAGTAAAGAGATAAACACACATTAAATATCACCATGGCTTGGCTTTTGAGCAAAAATAATGAAGATTTAAAAATTTTAAATAGAAAAAAATATCTAAAAATTCAAATTTGAAAAGTAACAGAAGGGAAATACATTTGCAGATGGTAAAATAATCTCAATGCTAAAATATCAATGTAATATAAAGCACTGAATATATATATATATAATATATATATATATATATATATATATATATATATATATATACGCTCCGAAATTTGGGCGCTGGTGGTTGTCGTCAATGATGTTAGCCGCATGGGTCATTGGGAAGTTTCGGTCTCCCAACATCAAACTTCCCTACACTATATATATATATATATATCCCCAAAATACTTTCACATAGTATATATATATAGGGTGATATAACCAGACTTCTATTTGAAAGTCAGGCCTGTTTTGGGGGCCACCGTGTATATATATATATATATATATATATATATATATATATATATATATATATATATAAATGATTTGAAGGCAATTACAATGCATATAAAAATAAATTGTCTCATCGATTTCAAAGTAAACTTCATCATCAGAGACAGTTTTCAGAAATGTCTTAATGAAATGACTTACCGGTAAAAGATATTGAGTTAATCCCAAGACTTGTTTGATACAAGTATTAACAGGATAAGTCAGTGTTATAACAAATATAAAGTGCTCAATACGTTAGTAGAGCGGATTTAGTCTTGCAGAAAATCCTTTTAGAAAAAATAATGAATGGAACGTTATTCTTTCAGAATAGATGGTGTGCCAAAAAGTACAAAAATCTCGATACCTTTTGGACACACCGTGTATATATATATATATATATATATATATATATATATATATATATATATATATATTATAATATATATATAATTCAATATGTATTACTATTGAAAACTAACTTTTAAAAATAGAATGACAACAAAATAAAATTATTTTTCGCACGAGTAGGTTTGTTTGAAATAACATTTTTAAGTATCATGAAAAACATAGCGTGAACGGCTGTAATAAACTTGCAATGTAGATTCCACACCTACATTTTTATATCAGTATCAGAAAAGTTTGGGGCAGATTATTGCAGCTTCTTATTCTTTTTGAATCTGTGTTGAGTAAAAGGAAAGTAAAAAGGATAACTAAATTGTCTGAGAAAAGAATCTTCCCTCCAGTAAACTACTTCGTATAATCTGAAAGGTTTTATTCACGTTGTAATTGATACAAAAGAAATTGCTTAAAAAATACAAATAAAAGAAATGGAAAAATGTACAACGCAAAACTGACGAGAAAGGAAGAAAGAAATGAACGTGATAAAAAAGAAAAAAAACAATAGAAATAATTGTATATAAAGAAAAGTATTAGTTTATGTAATGAGACAAAAAGAAAAGAAATTACAAAATGAGGGAATTAGATAAGATAAAAGACAATAATTGTGAGAGAGAGAGAGAGAGACAGAGAGACAGACAGACAGACAGACATACAGACAGACCGAGAAGGGGAGATATCTGAGAAGGAGAAATAAGAAAGACAGAGAAAGGGGAGAAGAAGAGAGAGAGAGAGAGAGAGGGGGGAGAGAGAGATGAGAAGAAATAAGAAAGACAGAGAAAGAAGAGAAGAAGAGAGAAAGGGGGAGAGATGAGAAGAAATAAGAAAGACAGAGAAAGGAGAGAAGAAGAGAGAGGAAGTGAGAAAGAGAGAGAGAGAGAGAGTGAGAGAGAGACGGAGAGATATATGAGGAGAAATAAAAAAAAAAAGAGAAGGGGAGAAGAAGAGAGAGAGAGAGAGAAGGAGAAATAAGAAAGACAGGAAAGGAGAGAAGAAGATCGAGAAGGAAGAGAGAGAGGTGTGTGAGAGAGAGAGAGAGATGGAGAGAGAGGGAGAAGGAGAGATATATGAGTAGAAATAAAAAAGACAGAAAGGAGAGACGAAGACCGAGGAAGGAAGAGAGGGGAAGGGGGAGTGTGTGAGAGAGAGAGATGAGAGAGAGGGAGAAGGAAGATATATGAGGAGAAATAAGAAAGACAGAGAAAGGGAGAAGAAGACGGGGAAGAAAAGATAGATAGAGAGAGAGAGAGAGAGAGAGAGAACGGAGAAGGAGAGATATATGAGAAGATAAGAAAGACAAAGAAAGGAAGAAAGTAGAGAGAGGAAGGGAGAAAGAGAGAGAGAGGGTGAGTGAGAGAGAGAGACGTAGAGAGACGGAGACGGAGACAGAGAAGGAGAGGAGAGATATATGAGAAGAAATAAGAAAGACAGAGAAAGGGGAAAAGAAGACCGAGGAAGGAAGAGAGAGAGACAGACAGACAGACAGACGGACGGAGACGGAGAAGGAGATATATATGAGAAGTGAAGAGAGAGGAAGGGAGAAAGAGAGAGAGAGAGGGAGACAGAGAGAGACGGAGACAGAGAAGAAGATGGAGAGATATATGAGAAGGAGAAATAAGAAAGACAAAGAAAGGGGAGAAGAAGAGAGAGAGAGAGGAAAGGAGAGAGAGAAAGCGAGAGAGAAGGGAGGAAGAAGTGTTAGGGGAAAAGGACAGAGAGCGAAAGAGAGAGACAAGAAAGAAAGAGGGATAGAAAGGAGAAAGACAGAGAGAGAAGAGAGAGAGAGAGAGAGAGAGAGAGAGAGAGAGAGAATTTAATTTTAAGAGAGAGAGACAGAGAGAAAGGGGGCGAGGAGGAAGAGAAATGAAGGAGAAAGATGGGAAGCGGGGACGAGAGAGAATACGGAAAGGGAATAGGGAGAGAGAGAGTGGAGGTATGAAAGGGGAGACAGAGAGAGAGAGAGAGAGAAGAGAGAGAGAGAGAGAAAGAGAGAGACTGGGAAAGGAATCATAGAAAAACCGAGAGACAGACAGAAAATCAGGGAAGAATCAAACTTCTATAAAATATTTTTTTAAAAAGCAAAACAGCTAGAAAAAGGGACATATATTGATATACGAAAAAAAACAAACAATTTTATGAGCCCCCCCCCCCCCCACACACACACACATGAACGGGTGTAGACTAGGTATACCCAAAATAGGCCTAAAATGCATTTTTGACAAAATGACTTTAGCCTCCCTAAAGAAAATAACCTCAAAAACCTCAAAACCTGAAAACAAGGGAAGATAACTCTTCCAGACCCAACAGGGACAGAAGATTGCTATAATATGAACAATATTAAAACAATAGTTTCAAGTGAAAACAGAAAAAAAACCTGAGATGTCTAGATAAATGAATAAAGAACATTCCGATTGGAAGAAAAATTGTGACATCGAAAAAGAAAGTAATTACGTGAGGAAACACACTTAAAAGAAGAAAGAAGTAACGGAGAAGGGAAAAAAGTAGGGAAATAAATTGAGACGATTAATGAAAATCATTAAAATAAAAATATAAATAAAAGAAGGTAAATGCGATAAATTAGGGTATTACAACAGATTAAAGTAAATGATAATATGCAAATTGTATAAATAAAAATGGAAAAGAAAAAAGTAAAAGAAGAAAAGGAGTGTTCTAAATTAAATAGTTATTTCTTTTTGATTAACCTTAACCTTTGATTAACCTTGACCTTTGATTAACCTTGACCTTTGATTAACCTTAACTCCTAATTGTCTCCCCTGCCCGCTAGGGAATATTGTATATCTATACGAACGATGGGCATTTTGTTGAAATGTTATAACTGGTGTAATTGTTTTGATATGAAAACCTATCAAAACGGTTTATCAGTCTCGTCGTTCTACTCTATTTTTTCAATTCAAGGAGCAATTGCTTCCTGGTCCACTCTGACCCGGAGTGGTAGTACCTGTTAGGGCCCCATTTATGGGTTGAATAGAAAAACGAGTTTATAAACAAAATTGTATAATGCATTAAGAATGAATTTATTTTAAAAAATCTATCGGCTTTAAATGTCCCTCCGAGTTTTATATGCCGTAAAACAAAACAAACCAAACCATTTTTCATTTATCCACTCATATTTTTTTATATTGGGGTATAATTATACTATTTTCTTTTTAAAGGGAACCTTTCTCAATCAATATATTTCTTTCTTCGTTTCTTTCTACTTTTCTTTATTTATCCATTGGTCCCTGGTCCACTGTGACCCGAAGTGGTAGTACCTGTTAGGGTCCCATCTATAGATTAAATAGAAAAACATGAGTTTATAAACAAAATTTGATTATCCATTAAGAATTCCTTTATTTAAAAACTGTATCAGCATCAAATGACCCTCCGAGGTTAATATGCCGTAAAACAAAACAAGCCAAACCAAACCAAAACCAGAAATGGTGATGAAAGGGGTTCTCCACATTCCCCAACCCTCCAGAACTGGAACCTCACCACCAGATAGAGTTTAACGTCATTCCCAGGACATGTAGACCCTCAGCCACCGCATTCTAGTACCCATATGATAAGAAGAGTTAGGGGTTGCCATAAGGGCAATAAGATTGGGACAATCATATAGGTGCTAGGGCTTGACGTGGCCAGCCGATTGATCGGAGGGGGCCTCTCCGACCGCCCGTCTAGCCCAAGAAAAGCCTAAAGTGGAATATTGCAAGTCATGGACTGCTCAGCCACCTGGGTTCTATCCTTAAGCAGCACGGGTCGCCACCCACAGCCGACAGGTGGTCCCATTGGGGGAGTGGTACCCCTCTGCAGAGGTGCAGTCGGTGTATTCTAACACCGCAGCCGACAGGGCGGTAAACGAAAAATGAATTAATAAAATAAGAGAGACCGTAAGAAAGAAAGAATGTACAAAACCAAATGAAAGATAGAAAAAAGAAAAAACAATATACACTAAAAAAAAGTGAATAAAGAAAGAAGAGAAAAGAAAAGAAATGTTACATAATCTATGCGGTTGCATAAGATTATTGTCAATCCCCTGTATTTCTAAAGGGAACATCCTTTGCATATCACGGACGGGACATTCCATGGAATATTACAGAAAGCCCGCGAAATACGTGAAGTCATGTGGTACCTGGTTGGGTCCTCAGTTTCAGTTTGGACGTCGGGCAGAGAAGATGTACTGCCTTAACTGGAACTCACCAGCATACGCGGGCTATATTTAGTTACATGAAATGTTTAGTTAAGTAAATAAAAGCTTACGAAAATAACACGGTTTTGTGGTTGGTGAATGTCTTGGTAACAAGACTGATCTAGAAGAAATGAGTTAAATGCGACCGACCACCAAGACGAAGTCCAGACTCTAGAAGAAACGTTAGAAGAATAGATAAAGTAAGAAAGTAAAGAAAGAGGTATGCAACAGAAAGAGGAAATAAAAGAATGAATACATTTTAAAACAATGTGATGAAAGAAACAGAAAAGATTTTTTTAAAGAAAAACAAAAACAAAAACAATGAATGAGAGAGAAGCATAAATGAATGAAAAGAAGGAAAAAAAACTTTTTTGAAATGAGATGAACAAAACGAAATTCATAAAAAAGATACAAATAAAAAACACATAATTTATTAAAAAATTAATGAATAACTAAAAAAAGCAATAATCTTTTAAAAAAGAAGAAAGAAAACTAGAAACTAATACATTTTTAACATTAGATTATCCTGAAAATTTTACCCAAATTGTGATTTGTATGAAGTAATTTACGCACTAAAAGACCTAGATTATTTAAGATTTTACAAATTATAACAGTTTCGTGTTAGAAATCAATAACAAAAAAATTAAATACACTATGTGCAGAAAAATTAATACCTTGTTGATTTTTATCAAAACGTGATAATTTTTTCCAAAGATGAAGAGACTAAAAACCTGTTTACCTTGAGTTTACATTACCTTTTGTAGGGAAAGAAGTTTAACGTTATATGTCCGCATCTAGGGGAGGTTGTAAGAATATAATCGAAAAGAAATAAATAAAGAAAAGTACTATTTCTCTGAATTTTTGAGATGAGGATTGATAAATAGTATCATTATCGAATTATTCGGACTATTGTCCTCATCTTCATTATTATCTGTACAACTCCGGCCTTCTTCGTGTATTTCCTGTCGGACTCGGCAACCCTTTTTGGGCTCGGTAACCTTGTCGGACTCGGGAACCTTCTTTTCGAATGCGTAAACCTTCTTGTCGTAATCGGGAGCCATCACATAACTTTGAACCTTAAACCTTTATTCAGTCCATTGGGGTATCCTGTTCTCATTGCCTTAACCATAGCTAGGGTACAGGTGTTAAGCTGTGTTAATTATTATTCTATGTTACTGCTGTCCATGACAAAGATTGAACCTGCAGTCTAGAGATAAATGTCACTTAGAACTGTATTAACCTAACTCTTTTATCGACTAGGGTATGTGTCCAATTGAACACATAGCCTAGTGGATAAAGTAGAAAGAAGAGAAGAAAGAAATTGAATAAGAAAGATTCACTTTGAAAACAAAATAGTATGATTATACTCCAATGTAAAACTAGTATGAAAGAATAAACGAAAAATGAATGAATGAAGATTGGAAAGAATTATAGAAGGGGGAAAATAGATATTTGAGTCAATAGTCTTCGACCAGCAGCTGAAAAATCCGTCGCCGTCGTCAAAATAATATTTTCTAACTGCCACGCACGTAGGCCGAATGCTTGTCACGCCACGGTCGCTTTGGTTATTTTATGGGCATACTACCCAAACATCCGGGCACATCAGTCGAACTTCGCGTCCGTCCAGTGCCTAAATCGCATTTGTTTTTGCATGCGGGAAGATGCGGGTTCGATCCCGGCAGACAAGACAATGTCTTGCTCTTGTTCCTTTCTCGTTCTCCGTCATAAGAATGTAAGACACACAAGAAGAAAGAAAGAAAGAAAATGGTAAACTTGGAACAGAGATGAAAGGAACGAGCAGAAAAGAAATTCGCAGAAAGAATTTAGATTCTGTATTATCTGCCTGGGTGATTCGATGAAAGATATCCGTAAAAAAAACTCGATGAAAATCAAAACCGCCATCGTTTTTCTCTTAAAGATTTTGTCAAAGTGTACGATGCAAATTCCGTTTCGTTGACGGGAATTATTCCTGATTTTCTAGTATCGAGTAATAAAAGTCAATGACAGCACGAAGGAGTAACACGTCTACCTCTAGCTGTTGAGATGCAATCACTTGAATCTTCATGAACGTGTCAAATATCGTACGGAAATAATGTTTGGTTTGTTTTGTTTTACGGCATATCAAACTCAGTGGGTCATTTAATGCCGATAAAGTTTTGAAATAAAGTCATTCTTAATGGATAATCAAATTGTGTTTATAAACTCATGTTTTTTTTCTATCTAACCCATACATGGAACCTCACATTTCGGGTCAGAGTGGACCAGGGAGCAATGGTGATGAAGGGGTGCTCCATATTCCCCAAACCCCCAAAACTGGAACCTCACCACCAGATAGAGTTTAAAGTCATCCCCAGGACATGTAGACCCGCAGTCACCGCCTTATGGCATCCATATGATAAAAAGGGCTGGGGCTTGCCATAAGGGCAATAGGGCTGGGGCTGGGCCAGTCATATAGGAGCTAGGGCTTGACGTGACCAGCCGATTGATCGTAAGGGGGCCTCTCCGACCGCCCGATGGAAATATGTGAATATCCAATTTATAGGTATTGTATACCTAGTAGTGTAAAATAGGGATATCCACTATTCACTATAGGTAATGTGGTCTTAATCAGTTGTCCCTCTGTCTCTGTCTTTGTCGTTGTCTATCTACGAGTATCTATGTCTCCCTACCTCTCCATTGTTCAAATCATTTAGAGCAGTTCAAATCCTGGACGAGACTGTTTGCATTTCACGTAGCACTAATACTCTTGTGAAATGTATGAATCAAACAATTCTCTCTCTAGCTATAGACACGTAGTAAAGAAAGCTGGGTTAGGCTACCAGTCTAGGAGAAAAAAAACTGAATTCAAACAAGTTAAAATCCGTTTAGGAAATTAAGCCCTTGTCACATCTATATATATATAAAATAGTTTGGTACATACGTGTCGACGTATAACTCAGAAAAGAGATATCACTCAGATTCGAAATCTTGCATATACCTTAATATTCCTATAACTAAGAAACACACCAAATTTGGTTATGGATTTCTACTGATTAAGGCTTCTAATTAATTAATTAAACAAAAATCAAAAGATTTGCGATAATCGTGGCATGGCTGCTGCCGCTAATATAAAAAAAATTAGCTGGCTGCCGCCTATTTCAGCAGTGATACAAAATGGATGCATGGCACCGCCTGCTGATAATTTGAAATAGACAAATTCGTGCCCTAATCGTTTCAGCTAGGAATTTTTTGCGCATTTCCGGTCCAATCTTAGAAATAATTATTTGGTTAGAAATAAAATAAAATAATCTTTCTAAATATATAATTTGTATGTGGTTTTATCGATTTAATTTTTTTACAGCGAATTAAATAACAATAATAAAGAAAACATTTAAAGATTAATAATAATTCAACTTTTTATTGTTTATTAATTCTTTCATTTTAGAATAACATGTATCCATTTTTAATCAGTAATCAATGGGGCGTCCTGCGATGATCCAACTCGTGATTCACCAATAATGGATCTGCGAGACTAATTTTACCCCACTCTACCCAAGCGACACTGGGTAGCCGCTTCTAGTATAATATATATATATATATATAATAATATTATATATATATATATATTGTGGACTCTCTCGTCGATTTTCGACGCATGAGGGTTCACACACACAATGAACGTCCACACAGGAATTTGTTTATAGTGGTGAAGGCTTGTGTTGGACCATCCACACTTTTTTGGCACAGTCGATAGGAAAGAATTGGTGCATCACGGGTTACCACAAACCCAATCAACGACTGACCTCAGGAATTTTGAATTCAGAGTTATCCCTCTCCTAGACTGGTTACCTAGTCAAGGCTGAAGGGCCCAGTCTGCCCTACTATTTAACCCATAGCTGGAGGGAATTTTGAATTCAGAGTTATCCCTCTCCTAGACTGGTTACACAAATAAATGTTCAAAAATTGATATAATGTGATTTTCTAAAAAAGAAAATTATATTCTATCTCTCACTTTCAAGAGGAACCTAACCTGAGAATTATACACCATTCCTATTTTTGTAAGGTGGCAAACTCAAAAATCAGCAGTGGTGAAATGCTTATTTTCCTCATATATATATATATAATTATATATATATATATATATATATATATATATATTAGAGAAGAGAGAGAGAGAGAGAAGAGAGATTGAGATAGATAGATAGATAGATAGAGAGAGAGAGAGAGAGAGAGAGAGAGAGAGAGAGAGAGAATATAAGTAAAGATAGATAGAGAAAGAGAGAATATAAGTAAATATAGATAGAGAGAGAGGGAGAGAAAGACTCAAAGAAATAGACAAAGAGTGTATATATGTGTGTGTGTTGTGTGAGAGAGAGAGAGAGAGAGAGAGAGAGAGAGAGAGAGGGGGGGGGTAAAGAGAAAAAAATGTTAGAAAAAAAATAAGGACTCTGATATATAAATATATATATATATAATTATATATATATGGTAGAAATGTGAGGAGGTTAATCCGACAGTATTTGGAGAAAAGTAGACAAACACGGGATGTTATGGAAACTTGATGTTTATTGTCGACGGTGCAACGTTTCGGTCTCTTATTAGACCATCTTCAGGACTTGGATATAGTTTTACTCCAATGATGGAAATTCTCAAAATGCTGAAACGGAAGGTCGTCAGTAGGGGGAAGTTGTAGTTGGGGGTGGTTAGTGGTTCTTTCTCTCTGGAATGGGGAGTGCCGAAATGGTGGATGGTGGTACCACAGGTGTTAGATTGTGGGGATTGGTTAGCTAAATATGTGTATGTGTGTGTGTGTGTGTGTGTTGTGTGTCTGTTTAATTGTTTTTTGTTTATATGTGAATTGGGAACTGGATTTGTCGTTCAGTTATATGTGTGTTGTTGGTATGTTGGTGTGATTTTTTTAATTTTTTTAATTTTTTGTAAGGTAAGATTTGTTAAAATTGTAAGTGAGCATATGTATAATGTTATATACTATTATTGTTATTATTATTATTATCATATATATTATAATATCATCAGTGTCTGTTTATGAGTAATCTGTTAGTATATATATATATAAATATATATATTATATATAATATATATATATATATATATATATATTATATATATGAGGGATAATTTAAAATTAAAATACACACCTTACGTGCGTATTAAAGCTCAAGCATTATGCATATTTTAACAGTATTACTGCTAATTTTCTGTGTACTCGCTATCGGCATTGACGATTTTGTCACATCGGTGTACGAGAACATAAATACATTCCTTGAAGAATATGGCGTACATTGCTTGGAGCCATCTTCATTCCTGTGCAACAACAGCGCCATTCATGTCGATAGAGTCCTTGGTGGATAAACGTGGTTGTAGGTGCCCGAACAGATAATAACCGGTAGAAGAAAAGACAGGAATTTACAATGGATGCAGTAAAACATCCCGCCCTGTCGGCTGGGGCGTTAGAATGCATCAACTGCACCTCTGCAGAGGGGTAAGACTTCCCCAAATGAGACCACCTGTTTGCCGCGGGTGGCGACCGAGATGCTTAAGGATAGAACTCAGGTGGATGAGCAGTTCATGACTTGCAATACTCCACTTTGGTCCTAACTTGGGCTAGACGGGCAGTTGGAGAGGCCCCTACGATCAATCGGCTGGTCACGTCAAGCCCTAGCACCTATATGATTTTCCCAACCCTATTGTCCTTATAGCAAGCCCCAACCCCTTTTTATCTTATGGGTGCTAGAAGGCGGTGATTGCGGGTCTACATGTCCTGGGAATGACGTTAAACTCTATCTGATGGTGAGTTTCCTGTTTTGGAGGTTTGGGGAATGTGGAGCACCCTTTTATCACCATTGCTCCCTGGTCCACTCTGACACCGAGTGGTAGTACCTGTTAGGGTCCCATCTATAGGTTAAATATAAAAATGTATTTATAAAAAAATTGTATTATCCATTAAGAATTGACTCATTTCAAAACTTTATCGGCATTAAATGACCCACTGAGGTTGATATGACGTAAAACAAAACAAAACCAAACCAAGTAAAACATCCTGTTGGGTCATTAAAATATGCCGGCGTAATGTTAAGAGTAGGATAGCCTTTCTTTGATTGCAGGTAATTGATATTTGATAAATTATCCTTTGGTTGTTCCTTGGTGCTCCTCAGTATTGCAAGTATCTCCAGCAATGATTGCAAATGGACGTCTCTCAGTAGAAAGTGATTAAATAGCCAGCCAGCCGCGCATCCGGGCTGTTGATTGTCTGGAGTTTAAACTACGTGACCTTGCTTAGTCTATAAATTTAAGTGGTATATTGTAGCACAACATTTTTACTAACAAAGTATTTTCCTGGTGCTGTTTTTAACGCAAGGGTTTACTAATATTATTATCATAGTATATATATACATATATATATACATATATATATATACACACACACACACACACATATATATATATATATATATATATATATATATATATATATATACATAGACCCATTTTAACAAGAGCAAAAAACTGTCTACACTACGAGGTGGCCAATGTCACCTAAATAAACAAACACTGACCACCACGCATCAAACAAGCCACTTTTGACCCAATTAAAAATCTAGAAGTCGCGCGCACAGTACCGAGATACATACACACACTCACATTCACACACATATATGTAAACACACACATACATTTATATGTATACACATATAGTCATACACACAACTCCCATGAACCATCCCTCACATATATAAGAGCATTAAACAAAAAACCCACCTCATAGTGGTTCTTCACGGAACAAATGACATCGCTACTACTAACACAACTCGTCTACCCGATTTTAATAGCATGTCAAACCCTCAAAAACACTTCAATTTTATAGTTCTTCTATATGCTCCCTTTCAAAAAATCTATAAACAATTTCTTCAAATAAGAAATTTTCTCCTGAGGATGACCTAAAGCGAAACTAGTTGAGAATATACAACATACAAGAAATATTCCTGATTGTCTTATTACTTTTGATCATACTATATATATATATATATATATATATATATATATATATATAAGAAGAGAGAGAGAGAGAGAGAGAGAGATAGAGAGAGAAAGGAATTACAGAGAGAGAGAGAGACAGATATTGAGAGCAAGAGAGAGGTATACAATCAGTTAATCAATATATATAATTCCCTTCCATTTTGTCTTATACCTCGCGAATGTACTCAAGTAATGATATCCTTGGCACAAAATATCTATGCCTGGATCACCTGATGTCTGCAGAAAGAAATGAACATATTTCCTTCCAGATAGCATAATCTCTTCAAAATAGGAAAGCGTAAACATTTCTCGTGATTATGTGATTTCGTGTATTGTATATGTTGGCTAATTTCGCGGTGTCTTTAAAACCAGTTTGCGTGCAACATAACTCCCCCGGCGATGATGAATTCAGTGAGTGACGGCGTATCTTTTAGATTCTTATTCGTCGAATCAGCCAGCATCGTGTACAGTTAAAATCCTCGGCTGGTTCCATGAATCTCTCTCTCTCACACACACACACACACACCACTCTCTCTCTCTCTCTCTCTCTCTCCTCTCTCTCTCACACTCTTCTCTTCTCTCTTCTCTTCTTCGTCTCTCTCACTTCAGCTTCTTGTCACGCGTCTCATCTCTTTTCTCTTCTTCTCTTCTTGTCTATAGACAAACAATAATTCCCCATAATTACGCATGCTAATTTCATTTGACTACCACTATCAAGCTATCGAATTCATTTCATATATTTATACTAAACTATATCAGGTTCGGATAAATTTGAGATATTTCTTTTTTGGTTATTTTTCTCGTAGGTTGGAGGTATTGACGCACACTACGCTTCATTTAAAAAACTTGGAACCTTTTTTTTAAATTCATATACGTGATGACAGATAGAATGGATGACTGAACCTACCTGAATCATGGAAGAGAATAACTTTGTATGCGTGATGAGCTGCGACGGCTATCAAAATAAGGAGATTATGGTCGCTGCCCAATGCTCCCTGAACACTGTAAAAACGATCAGGCATGACTGGAGAATTTGCAATTGAGGCTACGAGGCTGTGGCTAGAAGAAAGCAGAATAACAGACGATCTGATTGCGTTCGTACAGTAGAATTTCCTTGAAAATCTGCAGAAAAAGTGTTGGAGGACCCTCAGATGCCTACGTGGAGTTGCTAAACACTGGAGTACAGACCTAGATAATAAGGGTAGCTAATGGTAGGCCATATGTATGGCAGCAGGATTCGCCCCCTGCCACACCTATGGGAAAAGTCAAAATGGTTGTTCGCGAATTTTTACGATTACACCAGTCCCAATGTTTTGGCCTGCAAGCTGCCACAGATCTTTAACCTATAGATTATATGTATGTGGGCTGTTGAGAAAGACACCAATCCCCGTTGCCAGTACTACAAAAGCCTAGTTATCGACAGAATAAGGTAGTTTTGAAACCCTTCGCCGGGAAACTATAACATCAGCTTTGCTCCTATGTTTCCGGAGAAGGATTGAGGCTGTGATCGACGTTAAATGGGTTATTTTTGAGTGAAACTTGTTGATCGTAGTGTTGACATGGCCTGTTGAATTTCTTTAACAAGTCCATTATTTTTCGTTACCACTCTTTTTTTTTTCCTTAGAAAACTGTCAAATTTCTCCTGAACACCTGTATATACGTGCATGTGCAGTGTAAGTGTGTGTCTCGTGTTTGTGTGTTTGTTTTGTTTGTGTTTGTGTGAGTGTGGAAATCTTGTGTAATATGCATTGTGGTTATTTATGATGGCTGTGTGGCACTAAAAAGAAGTACCAGCGGTGTAAATATATAACACGATGATACATAAATCAGACACAGCTTCTCTTCTCTCTCTCTCTCTCTCTCTCTTATATATATATATATTATATATATATATATACTATATGTTGAAACATGGTTTTGTTTTAGAATGGCTTTTTGCGNAAAAAGAGAGAGATGAGCAAAACTCGTTGCTACGTTTTGTATTAAGCAACACCTCGACAAGAGCGTCGCCTCGGAAACACAAGGTTCGATACTGACCCTCGCGAATTCAGCGCATAAATAGCACAACGTCTTGTACGGTAAAGTAAGGAGCTGACGGTAGGCTGTTGCGCTCCACTTCAGATACAAAAAACAAGCTCCCTGATCAAGTGCTAGCGAAAAGGGGATAAACTCCCTTGGTTATCAGGCTGATATCGACAATATTCTTACGTTATAAAACCGAGTTGTGTGAATCGCAATATTTTTTTCAGTATCACTTCTTTTTTGAATTTCTAAATCTAGTTCTTTTGTATTTAACTTTGACTGCGCTGGCTTGGCCATGTCAGGAGGATGACAAAGGCCGCATCCCCCAACTGTATGGTGAACTAGTGGAGGCACCGGCCGGCAGGAGACCACGCCTCCGCTTCAAAGATGTCTGCAGAGAGAGACCTGAAGACATGCCGCATCTACATAGACACGTGGGAGGCTTGTGCAGAAGACCGTGCAACCTAGTACTAAGTAAAGTGAAGTAGAGTGGAAAAAAGCTGCCACAGAACAAAGAGCTAAAAGAAAGGAGAAACAGCAGCACTCACAACACCTACAGAAAGCATCACCTTTTGTTTGCAGCCATTGCACCAGAGACTGACATTTGAGGATCGGTCTGTTAGTTAGTGAAAGAGACCAAAAATAAGATAGTAAAAACAACAAAACAGAAAAAACAACAAAACAGGAAAAACAACAAAACAAAAAAACAACAACAAAACAACACCAACAAAAAAAAACTACGCCATCGTCTAGAATAGACGGAAGGTTGCCAACAATACAGTCTTTGACACATATGTTATTATCTGTTGGCAAAGTGTCACCATTTCTGGTTTTGGTTTGGTTTGGCTTGTTTTGTTTTACGGCATATCAATCTCGGTGGGTCATTTAATGCTGATAAAGTTTTGAAATAAATTAATTCTTAATGGATAATCAAATTTTGTTTATAAACTCATATTTTTCTATTCAATCTATAGATGGCACCCTAACAGGTACTACCACTCCGGGTCAGAGTGGACCAGGGAGCAATGGTGATGAAGGGAGTGCTTCACATTCCCCAAACCTCCAAAACCGGAACCTCACCATCAGATAGAGTTTAACGTCATTCCCAGGACATGTAGACCTGCAGCCACCGCCTTCTAGCACCCATATGATAAAAAGGTTGGGGCTTGCTTTAAAGGCAACTGGGACGGGGCAATCATATAGGTGCTAGGGCTTGTCGTGACCAGCCGATTGATTGGAGGAGGCCTCTCCGACCGCCAGTCTAGCTTTAGTAAGGATCTAAGTGGGGTGTTGCAAGTCATGGACTGCTCATCAACCAAGACCCCAACTTTAAGCATCACGAGTTGCCAACCACGGCCAACAGGTTACCCCATTTGGGGGAGTCTTACCCCTCTGCAGATGTGCAGTCGGTGTATTCTAACGCCCCAGCCGACAGAGCGGAAAAAGGGATAGTTAGTTATAAGTTTTAGTGAGAATCTCTAAACGTATAGACTTCTTTTTGACTGGCATGATTTTATTTTCAAGGTATCACTCTTTTTTTAATTTCTAAATCTAGTTCTTTGTATTTAACTTATTATAGTCTTCGACATATATGTTATTATCTGTTGGCAAAGAGTCAACATTTCTGAGATCAATATGCCGCCCTGTCGTCTGGGGCGTTAGGATGCACCGACTGCACCTCTGCAGAGGGGTAAGACTCCCCCAATGGGCCACCTCTTGGCCGTGGGTGGTGACCCGTGATTCTTAAGGATAGGGCCCAGGTGGATGGACAGTTCATGAGATGCAATACTCCACTTTGGCCCTATCTTGGGCTAGACGGCCGGTCGTAGAGGCCCCCTCCGATCAATCGGCTGATTACGTCAAGCCCTAGCACCTATATGATTTTCCCAACCCTATTTCCCTCATGGCAAGCCCCAACCCCTTTTTATCATATGGGTGCTAGAAGGCGGTGGCTGCGGGTCTATATGTCCTGGGAATGACGTTAAACTCTATCTGATGGTGAGGTTCCAATTCTGGAGGTTTGGGGAATGTGGAGCACCCCTTCATCACCATTGCTCCCTGGTCCACTCTGACCCGGAGTGGTAGTACCTGTTAGGGTCCCATCTATGGGTTAGATAGAAAAATGTATTTCTAAAAAAATTGTATTATACATTAAGAATTGATTTATTTCAAAATTTTATCGGCATTAAATGACCCACTGAGGTTGATATGCCGTAAAACAAAACAAACCAAACCAAAGATCAATATGTTGATCCTTTCTTTGATCCTAAATAGTCTATATTCCAAGAGAAAAAAAGGACTACGCAAAGACGAACAAAGAAAGAAGCAACATCTTTCTGTGCTGTGATGTGGTTAGATAAAACAGAACCGATCTCTTATAGCGAAATATTTCTTGAGTCTTTAATTCGCAATATAAAATCGGAGACCTTTTTTTTTCTCTCCATTCTGGCCTAACCTGTAAAGATCCTACCGTTACATAATCTCTCTATTTCTTTGCAAACATCAGGAATTGTCACATCAACAATACTCACCAACAAAGTAAGAATATTGATCTACGCTTGAGGGAAATAATATTATGTTGTACCAAGATGATTGTCGGTCTGTACGCTTGGTCAGCATGACCTCTTTTAAAGAAATAATCGAAGGAAAATTGTCCATGTGTCCATTCAACAATGTTTGATCATCTTCTTTGTTGGCCATTGATTGCAAAGTAATCCTTCATCTTTGACGGGCTAGCTTATTCAGAAGTGTGACTTGTACAACAGATGATTCTCTCGGCATCGAATTTCAATAATGTCTTCGTTCCAGGTTATGTAATCGGCTACGAATCAATAAAAAGTCTTACTTGTCGACCGGATACAGTTGGTAGAATATCTGCAGCATTCAGAAAGTAGTGAGTTCAATCCTCAAGAACAGGCTAGGTATTGGGCCAGATCATATGAAGCAGGGTGGAGAAGTGAGCATTATCCCCAAAATGATGTAGATATGAACGGGCAGATGAGGATTTTGTCTCTGCAATTTCAGTTTCAACACTGATAAGCATTAAATAAGCAACGCCTCATATATATTATATAATATATATATATATATATAATGACCCATATATATATATATATATATATATATATATATATATATATATATATGTATAAGTATTAACTTACCGGTGGGTATAATAAGAACGATCGTTGGAAGCGCACAATATCCAGAGGTTAAGGTTGAGAAAAAACAAATACAAAGTGCTCAATACAATG
>CM042152.1:5037757-5042757 GCA_023376005.1 Doryteuthis pealeii
AAAAAATGTGACATAGAAAAAGAAAGTAATTACGTGAGGAAACACACTTAAAAGAAGAAAGAAGTAACGGAGAAGGGTAGAAAGTAGGGAAATTAATTGAGACAATCAATGAAAATCATTAAGATAAAAATTAAAATAAAAGAAGGTAAATGCGATAAATTAGGGTATTACAACAGATTAAAGTAAAAGATAATAGGCAAAATGTATAAATAAAAATGGGAAAGAAAAAGGTGAAAGAAGAAAAGGAGTGTTCTAAATTAAATAGTTATTTCTTTTTGATTAACCTTAACCTTTGATTAACCTTGACCTTTGATTAACCTTGACCTTTGATTAACCTTAACTCCTAATTGTCTCCCCTGCCCGCTAGGGAATATTGTATATCTATACGAATGATGGGCATTTTGTTGAAATGTTATAACTGGTGTAATTGTTTTGATATTAAAACCTATCCAAACGGTTTATCAGTCTCGTCGTTCTACTCTATTTTTCAATTCAAGGAGCAATTGCTTCCTGGTCCACTCTGACCCGGAGTGGTAGTACCTATTAGGGTCCCATCTATGGGTTGAATAGAAAAACATGAGTTTATAAACAAAATTGTATTATGCATTAAGAATGAATCTATTTCAAAACTCTGTCGGCATTAAATGTCCCTCCGAGATTTATATGCCGTAAAACAAAACAAACCAAATCATTTTTCGTTTATCCACTCATATTTTTTTTACATTGGGGTATAATTATACTATTTTCTTTTTAAAGTGAACCTTTCTCATTCAATATATTTCTTTCTTCGTTTCTTTCTACTTTTCTTTATTTATCCATTGGTCCCTGGTCTACTCTGACCCGGAGTGGTAGTACCTGTTAGGGTCCCATCTATAGATTAAATAGAAAAACATGAGTTTATAAACAAAATTTGATTATCCATTAAGAATTAATTTATTGAAAAACTGTATCAGAATTAAATGACCCACCGAGGTTGATATGCCGTAAAACAAAACAAACCAAACCAAACCAAACCAAAACCAAAAATGGTGATGAAGGGGTGCTCCACATTCCCCAAACCTCCAAAACTGGAACCTCAAAATCAGATAGAATTTAACATCATTCCAGGGCATGTAGACCCTCAGCCACCGTATTCTAGCACCCATATGATAAGAGTTAGGTGTTGACATAATGGCAATAGGATTTGGGCAATCATATAGGTGCTAGGGCTTGACGTGGCTAGCCGATTAGTCGGAAGGGGCCTCCCCGACCGCCCGTCTAGCCCAAGAAAAGCCTAAAGTGGAATATTGCAAGTCATGGACTGCTCAGCCACCTGGGTTCTATCCTTAAGCATCACGGGTCGCCACCCACAGCCGACAGGTGGTCCCATTGGGGAGTCTTACCCCTCTGCAGAGGTGCAGTCGGTGTATTCTGATGCCGCAGCCGACAGGGCGGTAAACGAAAAATGAATTAATAAAATAAGAGAGACTGTAAGAAAGAAAGAATGAAAGATAGAAAAAAGAAAAAAACGATATACACTAAAAAAAAAAGAATAAAGAAAGAAGAGAAAAGAAAAGAAATGTTACATAATCTATGCGGTTGCATAAGATTATTGTCAATCCCCTGTATTTCTAAAGGGATGGCCCCTTTTCATATCACGGGCGGGACTTTCCATGGAATATTACAGACAGCCCGCAAAATACGTGAAGTTACGTGGGACCTGGTTCGGTCCTCAGTTTCAGTTTGGACGTCGGGCAGAGAAGATGTACTGCCTTAACTGGAACTCACTGCATACGCGCGATATGTTAGTCAGATGAAAAATATTTAGTTAAGAAATAAAAGCTTACGAAAATAACACGGTTTTGTGGTTGGTGAATGTATTAGTAACAAGACTGATCTAGAAGAAATGAGTTAAATGCGACCGACCACCAAGACGAAGTCCAGACTCTAGAAGAAACGTTAGAAGAATAGATAAAGTAAGAAAGTAAAGAAAGAGGTATGCAACAGAAAGAGGAAATAAAAGAATGAATACATTTTAAAACAATGCGATGAAAGAAACAGAAAAGATTTTTTTAAAAGAAAAACAAAAACAAAAACAAAAACAATGAATGAGAGAGAAGTATAAATGAATGAAAAGAAGGAAAAAAAACTTTTTTGAAATGAGATGAACAAAACGAAATTCATAAAAAAGATACAAATAAAAAACACATAATTTATTTAAAAATTAATGAATAACTAAAAAAAGCAATAATCTTTTTTTAAAAAAAAAGAAAGAAAACTAGAAACTAATACATTTTTAACATTAGATTATCCTGAAAATTTTACCCAAATTGTGATTTGTATGAAGTAATTTACGCACTAAAAGACCTAGATTATTTAAGATTTTACAAATTATAACAGTTTCGTGTTAGAAATCAATAACAAAAAACATTAAATACACTATGTGCAGAAAAATTAATACCTTGTTGATATTTATCAAAACGTAATATATTTTTTTCCAATCATGAAGTGCGTAAAAACTTGTTTAACTTGAGATTACATTGCCTTTTGTAGGGAAAGAAGTTTAACGTTATATGTCCGCATCTACGGGAGTTTGTAAGAATATAATTGAAAATAAATAAAGAAAGAAAAGTAATATTTCTCTGAATTGTTCAGATGAGACTTGATAATTAGTATCATTTGAATTATTCGGACTATTGTCCTCATCTTCATTGTTATCTGTACAACTCCGGCCTTCTTCGTGTATTTCCTGTCGGACTCGGGAACCTTTTTGGGCTCGGTAACCTTCTCGGACTCGGGAACCTTCTTTTCGAATGCGTAAACCTTCTTGTCGTAATCGGGAGCCATCACATAACTTCGAACCTAAAACCTTTATTCAGTCCCTTGGGGTATCCTGTTCTCATTGCGTTAACCATAGCTAGGGTACAGGTGTTAAGCTGTGTTAATTATTATTCTATGTTACTGCTGCCCATGACCAAGATTGAACCTGCAGTCTAGAGATAAATGTCACTTAGAACTGTATTAACCTAACTCTTTTATCGACTAGGGTATGTGTTCAATTGAACACATAGCCTAGTGGATAAAGTAGAAGGAAGAGAAGAAAGAAATTGAATAAGAAAGATTCACTTTGAAAACAAAATAGTATGATTATACTCCAATGTAAAACTAGTATGAGAGAATAAACGAAAAATGAATGAATGAAGATAGGAAGACAAAAAAGAAAGAAAGAAAGAAAGAAAGAAAATGGTAAACTTGGAACAGAGATGAGAGGAACTAGCAGAAAAGAAATTCGCAGAAAGAATTTAGATTCTGTATTATCTGCCTGGGTGATTCGATGAAAGATATCCGTAAAAAAAACTCGATGAAAATCAAAACCGCCATTGTTTTTCTCTTAAAGATTTTGTCAAAGTGTGCGATGCAAATTCCGTTTCGTTGACGGGAATTATTCCTGATTTTCTAGTATCGAGTAATAAAAGTCAATGACAGAACAAAGGAGCAACACATCTACCTCTAGCTGTTGAGATGCAATCACTTGGATCTTCATGAACGTGTCAAATATCGTACGGAAATATTGTTTGGTTTGTTTTGTTTCACGGCATATCAACCTCAGTGGGTCATTTAATGCCGATAAAGTTTTGAAATAAAGTCATTCTTAATGGATAATCAAATTGTGTTTATAGACTCATGTTTTTTTCTATCTAACCCGTAGAGGGAAACTCACATTTCGGGTCAGAGTGGACCAGGGAGCAATGGTGATGAAAGGGTGCTCCATATTCCCCAAACCCCCAAAACTGGAACCTCACCACCAGATAGAGTTTAAAGTCATCCCCAGGACATGTAGACCCTCAGTCACCGCTTTCTAGCACCCATAAGATAAAAAGGGTTGGGGATTGCCATAAGGGCAATAGGGCTGGGGCTTGGGAAGTCATATAGGAGCTAGGGCTTGACGTGACCAGCTGATTGATCGTAGGGGGTCTCTCCGACCGCCCGACGGAAATATGTGCATATCCAATTTATAGGTACTGTATACATAGTAGTGTAAAATAGGGATATCCACTATTCACTATAATGTGTTCTTAATCAGTGTTTTCTCTGTCTCTGTCTTTATCGTTGTCTATCTACGTGTATTTATGTCTCCCTACCTCTCCATCGTTCAAATCATATAGAGCAGTTCAAATCCTGGACGAGACTGTTTGCATTTCACGTAGCACTAATACTCTTGTGAAATGTATGAATCAAACAATTCTCCCTCTAGCTATAGACAAATAGTAAAAAAGGCTGGGTTAGGCTACCAGTCTAGGAGAAGAAGAAAACTGAATTCAAACAAGTTAAAGTCCGTTTAGGAAATTAAGCCCGTCTCACATCTATATATATATAAAAGAAAGTTTGGTACCTACGTGTCGACGTATAACTCAGAAAAGGGATGTCACTCAGATTCGAAATCTTGCATACACCTTAATATCCCTATAACTAAGAAACACACCAAATTTGGTTATTGGTTTCTACTGATTAAGGGTTCTAATTAATTAATTAAACAAAAATCAAAATATTTGCAATAATCGTGGTAAGGCTGCTGCCGCTATTATAAAAAAAATTAGCTGGCTGCTGCCTATTTCAGCAGTGATACAAAATGGCCGCACGGCACCGCCTGCTGTTAATTTGAAATAGACAAATTCGTGCCCTAATCGTTTTAGCTCGGAATTTTTTGCACTTTTTGGGTCGAATCTTAGAAATAATTATTTGGTTAGAAATAAAATAAAATAATATTTCTAAATATATAATTTGTATGTGGTTTTATCGATTGAATTTTTTTACAGCGAATTAAATAACAATAATAAACGAAAATATTTAACGATTAATAATGATTCAACTTTTTATCTTTATTAATTCTCTCATTTTAGAATAACATATATCCATTTTAATCAATAATCAATAGGGCGTCCTGCGATGATCCAACTCGCGATTCACCAATAATGGATCTGCGAGACTAATTTTTACCCCGCTCTACCCAAGCGACACTG
>CM042152.1:5047757-5052757 GCA_023376005.1 Doryteuthis pealeii
ATTTATGATGGCTGTGTGGCCACTAAAAGAAATACAGCGTGTGTAAATATTAACAACGATGATACATAAATCAACACAGCTCTCTCTCTCTCTCTCTCTCTCTCTCTCTCTCTCTCTCTCTCTCTTTATATATATATATATATATATATATATATATATATGTTGTAAACAAGGTTTGTTTAGAATGGCTTTTTGCCGATAATTTTTGGGAGAATAAGTGCTTAATTGGAGTCGTACCTAATTTTGAAAACTAATTAATTACTAATGAATTAGGCGGGAATACCTATTAAATTTATGGCTAAACAAATCGAGAAAAAAAAATATTATATACACGCGCGTGGAAACAATCTTATCATCACAGCCTTCACGCATTTCCACGCACACGCTCATGACACCATATACATACGCACAAGGAAGCTCGTGATGTAATGGTTAAAGTCATGGGAAATGGACTCATCGCCCGGAGTTCAAATCCTGGACGTGGTAATTGCATTTCAATTAGTGCTAATACCCTTGGGAAAGGTATTAATCCTACTCTTCCTCCAGATATGGGTAAATAGCAGGGCAGACTGAGTTCTTTAACCATGGCTAGGTAACCAGTCTAGGAGTAGGAAAACTCTAAATTCAAAACCTGTTGAACTCCGCTTAAGAAATTGACCTTGTGTCACATCCCCCTGGTAAATAGATATACATACGCACAAACAAAAATACGCACACGTACAAACAAAAAGAGCATTCGACATCACGTAAACACGCAAACATGCAACACGAGAATACACTTAAAAACACATTTGACCATTTACACCATTTCTGTCATTTAAAAAAAACTATATCATTTACCTGATGAATGCTTTTAGCAGGAAACCATTGGTAGTAATATCGTTCCCAAATAAATGAATAAAAGCTAAAACTTTTATTTGTCACTTCATTCAACTATCAATGCTCTATCACAGATATTGAGCACGCTTCTAATAACACTGTACGTTGGATTACTATTACTTTTTCTAGTATACTAGTGCCAACCATACACATTAATATATATATATATATATATATAATATTTTTGGATGTTTGTCTTTTTTATAGTTTTTTTTAGAAACATTGTTGAATAAAGTATATATTATTATTTATATTTTTGTTTGAAGGCAATTACAATGCATGTATCGCATAAAATTCGATACTTTATAGAAAATAAACTAGACAAGTGTAATCCCGGCAAAGGATCGCTCGGTGTGTAGAACATCGTACAGACTGTTTCGACTTTATTAAGTTTCATCAGCGATGTATACTAACGATTTCCCTCCGACAGTATACATGCATTGTAATTGCGATACATGCATTGTAATTGCCTTCAAGCAAAAATATAAATAATATATATATATATATATATGTGTGTGTGTGTGTGTGTGTGTGTGTGTGTGTGTGTGTGTGTGTGTGAAAAATGTTAACACTACTCCATCGCCTCTTGTAGACTGAAGGATGCCAACAAAATGCGGTCTACCACAGGTGATGAAATCAAAATATTTTCAAAGTGAATAACGAGAGAAGCGCCAACAAATATGCACCAACAATTTGGCGCCAGGTGTTTTGGCGAAGCATTCGAAGTCGTGAATGTGATTCCGTTTTCAGCCAGCTAGTCTATCTAGTATTTCATCACTTACAGTGACGCATGCAAAAATGTAAATTCTGATTATTTGGTGTGGCTTATCCACCGAATTCTTATTTTCTTATGAGTGTAGTCACCTCATCTAAATAACGGACCACTCTGTCTTTTTATTATTAAATGTAATAAAAAGTACATGCTAAACAAAAAATATAACGTTCAGGTTATATATTAACAAAAGACGATAAAAACGGCGTATCCAAATGAAACCTACATTGATTAAGACCTCCACAAAACTTTTCGCATCACTTAAAAAATGGCTAGGCAATCTTTGGAATATGCTCAACTGAAACTTTATACTAAGCTACGGTCCGCGGGACAGATTCGGCCCGTGAAGACATTTCATCAGACCTGCCGATGGTAATGGAATCTATTTGTTAAAACGTACGGAACGCGAGCGGGGGGGGGGGCTGATTTCCCCCTAGTTGATATGGTTTCTTTTCTACTGATCATCATCATTATGTCACGCGCGCAGCACGGATATCCATGACAGTCTTTCGCCAACCTTCCCTATTACTCATGGCCCCTGGGAGGTCCTCTGTGCACCATCCAGAGTCTTCGCATAGTTGGTCAATGTAGGTCCTTAGCGGGCGTCCAACGTTAGCATGTCCATGTGTTGGCTTCCACAGGAGAACGTCGCTTATGAGGTCATCCCCGCTTCTCCAGCAGTGTCCTGCATGTCTAGTCCGTCTCACCCGGATGGTTTTAATTAATTACCTACCCACCTATTCAAATAAAGTCCTAATATTGTTGTAATATGAATCCTGCTCAGTTATAATGAACGAACCAATAGCTAAGATGACAGTGGTGGGAGGGCCGCTGTAAGCTGTTAAAAGCAAGCAATGTGAAAATATTCAATCAAGTTTGCTGGATACGATCGAACAAGATTATATTTATTTATTTATTTTATTTTCATGTCATTGTGACATGAAATATTGTTATTGATGTGGCCAGATCTATTCTCAAGAGAATATTTTGTTAAATCTAATATTTCTTCCTGTTCAAATATTCGATAACTTCTCATTTCTTGTGCATGCAAATCATTCAGTGGCTAACACACACACACACACACACACACACACACACACATACATACATACACACAATATATATATATATATATATATATATATATATATATATATATATATATCAGAGATTAAATATTATGTATTTAATATCGCGTAACTGCAGTTTCATGCGGCGTACTTGCAATCCTCAGACGGTCAAAATATTAAGATTAAAAAAAAGGTGTGTTGTTTCGGGGTATTAAATCCATAATATTTCATTCTTGATTCTAAACCTGAACGGCCATTTTAGCATTGAACACATTCATATGCTAATACATTTCACATTCATTCTCCATTATATATATATATATATATATATATATATATATATATATATATATATGCTTCAAAAATTATTTCTATTTATTTTTTCCTTTTTTCATTTGTATAATATATGTGTGTGTGTGTGTGTGCGTCTGTTAGTGTGTGGCTTTGTTATTATTGAATGTATACCTACGTATACACACAAACTTATACACATGCACACACACACACACAAACACACTCACACACACACACACATATATATATATCCAATCATACACATCCCATGTCTATTGAATTTTTAAAAAAATTTTTCGATTTTCCTTGCATTTGAAACATCTTCACCTGATGATTGCATCGCATGAAACCAATATGGTCGTGAATGTTCCCTTGTCACCTATAAATAGATATGTAAAACCTTTATATATCTATTTTATTATATTATACAACAGCTCTATTTTATATTGGGCTCTCTACTAATAATACTGCCTTTGGTACGCCATTCCAGCAAAAGCTGAAACAGTGACCATCTCACACACTCACACACACACACACTATATATATATATATATATATATATATATATATATATATATATATATACCAACCCATCCACACGGGCATGATACGACACAAGGTCAATTTATAAAGCGGAATTTAACAGTTTTGAATTAAGAATTCTCCTTCTCCTAGAATGGTGACCGTGCCATGGATAAAGTGTCTTACTATTTATCCATAGCTGCAGGAAGAAAAGCTGGATGCTTATCTTTCCCAAGGGGATTAGCGCTATGTGAAATGCAAACAGTCCCTACGAGGATTTGAACTCGGGTCGACGAGCCCATTTCCTACGACTGTATCTAATACATCACGTGACTCTAACTCACACATCCATATATTTGATATGAAATAAAGAAAATGGAATTACTTTTTTGTCTCCCCCTCGTATATTCTCTATCAGCATATATTTGTTACAATTCATGAGAGATCATGAATTGTGAACATACCTGTAGCTAGGAATTTATATTAAGGGTCGTTAACTTTGGGATCAGGGAGTTTCCCCGAAAAATTACTGGTGACTCTTAAAAACGCTTGATCCTTAGCGGCGCGATTTGGGCGCCTTGACAGACACGTGATAGTTTTTAGTCAGAGTTAGTGAGATGCGACCTAGAATTTGTAGAATAGAGATCGTCTCTCCCGGGTTCCAATCTCAATTCCCGCGGTGGAATCAACCAATATGGGCTTGAAGAAAATAAAGCTTGATCAAGCAAACCCAGGTTTTGTTGTGTTTATTAAATTAAGACAATGTCCAGCTTAGTCCAGCCCAAGAAAAATTAGCAAGGAAGAAGGATCCAGCAGAGAGAAGTCAACTAGACAAGAAAATGACCACCCAAGCTGGGAAGCGGTAAACAGAAATGAAACTACCAAGTCAGATCACCTATATCAAATATATATGATTGTCTCTCTATTATATACCCGATGTTATAAGGGCTATACAACAGACTAGCAGCAGCTACCCGTCGTCGCCTGGGTAGAGGGGAATTTTTTTTAAAAGTTAGTCCCGCAGATCCATTATTACTTAATTGTGAGTTGGATCCTCGTTGGATGCCCCATTAAAATCCCCATTAAAAAATTACCTTGCATTGATCCAGACACTCTGAAAATAAACGTTAATTCAAAATATTGAATGCAAAAAAAAATATTCCATTCTGTTATTATCTAAATTTTATTTTTTGATCCTTTTCACAAATTGTTGTGGGGTTTTAAGATGTCAAAATAAAACAAAATCACGGGTAACAAATGTAAGAAAATGTATTAACAAAAGAGTAGACAATTACAGTACAGAGAAGTGGGAATTACGTCTGACAAATAGAGTTAGGAGCTGATTCGCATTGGCTTCCGTCAAACCATAATTGTTCCTGTTACTTATAGTAACCGTCGGCGCATTCTACTATAGTCTATAGGGTATATCACCTATAACACAAATATAAATCAAATCTTTATTA
>CM042152.1:5055257-5080257 GCA_023376005.1 Doryteuthis pealeii
ATTGAAAAGAATGTTAGAGCTAAAATTGTTCTTAGTGAGCAAAAGAGAGAAAGAAAGAAAAGAAGAAAAATAAGAAGAAAAAAAATTAAAATGTAGTTTGACTTTAAAAGAATAAGGTACGAAATAACTGTTTTACTTAGAAGCTGGTGTCTTAGAGACAAACCTTGAATTCTATAAGTTCAGGTTTGGTTGGTTTGGTTGGTTGGGTTTTACGGCATGTCAACCCTTGGGTCATTTTATGCCGAATACTTGATAATTTGGTATAAAAAGTTTTGAATTAATTTCATTTTTAATGGATAATCAATTTTGTTTATCAATTCATGTTTTCTATTTAACCCATAGATGGGACCCTAAAAGATACTACCACTCCGAGTCAGAGGGGACCAGGGAGCAATGGTGATGAAGGGGTGCTCCACATTCCCCAAACCTCCAAAACTGGAACCTCACCATCAGATAGAGTTTAACGTCATTCCCAGGACATGTAGACCCTCGGTCACCGCCTTCTAGCACCCATATGATAAAAAGGGGTTAGGGCTTGCCATAAGGGCAATAGGGTTGGGAAAATCATATAGGTGCTAGGGCTTGACGTGACCAGCCGATTGATCGGAGGGGGCCTCTCCGACCGCCTGTCTAGCCCAAGATAGGGCCAAAGTGGAGTATTGCAAGTCATGAACTGCTCATCCACCTGGGTTCTATCCTTAAGCATCACCGGTCGCCACCCACGGCCAACAGGTGGCCCCACTGGGGGGGTCTTATCCCTCTGCAGAGGTACAGTCGGTGCATTCTAACGCCGCACCGACAGGGCGGTCTATCAACTTAAAAAACTGGACTATCTATCCACATGCCAGCGTCCTCAAAACGGTCATTTTGTACAGACGTCATAGTATCTTACCATTCAATAATTCTGTGGATGATGAGCCCAAAGATGGTAATCTGAACATTAGCTACATATATGAGTGTAACCTCCCCTTGTTAATTTCCCTTTGAGAAATCCATATGTTTTGGTCGGCCATTTTCATTTCACCGTAAATCAATACAACTGCATGTTTTATCGCGAAAATATCATAAAAATGTCCTTAATAACAATTAAGTTAATTTCAAATAATGCGCAAGCACAATTAAAACACATTTTATGATATTTTTGTGTTAAGACATGCAGTTGTATTGATTCGAACAAATTCGTATTTTCGGTGTAGATTTACGGTAAAATGAAAAGGACCGACCAAAACATATGGCTTCCTCAAAGTGAAATAAACAAGGGGAGGTTACTCTCACTTATGTAGCTAATGTTCAGATTACCCAAAAGTTTTGTATTATCTTGGTAACATGCGTCGCAGTACAGCAGCACCGGAAGCTTTAACCCTGATCGTGTGAGTAACGAACCTAATGCATACCTGTCATACCTAATGCTCTAAGGCCATCAGCCACCGCCTCCTAGCACAAAATATTGTTAGACTAATACTAACAAGTAAACATTTGTAATATTATACTAAAAAAACACTTAAACTTTTGTTAGACACGTGAAATAAAATTTAATTTTGGCAGTTTCTTTTTCTTTCCTGGTATCAGGAATTGTTTCTTATTGGCACATGAATTTTCTTTTTGTTTATGAAATTATTCGCTATTGACATTTTTCATTAAAATAAGTTTATAGTAAAATTTACATAGCGAATAATTTCCTTTTATTTTTTGTTTTGTTCTTCTATTTTCATTTATTTTATTTTCTAAAAATATATTTAACTCTCAGTTTTAGAAAGTTTATACTGTACTAGACGCGCGGAGTATCAGGAATAGCGTCGTAGGAAGTGGAACCGGGGGCTGGGTGCAGTTCCTGGACGCTAAAGTCCTTGAGATGCCACAAATACTATCAGCTCCCCAGATCAGATTACCCAATCTGTGCTCCCCGTTGGCGGGGACCGGTATTTACTCATGAATCTTGCGATTACTAGGCGGATGCTCTACAGACTGAGAGCCGACTCTGCTTACTAGACTCCTGGTGAGGATCGAACCCACTAGTAATTTGCGATATGATTCTACAGACCATTGTGCCATGTCTTGACGCCAATTATATTGGAATAATAAAAACGGGAATCTTTAAAGAAATCAGGAACCATTTATGATTCTTTTTTTTTTTTTTTCATCTACCCCTTATCACATCGCTCCTGTTTATCTACGTGGGGGACACTTTCTCTACGTATGCATCTCTCGATAAAAACTCATGAAGTTTTGCCATGAGAGAAATTCGTAGGGACAGTCATCAGGGATTGGTGTGTACAGTCGATTAATCGGAGGGGTTCTCTCTGATCGCCCGTGTAGCCAAAATAAAATCCAAAGGGCATTATTGCGTGTAATGGAAAAGTCACAAGGATTCCGTCCATAAGCTACCCACGGTCAAGAGTTGGCTCCATTGGGTGGCTGGGGTCTTACAGGATCAAAGTGTAGTATCTGTTCCAGATTCTATGCTTTGAGACTTGCCTTCTATACCCGGCCTCGGCTGGGGGTCCAGTGTGCTTCGGCCTCTGGACCGATAAAGTACAATTAATAGCATCGATACAGGGGGACCATCCCCCCAGATCGATGCAATTTTTATGTGCCCACGTAAAAACGAGACCTTGTGTCCAGCCCTCATAAGTGGGATGAGCAGGCAAATACCCTTACTCCTCTGGAAAGGTGCAATTGGTGTATTCCACAGCTCTAGCCGACATAGCGGTTCTTACACTTAATTACATATGATATTCTCGCACTAATTATATAGACCTAGGTGTTGGTGTTGTGTGTCAGAAAGTTGTCATTTTTACACCTGAAAGATAAGGCGAGTTTTACACTGGTCTTCACGGGTTGTTGAATGCTCTGATGAAGACCACTGTTTATAAAGTGTCTTTTACAATAGTCTCCTTTGTAATACTAAAATGATTTCAATTGAACTATACATTATAAACCCCACAAGTTGAAACAGATATCTGTTAGCACAATATTTAATATTGTCGTTTTATTTATATACCACGTACTGTCAGATTTATTCAATGTTATATACTAGCAATAATTGTTCCAATGATAATAAAAAAAAAGCGAAACCTTTTATTCATTCATTTATCTCTCTCTCTCTCTCTCTCTCTCTCTCTATATATATATATATATATATATATATATATATATATAGGTAGATAGATAAAAGGTAGCTTACCGGTGAATATGGACATGATCGTTGGAGGTGCACAAAATCCAGGGGTTAAGTCAGTTATATAACAAATACAAAGTGCTCAATACAAAGTAGAGCAAATTTATTAAAGAAATGGATACAATAGAAACCTACTCGAGTTTCACCATTAGGATCTTCAGGGTTACATCCAGTGAATTAATCGGTACCTCGATTTATTCAGTGGATTTAACCCTGAAGATCCTAATGGTGAAACTAAACTCGAGTAGGTATCCATTTCTTTAATATATATATATATATATATATATATATATATATATATATATATGTGTGTGTGTGTGTGTGTGTGTGTGTGTGTATGTATATATATAATGCATAAGGTTTACATATATTTAGTAAGTCATCTTTTATTTTCATGAAGACGCAGGATTTATTGACCAGACTCCAAACTAGAATTCCGAAAATGAATGAAAGTTTTTCCTTTTCTTAATTTGACCAACCCAAAAATAACAACGGATATATTTTTGCTTAAAAATGGTGTTTTACTTTATATTCATTTAGTTATTTATTCATTTATCTATTCTAACATTTATATCCTAATTGTTATATATATATATATATATATATATATATATATATATATATATCTCAACAGATATTACAACGGTAAGAGACGGATTTTATCTTCTCTAATAACTTATAGAATAATTATATTAACTTGATGCTTCAAAGGAATCTAAAAATAGATGAGAAAAACTTTCTATCAGGGACTCCACTCTCAAAAAGTGTTTTAATACTTTTGAGAGGGGTCACTTGTAAAGGATCTTTCATTTATCACCCTCATTTCATTCATTTTCATTTCATCCATTCATTCATTTTACTATTAATTTTTAACTATATATATATATATATATTATATATATATATATATAAAATATTAAATTCGAAGGCAATACAATGCGTATAAAAATAAAGACAAAAATATGTTTTTTATGTCTTATCGATTTCGAAGCAAGAGCTCATCATCAGAGTTTATTTTCAGAAATGACGTGCATATATTTTTATCTGTGTGGTTTTAATTTCTCTTCTTATTTCCTTTTCCTCTCCTTTTTTTCCCGTTCTTTCTTCTTCTCCTCCTTTATGAATGGAATGGGTGAATAATTGTAATTTCTTATTTCTCTCTTTTTTTTTCTTTTTTTTAAAAGTTTGTGGGTAACGAATATTCTTAATATCGGCTGTCATATATATATATATATATATATATATATATATATATATATATATATGAATTTGATATATTGAAAAAACAAATGACGTTTACAAATGCTTGGGATCATCAGGAGAGAATGTGCACCGTTTCGGGGCCTTCCACTCAACGGTTTTAAACGGTACAAATTCTCTCCTGATGATCCCAAGCATTTGTAAACATCGTTTGTTTTTTTCAATATATCAAATTCACACTGTCGGATTAATTTCCTTTTATTTCACATATATATATATATTCGACTTTTACCTATGTAGTATGTAGATTTCTGCTGACTGAATTATATCTAGTATTAGTATTAATAGTAGTAGTCCTAGTTATAGCAGTAGAAGTAGTAGTTCTTTTTGTATAAGTAACATTCATTGGAGGCTGGTTCTCTGTGAAATCGTTAGCAGAAACCGAGTAGCCTAGTCGGTATTATCCCGTATGATAAGAAAGCCGTGAGACAATATAATAGGCTTTGTTCTTATCTAACACGTATGGAGTCAACGGTTAGTAAGCTTATCACAGTTTCTTTCATTGTCGACATTTTAATCCGAAATTCGTCATCGTAGAGAAAGAAAATAGTTTGGTGAATATAAAAGTGTATACATATACGAAACATAAGAATGTATGAAACACATAAATGGTAAACTACATTAGAAAATAAAATACCTTTGAGAAAATAAAGACATGAGCAAATATTACAAAAAGGAAAATAAAGAGAGTGAGAAGTAGATTTTGTGGTTTCATTTGGTGAATATAGGAAACAAAGACAAAAGATTTACTTGTAAACTGTAAGAAATAGTTGCGAGGTAACCCTACTTCGTCCGATGGTTAACTCTTAACATCCTGTTGAGATTTTTCTAAGTCCAGAGCATTCCTATAAGGATGTATAAGAAAATGGCTAAAAATGACCTTTGCATCTAAAAGTTACCTATTATTTCCCTTAAATCAAAGATTTCAACATATGTTTAACATTAAATTTAAACAAAGGCTATTGTTTGGGGCTGATTAGTTAAAAACGAATGTGACATCCAGCCGGGTGGAATGAGGTGGTATAGGACTTTAAGAGTTAATCATAGAATACGCGACTTCAATCGCCAATTCTATAGCGGGCAAGCACCTTCCGTTTTATTACTGTTTTTTTTTTATATATATATATAAATGGAGGCGCGTGGTCTAATGGTTAGAGACGTGGGAAATGGACTCGTCGACCCGAGTTCAATTCCTGGATGACCAATTTCCCATGGCGCTAATACCCTTGGAAAAGGTATGAATTATACTCTCCCTCCAGCTATGGGCAAATAGCAGGACAGACTGGGCTCTTTAACTATGGCTAGATAACCAGTCTATGAGAAGGAAAACTTTGAATTCAAACCTGTTAAACTCCACTTAAGAAATTGATCTTGTGTCACATTCTGCTCGTGCAGAGGGGGTTGGTATATATATATATATATATATAATATATATATATATATATATATATGAGGAATAACAGATTGACTAAATCCGATAAAATCAAAATGTGATTGAAAATTGAGGAAAAATGGATAGAACACAAAACAACTTCATTCAATTGATATTTCATCTTGGTGTGTAACGAAGCTTCGTCAGATGATTTATGTAAATAAACACACACACACACACACACACTCTCTCTCTCTCTCTCTCTCTCACACACACACACATACACACACACACACATATATATATATATATATATATATATATATATATATATTATATATATATATATATGTCAACCCCTCCGCACAAGCAGGATGTGACACAAGGGGATATTTTAAGCGGAGTTTAACAGGTTTTAATTTTTTCTTTCTATTAGATTGGTTGTCAGTTAAACAAAGTTAAAGAGCCGAAACTGTCCTACTATTTACCCATAAATGGAAGGAGAATAGTTGAATTTATACCTTTCCCTACCAATAATTCGAATATCTTTGTATGTATACTCCCAACTCCCAACCCCCCTCCCCACACACAGAGAAATGACGCCGACATGCAACACCCACTTTGGCCCTTCCTTACTCAAGACCAGCGGTGGGAGAGGCTGCCTCCGAACAATCGGCATATTTTATTGCACCAACACTACTGACCTTATGTAAAACCTCGAAGTCTTTTTATCATATCTATGCTAGAAGTGGGTATATGACGTTAAACACCATCTGAAAATGAAGTTTCAATGTTGGAACCTTCGGGAGTGTGAAGTACCCGTTCATCACCGTTACTCCGCTATGAACCTGAATGGTAATACCTGTTAGTACCATCTAAGGGTCAAATATGAGAAAAAGTGTTTAGAAAATATGTATAAAAATTGAGTTTAATAATGTTGAATGCCCATCAAGAATGAATAGAACAAAAAGTACTCGGTATAAAATAACAACACAAGAGTTGTCATGCCGTAAAATTTCCAACAACAAATCAATAAACCAACCAACAGAAAGGACTTGAAACAAGCCGAGTACACCTATTTTTACGCCTACGATTTAAAGATATCAGCGGGAGAGACATGAGAGTATGTCACATTGACATAAACATGTGGCAGGTAGATGCAAAAAAATCGTGCGGCCTGGCGCCTTAAGGTTAATAAATGCACGGAGAGGAGTGAGGTACGGAGAGCCAGAAGGAAGGAGAAAAACAGCAGACCCAGAAAGTGTCACAGTTTGTGTGCAGTCGGTGCACCAAAGTCTGTCACTTGCGAATTGGCCTGCAGATGCAGATAATTTATTTATTTATTTATTTATTTATTTTTGGACACTACGCCATTGTTGTTTGTGGACAGAAAGGTGCCAACAACAACAACACCTATTTGAATTTAGATTTCCTTCTCCGTTTTGATCGATTTGATCCTGTTTTCGGATACTAGCTAGTTTGACCGTTTGGATCAGGAATTTATTTTCTATTTTTCATATGAAATCATTTCTTAATTTTTAGTTCGCAAACCTCTCTAAATTACCGGAAAATATACTTCCCTATTTGCTCTCTATGGTGTGTGATTCTATCACAAGGTTGAACACATGACCTTGCCCGGGGGATAAATACGTATTCACAAAACATAGTATTGTAATACTGTCGGTGATACAGTTGTTCAAGTGTTGGCCGATATTGTCTAATGTTTGTCATAATAATAATAACACTGACGCTTATACTGACATCAAGTGGTCTGGCATATTGACGTATTAAAATAAAACTGGCAATTATCAGGTGGGTTGGTGAGCTAGCCCTCTCCTGGACAAACATTATGTATATATATAATAAAAAAGAATATATATATATATATATATATATATATATATATATATATATTATCGGCAAAAAGCCATTCCAAAAACAAACCGTGTTTACAACTTATCATATCGTCGTGTAATAAAAGTCACTAGAAGAGGAATATTAACCTACTCTAAACAAATCATAAAATCTAAGAAGTCCGTTTAGTGTAGGGGTTTTGGGATCGGCCTGTCAGCCTGGCAGTCCGGTTTCAAATCACGCACAGGGCGGTCTTCCGATCTATAGCTCTGCTGATGAGGCCTAATAGGCCGAAATGTACATACAGAGATTGATTTTTCTCGATTTGTTTAGCCATACATTTAATAGGTATTCCCGCCTAATTCATTATTAATTAATTAATTTTCAAAATTAGGTACGACTCCAATTAAGCACTTATTCTCCCAAAAATTATCGGCAAAAAGCCATTCCAAAAACAAACCGTGTTTACAATATATATATATATATATATATATATATATATATATATATATCCGTAGAGGAATCAGTAAGATTGCAATCTAGTAATTTTAAGAGCATATGATTTACGCAGCAAATACTTTAAAACATACCATATTTGACGGCATATAAGACGCATCCCCGTTTCACCTGGTCAGATTCTGGAAAAAAGGATTTTAGAGTATTTAAGCATATATTGTTGAAAACAATTTAGCTGTGCATTACACAAGCAGAAACATAGCTGTATAAAAGCAATTTGGCAGTAAAGGCAAGCAATAAGGATACACAAGTAGGTAATATAAGACGCACCCCGATTTCACCTGGTCAGCTTCAGGAAAAAAGGTTTTAATGTATTTAAGCATATATTGTTGAAAACAATCTAGCTGTTCATTACACAAGCAGAAACATAGCTGTATAAAAGCAATTTGGCAGTAAAGGCACTTCATTTCAGCCCGAGTAATACATAAGCATTGACAATATTTTTTCTTTCTTTCTTTTGGAAGTCCATCGCAGACGACAATGACGTCACTCCATATCTTCATTTGTGCATCCTATGGTGGATCAAAAGTCCAATTCTGGACTTGCAGATGCGGTCACACACATTGCAGGGAGGATTTCCATCTACATTTGGTTGTTCATGACGACGAAGACGTCGACGCTCTGCAGTCTTGTTTATCTCATTATTTAGCTGTTTCGCTCCTGTGCGGCAGGTGTCTCGCCAACCGTGTCTATTGGAGGCCAGATCTTCCACGCTTGAAGGTAGGATGTTACATTGTATTTACCTCGTACCCCACTTTACGGGTTAGGCACAAGGCCCTATTAACGTGGGACCATCCACAAACCAAATCTTATGGGTGGCGGGTGAAAAATTGCGTCGATCCCGTCGGCATTCCCCCTTAAGGGGGCGCCTCAGGCACTGAGCAATAAACCCAGCCCTGCCCCTTTAACTCAAGGGGGCAGGTATTGCCTGGGTGATAGTCCACTGGGATCAACGCTATTAACTTGTAAAGATCCAGGGCAGAAGCCACTGGACCCCTACCCTGTTGGGCGGGTTTACATACTTGACTACATTTCTTGAGTGTTGTCTTAATTTGGTTTGGATAAATAAGAGAATCGGTAGAGATTCCTAAGATTTGTCGAAAAGTCAGTCGACGAGCCCCGTTAGAAGCTCGCAGGGCAAATCACAAATCAACAAAGAACTATACGTCGAAACTCCGGAGAGTACACGGTATCCTTTCATTGCAATTACTACCAGTCAACTCTGACCCGGAGTAACACCCGTAAGAATCTCATCTTTGGTTTAAATACATATGTTTAATGATTATTCGTATTGAATAGGTCCGTGTGCTCCCGCCCGATCAAAAGAACTCTTAAAAACAAGTGCACAAAAATATAGATATAAACGTACAATGAACGCGATTCCATAACCTCTTGGCATAATATAATCCTATAAGGGTTGCCATGCTTTTAAAATTCCACAATCTTATGACAATGGAGATTATGTAACTCTGTCTGTAACCAAAACTACGTCACCACTGACGTCACGATTTCCTTAGTTATTTAAGTTATATTCTCAACGATTATGAAATAGTCGTTATCTAATGTTAATTTGCATTTAATTTATTAACGATAAGCTCTATTAAAGTGTAGCTGAGTTTGATTTGCCGCAAAACTACCCATATTACTAATGCATTTAAAATCTTGAAATATGTATTATATATCTGTAAGAAATATAGATTTACATAATATACAGTGAGAATGATTTGCATAATGATTTTAACAAAACTGGGTTTAATAAATAATTATTTAAATCTAATGATTTCTAATACTATCAGGTCATTCACAAACGTATTAAAATCCGACCCTATATAAAATTTTATATAGAACTCAATTAAAACAATATTAAAATAAGGAATATTTCATATTCGTTCTTATTTAGTTTTGTTAGTCTTTTTAATTTAATATAATATTTTATTACATTAAAATTTAAATGATTGTGACCAGGGGTGCATACTTTTCGAGTCAATATAATATAGATATATTAGAATACTTATCTAATATTTATTACTTTCAAAGAGATCTATTTGATTTACAGATGCGACTCTAACAGTGCGAATCTGGAAAGGAGGCGGCCTAATAACATTCTACCGGTGGAACATATATAATGTTGCGAAACCCGAAATCTGTATGGATGCTTGTGTAACATCACCAACTATTGCCCTCATCTTTATTGTTATCTGTACAATGTTTTGGCTGATGTGTCCTCTGGCCTTCTTCAGATATTTCTTGTCATAATCGGGAGCCATTACGGAACTTTGAACCCAATCCTTTATTCAATTCATGGAGGTATTCTGTTCTCATTCCACTAGCCATAGCTGGGGTACAAGTGTTAAGCTGTGTTAATTATTATTCTATATGTTACTGTCACCCTAGACTAGGATTGATTTATAACAATAAAGAAGAGGGCAATAGTCAGAATAATCCAAATAATACTAATTATCAAGCCTCATCTCAAAAATTCAGAGGAATCACTAACTTTTATGATTTTGTTTTATCTTTATGCCATAAAATATTGATTTAGATAAATTTTGCTAACAGTATTCATAATAATATTACACAAAGAGAAATAATAACATGGCTAGTTATTTCGAGTCCATGGAAATATCAGCCTGAAGAACAAATGAAATCTTTAAAATAACATGACTCAGACAAATAGATTTAATCACCAATTAACCTCCTTTGATGCATCTCGGCGATGTTTTACAAGACCTTACTGTTATTCCGGTTCAGAGCCAACCTATGAGTAATTGCAACAAAGGGGTGACTGTACTTTTCCAAGAGCTCCAGGACTGTAGTCTCACCACAACCTGCTGTTTATCGTCATACACTGGAAATTTCTACAAATCACCATATCAGCTGGGGCAGAAAAATACACACACTGCGCAGGTGCAGTGGGTTAAAATCCCCATTATATCAACCCTTTTTGGGTCATTTAATGCCGATCAACAGGAATACAGTGGAGGACAAAGCCCAATTAGATTCTGACCGCCAGTAACGAGAAACAAAAACTAAGGACGATTATTAAAAAGATCTCTCTCTCTCTCTCTCTCTCTCTCTCTCTCTCTCTCTCTCTCTCTCTCTCTCTCTCTCTCTCTCTCTCTCTCGACTCTCTATCTCAGGTCATTTAAGGCGAATCAAGTGATTTTTTATAAACAAAGGACCCAGATTGCTTACAGTATCTGCTTTTTCTTATGTAGACACTAAATTAAGTCTTGAACAGGCTCATCGGTGCTTAATGTCGGTGATCTTGCGGAACCGGTGCTTTCAGCGTGAATTAACCGTAATTTGTGTTGTGGTTTCTCTGGGGGACTGAGGGGGAGGGGTTGAAGGACTAAGCAATAAGATGTAGACGTGATAAGAAAGAAAGCGTTATTTCTTTCTTTCTCTGAATAAGTGAAATCAACACCGGTCTGTATACGAAAATAAGATTCATTTACATCATATCAGCTGGGTCAGAAAAACACACAACACATGTGCAGTGGGTTAAAATCCCCCTAATGTGGTCACCTGTTGGTTGTGGGTGGTGACCCATGTTCCTTGAGGATAGAATCCTGGTAGCTGAGCAATCCATGATATACAACACTCGTCTTTGATCCTTACTCAGGCTTCATTAGTACTCGGAATGTTGTATACCCTTTCTTTCCTTACTTCTATTTTTCTTCTGTTCATCTTTGGTATCTTACGTTACCTAGTCTTGGGGACTTCGTGTCTGGTCTTCTAGGTCAGTCTTGTTACCAAGACATTCATCAACCACAAAACCGTGCTGTTTTCGTAAGCTTTTATTTACTTAACTAAACATTTCATGTAACTAAACATAGCGCGCGTATGCAGGTGAGTCCCAGCTAAGCAGACATATATTATCTGCCTGACGTCCAAGCCGAAACTGCTGACCCAACCAGGTCCCACGTGACTTCACGTCTTTCGCGGGCTTTCTGTAATATTCCATGGAAAGTCCCGCCCGTGATTTGAAAAGGGGCAATCCCTTCAGAAATACAGGGGATTGACAATAATCTTATGCAACCGCATAGATTATGTAACAGTAAAAGCTCCATTCAATCAGTCGGTTGGTCACGTCAAAACCTAGCACCTATATGATTGTACAACTTCCCTCATGGTAAACCTTAACACTATTTATCATATATGTGCTAGACAGCGGTGGCTGAGGGTCTGAGTTTCCTGTGTATGATGTCAATCTGCATCTAATGGTGAAGTAACCCTTTTGGTGCTCTAGGAAGTGTGGATGCCACTTCATCTTCATTACTCCCAGGTCCACTATAAATCGGAGTGTTAATACCTGTTAGGGTCCCATCCATTGGTTAAACAGAAACAATGAGTTCAAGAAATATGTTTAAAACAATTGCGTTTTAACAAAATCAAATGCCCATCAAGAATGAATAAACCAAAAGGTCTTTGGCATAAAATAACCCAACAAGAGTTGACATGCCGTAAAATCTAAACAACCAGCCAGCCATTTATACAAAAGTGTTATTGCTTCCTATGCTTTCAGATGAGATGATAATATGAATAGAGAAGAGTAAAAATGAAAAAAATGAAATCAGAAAAAAAAAACGAGTCTTCATTCTTTTCGTTTTATTATGTCATTAATCATTCATGGCTCATTGATACCGTAAATGTTTCAGTTTTAAAGCATGACACAATCATATCATTCAACAAACAAAATAAATATTTGTCGATCTAATATTTTGTTTATAATTTATCTTACTGATTTTATTCTTTTTTATTAAATCTGACAAAAAATATAAAACAAACACATTTATTAAAATAAATATTATTGAGATGCTTTTTTTAGAATTGTAAATTGGATAATATTGCAGTTGTTTTTTGTTTTGTTTTTTTTTGTTTTTTTTTTCTTCTAGAAATGTCATATTGAACTCGTGATCTTGGGTAATATGATCGACAAGTCTTCAAGGCCTAGCTTATTTCCATTTGTCGAAAAATATTTTCCTGAACGCCCGGTCGGATAAACACACAATCTTGTTAACGTGGGGATTATTTTTATGAGGTACCTAGTGGGGATCGAACCCGTGTAGGTGTTGACGTTTCTATCAGAATTATACAACATGACCATGGTATCAAGTATATTTACGAAGTGTTGCTTAGAAATATGCACGATATTAAAAAGATATGGTAATATATATGGAGGCGCGTGGTCTAATGGGTAGAGTCTTAGGAAATGGACTAGTCGAGTTCAATTCCTGTTTGCATTTCTCGTGGCGTTAATACCCTTGGGAGAGGTATGAATCCAATTCTCTCTCGTTATGGGTAAATAGCAGGGCAGACTGGACTCTTTAACTATGGCTAGGTACCAGTCTACTAGAAGGAAAACTCTGAATTCAAACCTGTTAATTCCGCTTAAGAAATTGACCTTGTGTCGCATCCTGCTCGTGCGGAGGGTTGGAAAAATATATATATGGCGGGGCGTGGAATAATAGTTAGAATCGTGGGAAATTGACTCGTCAACCCAAATAATATATCTACGAGACTATCTATTATTTCACATAGCGCTAATACTCTTGGGAAAAGTATGAATCTATATATTCTCCATCAAGCCATGGATAAAATAGTAGGGCAAAATGGGCTCTTTAACCTTGGATAGGTAACTAGTCTAGGAGAAAGAAAACTCTGAATTTGAAATACTGAGGTCAGTCGTTGATTGGATTTGTGGCTTTCCCTATGCACCAATTCTTTCCTATCAACTGTACCAAAAAGTGCGGATGGTCCAACACAAACCTTCACAACTATAAACAAAACCCTGTGTGGGTTGTTCATTGGGTGAACCTTCATGCTTCGAAAAACGGGTACTCTTCGCGGAGTTCCGTTCCGGCCTCCTGCCTCAAAAAAAAAGCTAGAAAAAAAACCCAGCTACGATTGAAGTCCGTAGCTGAAGCGGTGTCACTTAGTTGCCCCTAGTTCAAATTAACAGTTTTATTACAAAATTTGAGGGTTCTTTTTTTCTGGAAAAATTTAATTATTACTAAGGACACGATTCATGTTATTTTTTACTTAAATTTTAACCGTTAGTTGTGTTTTTACCGTTTTTCATTGGACGTTATTTTCCTACAGAGGGCCGCAAAAGAACTAATTTTTAAGGGAGATAAATATTTTCCGAGAATTTATCAAAATAAAAAACATGGATTATTACACTGTTGGTCAGAAAAGCACGCGTCGCCTGTTATATAGAAATAGAAAGCACGTTTTTGTTTGTACGTGCTTAAACATAAATCGTGTCCTTAGTAATAAATAAATTCATTAAAATCTATGTCCAAGCCAAATGTTTCCGTTTTAATTTTGACGACGATTTTCAATTTTAACCAAAAATTGTGACTCCCCTAAAATAAAAACATGATCAAATAAGAGACCGTTTAGTTATTGGACAAAGAAGTAAGTACTCATGAGAAAATCTACAACTGAGAGAATATACAATTTTAGAAAAATCTACCATATAAATCCTATATTCTGTTACACTCGCTATCCAGTAATAATGGATTTGCGAGACTAGTTTACGAACCATTATAGCCGGACAAGTGTTGAATGTAACAGTGTTAACCTACCACTCCATGTCAAAGTGGACCTGGGAGTAATGGCAATGAATGGGTATGTCCCATTCCCAAGCTAGTCTCGCAGATATAGTACTACTGAATCTGGCGACCATGTGTCACATCCTTCCTGCTGTCGGTTTTAAAGGATAAAGGGTATCCTTTCATAAAAAAAAACTCAAAGGCGTCCCATCATGGGGCAATGGGTAAGAAGATAGTCTCGCAGATATATTACGACGAAATATCGATGCCCCATACTTGCGACCATTAGTCACCTCGTTCTGCTGTCGTTTTTAAATAATAACCTTTAAGATCTTCCTAGTCAAACCCAATTTGGGAGGCTGGAGACCATCATTAAGGAAGCCTAAAAAAGAACAAGTCATTGTATCTCGATTGCGCATTGGTCATACAAGACTAACGCACTCCTATATACTCAAGCAAGAACAACAACCACAATGTGAAACATGTCAAACACCTTTGACAGTTAAACACTTATTCATGGAATGCAGTTTTTTGCTCGCACAGAGAAACCATTATTTTAAAACAAACAATATGAAAGATCTATTTGAAAATGTCAACATAGAGGATATTCTCTCTTTTTTGAGGAAATAAAATTATACCATAGAATATAGACATGAAACTAATCAATTCCATACAACATGATCCCTGATAATGCTAACATATTTTTAAAACCAATTACAACAAAGTATAAAGTGGGCCGGGTTAGCTCAGTCGGTAGAGCGTTCGGCTAGAAACCACAAGGTTCCTAGTTCGATACCGGTCCTGGCCAACTCAGCGTATGAGTAGCACAGGGATCTGTTCGGTAAAGTAAGGAGCTGATGGTAGGTGTGGCGCTCCGCCTCAGACGCCAAAACGATCTCCTTGGTCTAGCGCTAGTGAAAAGGGGATAGACTCCCTCGCTGACTGGCTGATACCGATTTTAGGCCGCCCCGTCGACTTTTACTTTTTTTTACTTATAAATATAAATTACTTTTTTTACTTATAAATATAAAATACACGATGTGTATTACCCCCGATGTGTATTACCCCTAACTGTTAGGCATGACATAACCGCAGACGGGTTGATATGCCGCTAAAATCAATCAATCAATCAATTTAAGATCTCCTGCACAGTTTAATTCTATAAGATGGGAATTGTATTGATAAAGCTTAGAAGTTAGAGAATAAAACATCTTCCAGTTCAATCTGCAGATGTATATTAATTTCACATTGTTTGTATTTGTGCTAAACGCTATTTTTTTACCATCAAATATGACAGAGAAAACTATAAAATGTTTGCCACATGTTTTATTTCTTTCCTTTATAAAACCATAAATTACTTGGACTGGTGATATTACGCCAACCCAATGGGTTCACAGGTCGTCTTGTAATAATTTTCAAAAATTTCTTCCAGGCAAAACTGAATATTATTTCCTGTATAAAGCATCGGATACTATTAAATAGTTGGTCCTATGGGAACTCCATTTTGGTTTTCTAATATCGCTTGCTTTAAATTTCGTATTTAAAACAAAAAACATACAAACAAAAATATTGTTATCATTTACAACAGTTCTTTGCGTTATTAAAATCCCTTGACACATTTCGCCACCAGGGGGAGTTAATGAAATGCGCGCCTTATTGAATTACGGTCGTTTCCTTTCTTTGCTTTTTAGTCCTGTTGGCGCGTTTTATTTCCGAAAATTGATTTCTATTCAACAACATTTAGAAAAATAAAAATCTGAAGAAGAAAGTAAAGAAAATAAAAATATTTCTCTTTTTCTCTCTTCTTTTTATTTTCTCTTTCCTTTTTCTTTTTTCTACTCTTTGTCTCGTTTTCAATAGTGTTAACCCTTTTTGTCCAAGCGCATTTTATTTCCTTTCCTTTCAATTATTGATTTAAAATTCATTGTTTCGTTCGGATAGAGTGTAAGCCAACACGTCTTTTTTTCTTTCTTTCTTTCTTTCTTCTTCTTTTTTTTCTTTCTTTCTTTCTTTCTCTTTCTTTCTTTCTTTCTTCTTCTTTCGTTCTTTTGTTTCTTTGTTTCTTTTCTTCCTTATTTCTTTCTTTCGTTATTTGTCTGTTTGTTTGTTTGTTTCTTTTTCTTTTTCTTTCTTTCTTTCTTTCTTCTTTTCTTTTCTTTCTTTTGTTTGTTAGTTTGTTTCTCTTCTTTCTTTCTTCTTCTCTTGTTTCTTTTTTTGTTTTTGTCTGTAGTTTGTTTCTCTTTCTTTCTTTCTTTCTTTCTTTCTTTCTTTCTTTGTTTCTTTGTTTCTCTTTCTTTCTTTCTTTCTTTCTTCTTTCTTTCTTTCTTTCTTTCTTTCTTCTTAAATCTGACTACATTGTTTAATTTTTCTTTTCTTTAAAATGTATCGTTTCGTTAGGATAGAGTTTCTGCGAACACACCTTTATTTGTTTGTTTGTTTGTTTCTTTCTTTCTTTATAAATCTATCAAAAAATTTTTCGTCTTTTCTGTAAAATTTATTGTGTAGTTAGGATATATTGTCATCTTTCTTTCTCTCTTTTTTTCTTTCTTTCTTTCTTTCTCTCTTTCTTTGTTGCCTTCTTTTTAATTTTTCTGCCTTCTTCTGTTTCTTCTTTTCTTTAAAATTCATCATTTCGTTAGAATATATTGTCACCCAACAGGTCTTTCTTTCTTTCTTTCTTTCTTTCTTTCTGTCTGTCTGTCTCTGTCTTCCTTCTCCATATGTATCTGCTTTCCTTCTTTCTTTCTTTCTTTTCTTTCTTTCTTTCTTTTTCTTTCTGTATGTATCTGCATTTCTTTCTTTCTTTCTTTCTTTCTTTCTGTCTGTCTGTCTGTCTGTCTGTCTCCATATGTATCTGCATTTCTTTCTTTCTTTCTTTCTGTTGTCTGTCTGTCAGTCTGTATGTCTGTCTTCATATGTATCTGTATTCTTTCTTCTTTCTTCTTTCTTCGTATGTATCTGCATTTCTTTCTTTCTTTCTTTCTTTCTTTCTTTCTTCTGTCTGTCTGTCTGTCTGTCTTTTCTGTCTGTCTTCATATGTATCTGCATTTCTTTCTTTCTTTCAGTCTGTCTGTCTGTCTTCATATGTATCTGCATTTCTTTCTTTCTTTCTGTCTGTCTGCCTGTCTGTCTGTCAGTCTGTCTGTCTGTCTGTCTCCATATGTATCTGCATTTCTTTCTTTCTTTCTTTCTGTCTGTCTGTCTGTCTGTCAGTCTGTCTGTCTGTTTCATATGTATCTGCATTTCTTTCTTTCTTTCTTTCTTCGTATGTATCTGCATTTCTTTCTTTCTTTCTTTCTTTCTGTCTGTCTGTCTGTCTGTCAGTCTGTCTGTCTGTCTTCATATGTATCTGCATTCTCTTTCTTTCTTTCTTTCTTTCGTATGTATCTGCATTTCTTCTTTCTTTCTTTCTTTCTGTCTGTCTGTCTGTCTGTCAGTATGTCTGTCTGTCTTCATATGTATCTGCATTTCTTTCTTTCTTTTGAATTTGTCTGAAGTTTTTCTTTTCCTTCTTTTCGTTAAAATTCATTGTCTTAGTGACGTTACTTATCGAAAATTGTTTTATCTTTTATTTGATCCTTACACTTTTTTACATTTCATTCTTACGTTGATTATTTTCTTCTTCCTTTTTTTTTTTTTGTTTTTTTTTTTGCTCCTTATTTGCATTTTTATCATTGTTTTGTCTTTGTTCGTTTTCCATTCAATTCAATTCAAATTAGGATCATTTTTGGTACAAGTGTACAAAAAAGAACCGAACCATCGAGGAAAACCTTCAGATAGGATAAAGCGAGACTTCTTCCAAGCTGTAGCCATATCAGTGCTACTATATGGTTGCACCACATGGAGTCTAAAAAAAACTCTTAGATAAAATGCCAGATTAGAACGACTCAAATCCTGGAAGAGAGGAACCACACAAAAGCAACTGTACGTCCACTTAACTTCTATTCCACAAACCATCGAAATAAGACGATCAAGACATTTTATTATTATTCACATTCATCCATTATTTCTTTATTTAATTAATTATTTCTTTTGTTAATTAAAAAATTAATGAGGATTTCTCATAATGTTTGTATTTGATCTTTTTTTTTTTTAAAGTTTTTTCTAAATAATTCCATATTACAATCTACATTGGGACATAAAAAACACCGCCGCATGTTACCATTTTTTCAAAAGATTTTACCAGCGTTCATTAACTGTTTTTTAACGGTCATAACTATAAAGTAAACTCCCGCAGTTAACTGTAATTAATCAATATCAATTCAGAGGATTTAACCCTGAAGATCCTTATGGTGAAACTCGAGTAGGTTATTTCTCTACATGCTATAATTGTTAATTGATTTTTTACTTCTTTCTGACATTCATTTCTAAGCATTTCCTTCCTTCATTTTTTTCATTAATTCTTTCATTCATTTATTTATTCCAACTTCCCTTCTTTCTCACACGGATTTGTATTCCATTTATTCATCAATTCATTCATTAATCAATTAATTATTTAGTTTAGTCATTCTTTCTCGTTACACACATATGCATGCGCACACATATGCATGCACTTCTCGTACACTAATATGCACGTGCACATATATGCATGCACTTGCAAACCCATATATACATGCATGCACAATAATATACACATGTGCATACACACACCCACACACACACACACACATATATATATATATATATATATCTTATTATAATGGAGATGTTGTGTTTCCTGTCTGTAACCGAAACAATATTACTACTCAAGTCACAATTGCCTTACATTATACGTCAAATTCTCCATGATTGTTTCATTCTTTTGGTAACCTTCATTATTAATAAAAATGTTTTTTACATTATTAATACTGTTGACCAATATCTACGTACTAATAACATGCAATTTGTATTTATATATACAACAAATAGCGTTTACAGTTTGAACGAGTAAGGCTAATTGCATATTGATATTTTAAAATTTATTTTAATAAATATGTGCTTGGTATTATTGAATTTCTAATTTTTGGTTTTATCTTAAGAGATATAAACAAAAATTCGTGGATAAATCTTAAAGAAATTTATTTACAGAAGAAATAACTTAATATTATCCTTTACTTCCTATTTTAACTAATAGTTAAATTAGGAAAATTTACAATGAAAGAGGGAGTAATGGAAAATGATGGAATAGGTTTAGTTTTCAAAGTTGTTCTATTTTTCATTATACCCCCTCTGTTGCAGATCTTTTTATCTGCATTCTTAGTCAGTTTCATTAGCCTTTCTAATTTAATATGATATTTTATTATATCAAAACTTAAATACTTGCACCCGGAGGGTGCATATATTTGCTAAGTATATATTAATAAAGATATTCATGTTGGATATTGTAAGGTCTTCCGTATGCTTCTTTCGGTATATATTTTTATGTTTTTTTTTAAGTTGGGCGTTATTACGAAGCATCTAAAGATAAACGAATGAACTCGATGTTATGGAGTATTGGATTCACTTATTTTTCTGTTATTATTTTTTATCATAAATTTTCGGGTTCGTTAGATACCCTTTATCAAATGACTGTTGTTCCTGTTCAACGGATCTTTTGTCTCTGTTGTTATTGACTGCGGCAGCGTCTGTAAAAATTTTATAATAACGGAGTATTCCGATGTCAGCGTTCAGTCCCATCACGTGAATTTGTAATTTTCGAATCCATTTAGTTTCTGCTTGTTTTCGAGATTGCGTTGTTGGAAATGCGTATTCTATTAGAATGCATTTGAGGTGTGTAAGGTTGTGTGGTAGGGTGTTAAAGTGAAGTGCTATTGTACTATGCGGGGATGATAAAAGATAAATATATATTAGTTTTTTTATTAACAATTATTTATATTTATCTTAGGTTTTATGCTCATCTTTCGTCTTAATAATACCACAAATATTGGCCTACCAGTAACTCACCAAGTGAGATAGTGTAATTATACACTGTCATAATATATATATATATATATATATATATATATATATATATATATATATAAATCTAATAGTATACTATTAATAATATAAGATCTTATCCCTGACCGTCTGACTCATTAGTTATTTGCTCTACTTAGGTATTGAGCAGACGTACCAATAATTACATACCTATTAATAAGTACGTTACACCAACTCTTACCTACCTTAATATATTTGAAAATATAGTTCTTCCTATTAGCGTTCCTTTCACATACAATATTTCGCAAACCGCACGTATTTCTCTTTTTGGTCCGTTTTATTTTAATTCTAATTTTAATTCCCTTCAATTCACGCACTCTATCTATTTTCATTATTTACTTTCCTTTCTTACTGAAAAAATACTTTAGAAGCACATTCATGTATAAGCTTACATATTTAGATACTATATTTGAAAATTCTTTCTTGTTCTCTATCACAAGACCTTATGCAATAAACTCTCTCCCAGCTTCCTTCACTGTATCATATTAATTCTTGCCTCTCGGGAGTTTAGAACTGAAGTCTGTATCAACTATATTCCACACAAAAACACAGCTCGACCCTAAGAACACTTCACAGATCTTTGAGAGTATATAAAAGAAGAAGAAACCTTTTAAACTAAATTCTTTCCTACAAGCTCGCACAATAATAACCAAAAATATTTCCGGGGGCTGCAAATAAAACAGTGAGCATAAAAAACCGAACAAGAGGGTCTTTGTTTGTGAGTTATCAAATAACAATATCCTCAAGCGGACGATATTCAATTTAAGATTCGCGTATGTTGGTGTTTATTAATAATGTCTAAAATAATTTAAAAGAATATAAAAAAATTAAACAATTTCGAAAACTGATAGTCGCGTATTTGTGTATTTCATATTTCTCTTATACGTCCTAGTTTTCATGGTGGAAGCTCGGGTGGGAAATATGAGTGATTTCAATCTCGAAAAACTTGAATAGGAAAGAAACTCACGTCGGGTTTGTCGTTAAATAGGATTTGTAAGAAACGTATCGGTTACGATGAATATATAAATAGTGTATAAATAAATGAGCATGTAGATAAGCCGTACAAAAAAGATTGGAGAGAATGTGAAGGAGAGTAAGACTGGAAGCATGGGAAGGAGAGAGAGATTGGGGAGGATGTAAGGAGAGTAGATTAGAGAGCAAGGGAAGGAGAGAGAGATTGGCGAGAATGCGAAGGAGAGTAAGACTGGAGAGCATGGGAAGGAGAGAGAGATTAGAGAGCATGGGAAGGAGAGTAAGATTAGAGAGCATGGAAGGAGAGTAAGATTGGAGAGAAGGTGAAGTAAGACTGGAAGCATGGAAGGAAGAGAGATTGAGGAGGATGTGAAGGAGAGTAAGATTAGAGAGCATGGGAAGGAGAGTAAGATTGGAGAGAAGGTGAAGGAGAGTAAGACTGGAGAGCATGGAAAAGATAGAGAGATTGGGGAGGATGTGAAGGAGAGTAAGATTAGAGAGCATAGGAAGGAGAGTAAGATTGGAGAGAAGGTGAAGGAGAGTAAGACTGGAGAGCATGGGAAGGAGAGAGAGATTGAGGAGGATGTGAAGGAGAGTAGATTAGAGAGCATGGGAAGGAGAGAGAGGATGAAGGAGAGTAAGACTGGAGAGGAAAAGATAGAGAGATTGGGAATGGAGGAGAGTAAGATTAGAGAGCAAGGGAAGAGAATGCGAAGGAGAGTAAGACTGGAGAGCATGGGAAGGAGAGAGAGATTGGGGAGGATGTGAAGGAGAGTAAGATTAGAGAGCATGGGAAGGAGAGAAGGAGAGTAGATTGGAGAGGGTGAAGGAGAGTAAGACTGGAGAGCATGGGAAGGAGAGAGATAATGATTTAGAGAGCATGGGAGGAGAGAAGAGAGGAAGGAGAGTAAGATGGAGAGAAGGTGAAGGAGAGTAGACTGGAGAGAAGGTGAAGGAGAGTAAGACTGGGGAGCATGGGAAGGAGAGAGAGATTGGGGAGGATGTGAAGGAGAGTAAGATTAGAGAGCATGGGAAGGAGAGTAGGATTGGAGAGAAGTTGAAGGAGAGTAAGACTGGAGAGCATGGAAGGAGAGAGAGATTGGGGAGGATGTGAAGGAGAGTAAGATTAGAGAGCATGGGAAGGAGAGTAAGATTGGAGAGCATGGGAAGGAGAGTAAGATTGGAGAGAAGGTGAAGGAGAGTAAGACTGGAGAGCATGGGAAGGAGAGAGAGATTGGGGAGGGTCTGAAGGAGTAAAATTGGAGAGAATGCGAAGGAGAGTAAGACTGGAGAGAATGGGAAGGAGAGTAAGATTAGATAGCATGGGAAGGAGGGTAAGAAACCCCAAAATATAAAAAAAATGGCGGCGAAGGGAATATAACTGAACTGGTAAATAAAAGACTGTAAGAAAAAAAAACATGGGCAAAATGGATTGAATGTATGTATTTAATAATAAAAAAGATGCACAGTGAGGATTATATTAAATAAAATAATGGGATTGCTGGAAAAATTATAGACAGATGAAAACGAAGAATGAAAGAAAGAAAAGAAAAAAATATGCCGGAAATAAGCGCATTTGTTCACACGTTAGGAATATATTCAGGAAATAAAATAAAATATCGAAAGAGAGAAAGGAAACTAAAAATAAACACGAATAACGAAGAATTTATTAAAAAATAAAAAAGACAAGCAATAAATGGGGGAAGGAATGGATAGTATATATATATATATATATATATATATATATATATATATATATATATATATATATATATATATATATATATATATATATATATATATATATATATATATGATCTAACTAAAGAGATCTGACTAAAGAGACTGGGAGCAAACGCATTAAATATAGTACTTACCACCGTGATTCAAATAAATCATTTAAATTAGCATAAACTAAAACGACCAATAGAAACAACAAAAACTAAGAACACTATTAAATCTATTATTTTATTATATTATACTAGCAAATATATGCACCCTCCGGGTGCAAGTATTAATGTCATAATATATTATATTAAATTAGAAAGTCTAAAGAAACTAAATAAGAATGCAAATAAAATGATTTGAAACACAGAGGGGTATAATCGAAAAATATAACAGCTGTAACTTCCTCTCCCATCGCCCCCGTCTTTCGTTGCTAAACTTTTCTAATTTAACTATTTAGTTAAATTAGGAAGTAAAGAATAAAATTACAGTTATTTCTTTTTGTTAATTAATTTCTTTTAAGATTTATCTCCGAGATTTTTACTCATATTCATTAAGATAAAATCAAATAATTAGAAATCAACAATACTAAGCAGATATTTATTAAAATCAAATTCTAAATATCAATATGCAAATTAGGCTTGCCATTCACACTGTGAACCGCTATTCGTTGTACATATAAATACAATTGCATGTCATTACTACGTAGATATGGCCAGCAGTATTAATAATGAAAAACAATTTTATTAATAATTGAGGCTTAAATAAAAATGATTCATCGAGAATGTGATGTATAATAACTAAATGGATAGTGACTGGAGTAGTGATATAGTTTCGGTTACAGAAAAACAAACACACAATCTCCATTATAATAAGATTTAAATTAAGATTTTTTTATTATATTTTGTATTTTTATTTTTAAGTAAATTTGAATCTAATACATCAGTTCTAATGTATACCCTAAACAACACTAATTATCCAATATACAAACAGGCACCCTGTCGCCATCTTAATCCCCCCAACGAATGGAAACCCAGCACGTCGACATTAGTCCGCCTCTCTGCCCGAATTTATACGGTCCATCGTTGCGACATAATCTAGTTGATGTTTGGTGGTATATTTTTTACAATCAAACTATTTACTGGTTTTTTTTCTCACCGCGAGCATTTATCAATAAGTTTGGTATATTAAATTATATATATATATATATATATATATTATATATATATATATATATATATATTATTAATAATGGAGATGGTGTGTTTTCTGTCTGTAACGAAACTATATTCTAATCGAGTCACAATTAACATAGTTATTTACATCAACATTCTCCATGATTTTATTCATTATTTAAACCTCAATTATTAATAAAATTGCTTCACCTTTTTATTAGTGTTGTCATATCTACATACTAATAACATGCTATTGTATTTATATACACAAAAAATAGCGGTTTGCAGTGTGAACGGGAAGGCTAATTTGCATATTGATATTAAAAAATGTGATTTTATTAAATATGTGTTTAGTATTATTGATTTCTAACTGTTTGGTTTATTTTAATGAATATAAGCAAAAATCTCTCCAATGAAACTTATATGAAAA
>CM042152.1:5085257-5155257 GCA_023376005.1 Doryteuthis pealeii
TTATCTCGTACTTATTCTGCCGGTAAAAAAAAAGAAAAAAAGAAAAGAAATACACATTCAAATCTTATTCGCTTCCCTCAGAAAAATGATTTACAACGAGTAGAACTTGTCTGAGATAAATAAAAACTAGAATTAAAATACTATTTCTCCGATTTTTTTTTAGATCAGGCGTGATAACTTGTATTATATAGATTATTCGGACTATTGTTCTCATCTTTATTGTTATCTGTACAATGTTTAGGGCGATGTGGCCTCCGGTCGTGTTCGGGAATATATATATATATATATATATATATATATATATATATATATATATATATATATATAAGATTTTACTTGAAGGCACTTACAACGCATGTATCGCATAAAATTCGATACTTTCGCTAGGATGATCAGCTGTGTACTGTGGCCGAGGCGATAAAGTGATTCACTAGTGTTTCACTGTGTCTGCTGAAGTCCCGGTTTCGATTTCTGTCGGAGGGAAATTGTTAGTATATACCGCTGATGAGACTTAATAAAGTCGAAACAGTCTGTACGGTATTCTACACACCGAGCCATCCTTTGCCGGGATTACACTTGTCAAGTTCATTTTCTATAAGAAAAAGTATCGAATTTTATGCGATACATGCGTTGTAAGTGCCTTCAAGTAAAAATTTAATATATATATATATATATATATGTGTGTGTGTGTGTGTGTATGTATGTGTGTGTGTGTGGTATAATAAACAAATTGTAAAAACACAGGTTTAAATGAGTTAAGTGGTGAGTTTATTGGCCGACGCTGCAGTGTTTCGATCTATTAATTAGATCATCTTCAGGGCTTTTGTTGGTATGTAGAAGGTGATAAAAATTTTTTTATTTCAGAATAAGGAGAAAGGCGAGTAATAGTCCTTGTTTATCGGTCTGTTTAAAATTTTTGAAGTCTGAGAAAAAAGAACGTTGAAAAAATGAACGGTTTGAAATATGACGTCAAATATCCTTTTTTTGCGATGTGAGTATTAGAATGTGTAAGTGTTTGTATGGAAAAAAGCATTGTGCATTTTCTATGTGTTTATGAATGTGTGGTTGCGCATGTGTGTATAAATCTTTTCCGATAAATGGAATCGAAACAAACCTCAAGGCTGTGTGTGTATGTGTGTGTGTGTGTGTGAGCATGATTTTTCATTGATAAAAGAGGTAAGAGAATATTTCCCATTTGATCTCTCAACTACCAGCGGCTAGGTAGAGGGAATTTTTAAAAGTTAGTCACGCATATCCATTATTACTGAATCGTGAGTTGAATCCTCGTGGGATTCCCCATTTAAATCCCTATGTAAAAAAATAGACCTTGCATTGATCCAGCTACTCTGAAAAGAAATATTAATGTCTACTATCTAAAATATTAAATGAAAAAAAAACCCATGCTGTTATCATTTAAATTTCATTTTTTAATTATCTTCACGAATATAAATCAAACCTTCTGTAGTAATAAGAGAACACACACGGTCGGACTTGAGTAAGCTTTATTCTACTTTGAATACATTTGCAGTTCTCTTATATAGCTTATATAGTTTTACAAAACTAAAGAGTTACATAAAGGGGAGGTGACTCAATTACTTATTACACCTTCATTATTTTTGCTCAAAAACCAAGCCCTGGTGATATTTAATGTGTATATATTTACTTCGTCGTTAATTGTTTTATTTTCGAAGTCTCCTCCGGACATACATAAACAAACAACTGCCGTTTATATATGTATAGATGGAGATTAGGTCAAATGGAGATTTTTGTCTGTAACAAAAACTACGTTACTGCTTACATTCACAATTACTGATGTCGTCAATACATAGAATAATTAACAATTATTACGCATAAAATAAATAAAAGCTGTTCCTTATAATTCAACATTTAAATCCTTTTCATTGTAATAATGAGAATTTAGATAAGTATACTATATAAAGTATGAAATTAATTAAAAAATTGTATTATTACTTTAAATGAAAAAAAATTGCGAAATTTGTAATCAAAAATAAAAAATTATTATTTATTTTTTTTTACTTTGGCCCTTTTTTCAGTAACAAGAAGTTAACTAACAAATTTACGAATAAATAAATAGCTACGTTGGAAAAAGCAACAACAAAAGTTCTTTGTTGAATGTGTGTGTGTGTGTGTGTGGGGGGGGTCTGCAATCAAGTCCGCCGAAAATGTTCACAGGTCTCTATAAGGACCATAGGATCAGGACAATCATATAAGTTCTAGGGCTTGACCAGACTAGACGCATCTCTATCCACCCGTCTGGCCTAAGGACCAATGCGGAGTGTTGCGTGTTATGTACATATTAGTCCCAAAATTCCGTCCTTAAGCATCACTGATCGCCAGTCAGGACCAACAGGTGGTCATGCTGGAGGGTTACTCTTCTGTAGAGGTACAGTCGGTGTATTCTGTAGCCCTAGTCCACAGGGATTTTTTTTTGGGGGGGTGGATGGTCTTACCATTCTAGGGCTTGACGTGACTAGCTGATTTGGAGGGGGTATCTCTATCCACCCATCTGGCCTAGGGACCAATGTGGAGTGTTGCATGTCATGGACAGTTTAGCCACGAGGATTCCGTCCTTAAGCATCACTGATCGCCAATCACGGCTAACAGGTGGACCTTTTGGGGGGTTACGCCTCTGTCGTGTATTCTATAGCTCCAGGCAACGGGGCTTTTTTTTTGGTGGAGGATCTTACCATTCTGCATGGGATAGATTCTAATCCCCGCCAAACCGGTCATTTAAATAGTGAAATCGATCAGAGTATCTTAAAAGCTTGAGTGAAAATGTGACCAGCAGACAAGTCAACCTGTCTTAACTTGAGATAGAAGAAACCAGATTATTTCCTAGTTGAGTAACATGAGTGACCCAGAACAAACAGAACGCAAATTGTTTATTTATTTTCCCATTAAATTAACCCTAAACCCCAACCCTAACCCTAACCCTAATCCTAAACCCTAACCATAACCCTTGTTGGACTTAAACTTAAAAATTAAAAATTAAAAGATTTATTACAAAATTTGTGGGTTCTGTTTTTTCTGGGTCACTCTGTAATATTATGTTACTCAACTAGGAAATAACCAGAAGAGGATTATATATTGGTTCTTACTTGTCCTCTGCTCTAACTCGTCGACCGACATCCTCTTCAGGGCTGATTTTCCAGGCTGATTCTACTTCTCTATTTGGGCTGGGTGTCTGTGGATTTCTTATTTTAATGAAACAACAAAGACTTATTGTTTTTCTATACAGCTTTTATCAAAACAAACCCGATTAGGTCGGTCAATTGTTTTTTAATGATTAAGATTGTTTCAAAATTAAGAGAATTATTTTATAATTTGCTTGAAGCATTGTTAAGTATATTATTATTTATTTATTTATATTAAGAAGGCAGTTACAATGCGTATAAAAAATAAAATAATGTCCAGTGTCTAATTTCTTCGAAATTGATTAGACACTGGACATTATTTTTTTATACGCATTGTAATTGCCTTCTTAATATAAATTAAAGTAAAGTAAAGAAATATGGTAAGAACAATGATACAGAAAGTGTCATTAGAATAAAATAAGGGAATGATTAACAACAGAACCTATGGATATACTATAGTATGATAATTTAATTCTTACAACGTTTGATATGTTTACTTAAAATCTATTGTACATAGTACAATATGTAAAGAAATCGTCGGGGTGGCCTAAAGTCGGTATCAGCCAAACAGCGAGGGAGTCTATCCCCCTTTCAATAGCGCTAGACCTAGTTTTTTAGCATCTGAGGTGGAGCAACAAACCTTTACCGCACAGATCCCTGTGCTACTCATACGCTGATTTGGCGAGGACCGGTATCGAACTAGGAACCTTGTGGTTTCTAGTCGAACGCTATACCGACTGAGCTAACCCGGCCTCTCTAAATTAATTAATATAAATAAATGATAATATGAGAATTATGTTTTCTTAAATAAAAAAAAGAGTGTTGCAGATATTGCTAAGTTAGGTGGATGTAACCTTTGGCGAGAAGAGTTCGCTTCTTCTCTGCAGTAATATAATTCAGCGTATACTTCTCAAATTAAGCTTCGAGCAATGAGAGCTTAATTACGATTGACAGTTGATTATATTAGTATGCTATTTAAACGCTTTCAGGAGATAGTTAGTGCCAGATTGTACTCACAACGTTGGAAGCATGAGACAAGGTTGACAAATGAGGTGCTCGATCTCTGTCTAATTCATGCTTCTGAGAAAAGTACATGTTAGACAAAATGTTATATACTCCTTTGCATATCGGATATATTGAAGGTGGTATCCAGTGAAACTTGTGCGTGAGATATTCTAAGTAGAAAGAGGCTGCACATACCACAGTTCACTATCTCGGCAGTCTCGTAGTTAGTCCAGTGACAGGGGAAATTCCGAGACGACTGGACTGCCGAGTTGCTAGAGGCTGCTGTCTCAGATAGTATTGAGTCTCGTCACGAGATTGCAAGCCGGGGAGCTCAAGATATTTGTAAGTTTTCATTCAAGTAAATAGGATTTTCATTAAGACCTTTCAAAAAATGTAAAGAAGCAATCAGAGGTTAAATCGAACTTGACGGACCTAAATTCGATCATCGTATGTCACCTCACCGAAAAAAAAAAATCAGGGAATTAACGGAATTTGAAGAAAATTTCAGCATTGGTATATTTATGAATATAGGATAAAAAATTCTAGTTATTTTATTTAAAAACCTTTTACATTTTTCCACTCAGTTAACTTTGTACCACATATCTTTGAGGCGTAACACAAATTCTAAAAGATACGTGGGTCAAAGTTAACTGACCTGAAAAAAAAGTAAAAACATTATAAAATGCATTACATCTTTTATTTATTAATATATCAACACTGAAAATTTCATTAAATTCGGTTAATTCCTGATTTTTGGTATTTTTTTTCTTTCTGCAGAGTGACATACAAAGGTGAAATTTAGATCCGTTTAGTTCGATTTAACCTCTGATTATTTCTTAATTTTTTTTTAAAGGTCTTAATGAAAATCCCATTTACTTGAGGAAACTTACAAAGATCTTTATTTATTTATTTATTTATGTCTTTTTTTTTTGTTTCTTATCCAAATATTTTTCCGGTGATAACCTCAAAGTTGAAGATCGTATCAAAGAGCAAATAATTCCACATTTTCTTAAAGGCAAAAGAGCCGTTTGAACATTAATAAATTATTTACAAAAAGAATTAGAAGATTTTGTGAAGAAATTATTCATGCGTGGAATCGGAAAAAAATGTTCATCTCTGCTTGGAAGTGAAAGATGGCGTAAATTTAAAAGCCATTTGCAATTTTAATCTGATTTAATCTTGTCTTTCTGAGCTAAAGGTTTCTTGCTTCAATGCTTATTCATTCAAATCTGTTTTTTGTTTTTTTCATTTTTTATTCAAAAATTATTTCATAAGTCATCTTTTTTATTATTTCATCTTACTTTGATTTTTCTCTATCATTCTGTAATTCCAATGCCCATTATAATTTGTAGTTTTACCATAACTTTATCTCTTTGCATGTTTCCAATTTTTCCCTGTATCCTTTATACTTCCCGTTCTTTCTTTCTTTCCCTTTCTTTTTTTCTTTCCTTCTTTCTTTTTCCTTTCTTTCTTTCTACTGTTGCTTCTACTGTTGCTTCTTTCCTTCTTTCTTTCTTTCTTTTGTTGTTATTTCTTCCACTTTATTTCTTTATTTTGTGTTCTTACTGCTGTTCTTTCTTCTTTCTTTCTGTTTATAGTTCTTCGTTCTGCTGTTCTATCTTTCTTTCTTTCTTTGTTTCTCTAACTTCTTTTTCTTTCTTTCTTTCTTCTTTCTTTCTTTGTTCTTACTTACTTACTTCCTTTCTTTCTTTCTGCTTTTATTATCTATCTATTATCTTTCTTCTTTCTTTCTTTCTTTCTTTTTTATTGTTCTTACTTACTTTCGTTTTTTCTTTTTTATTTTTGTTGTTATTTCTTTCTGTTTTATTTCTTTATTGTTGCAGTTCTTACTGTATTCTTCTTTCTTTTATCTTCTGTTTTATAGTTCTTTCTTTCTGCTGTTCTATCTTTCTTTCTTTCTTTGTTTCTCTAACTTTTTCTTTCTTTCTTTCTTTCTTTCTTTCTTTCTTGCTTTTATTTATCTATTTTTTGTTCTTTCTGCTCTTCTTTTTTCTTTCTTCTCTTTTCTTTCTTTCTTTCTTCGTTCTCGTCACTGAATTTATCCGTATATCAAATCAATTCTTCTTTTGCATATTTCTTTTTTAATATCATTTATACTTCACTTTCTTTCTTTTTCTTTTTCTTTCTTCTTCCTTCCTTCTTCTTTTTTTCTTCATTGTTTCTGTTGTCCTTTCTTTTTTCTTTTTTCTTTCTTTTTTTTCTTTCTTGTTTCTTTGTTTCTTTCTTTCTTTCTTTCACTAATTTTCTTTCGTTTCTTTCTTCTTTCTTTCTTTCTTTCTTTCGGTTCTCTTTCTTTCTTTCTGATTTCTTTCTTCTGCTTTTCTTTTTCTTTATTTCTTTCTTTCCTTTTTCTTGTTTTTCTGCTCTTCTTTCTTCTTTTTTTCTTTCTTTCTTTCTTTCTTATTTCTGACTTGTCACTGAATCTATGCGTATATCAAATCAATATTTCTCTTTGCATATTCCTTTTTTTAATATCTTTATACTTCACTTTCTTTCTTTTCTTCTTTTTTCCTTCCTTCCTTCTTTCTTTTTTCTTTCATTTTCTGTTGTCCTTTCTTTCTTTCTTTTTTTCGTTCTTTTTTTTTTTTTTTCTGTTGTTCTTTCTTTTTTTCTTTGTCTTACTTTCTTCCTTCCTTCCTTCCTTTCTTTCTTTCTTTCGGTTGCTCTTTCTTTCTTTCTTACTTTCTTTTTTTCTTTCTTTCTTTCTGCTGTTCTTACTTTCTTCATTCTTTCTTTCTCTTTGCATATTCCATTTTTTTCAATATCCTTTATACTTCACTTTCTTTCTTTCTTTCTTTTTCTTTCCGTTTTTTTTGTTCTTTCTGTTGTTCTTTCTTTCTGCTGTTCTATCTTTCTTCTTTCTTCTCTCTTCTTTCTCTTTCTTTCTTCTCTATCATCTATACAGTGGTACTTTGACTTACGAGTTTAATTCGTTCCACTCGTCACTCAAATTAGATGAATACCAATAATCTGTTTGCAGACCCCACACCAACTCTCACAAGAAAACACCATCATTTTTTGCCATGTTTTTTTTGTAAATAAGAAAAATAGCACTGTATTTTATAAAAACATAAATACATAGACTGTAATGATTTATGAGCTGTAAGTTCAGTAAAGTCGGCGGTATGACCTAGTGTCGGTATAAGCTGGACAACGAAAAAAATAAAAACGATTGGGTCGCAATTTGATAAGTATTGGAAATGTATATGAACATGTACGCATATCGGATTGTTATAGAACAAGTAATCAGAAGCCCATCACACACACACACACACACACACACACACAGAGAGTCACATACACACACACAGACACACACACACACACATATATATAAAGATAAATCTAATGAGTCAGACGAACCTACTATTAGTTTCGCTTAATGCTCTTCAGGGCTAAGATCTGACTTTGAGTAAGATCTTAGCCCTGAAGAGCATTAAGAGAAACTAATAGTAGGTTCGTCTGAACTCATTAGATTTATCTTTATTATTTGCTCTACTTAGGTATTGAGCACTTTTTACTTATTAGCTATTCCCCTGGTGGTTATATGAATATATATATATATATATATATATATATATATATATATATATATATATATATATATAAATTGTTTTTTCTTTTGGCCAAATACTGTACCAATAGATTATTTTTGGTGGTGCGACTATCTTGGTCTTTTCTTTTTTCATTTTTTTTCTTCCCGGTTGATGTTTGGTAGTATATTTTTACAATCACACTATTTGCTGGGTTTTTCTCACCGCGAGTATTTACCAACACGCTTGGTATATTAAATTATATATATATATATTATATATATATATATATATATATATATATATATATATATATGAGAAGTAAATACACAAACGATGTGTTTTGATATGGCTTTTTTTTTAGCCGACAATTTTTGGGAGAATATGTGCTTAATTGAAGTCGTACCTAATTTTTGAAAATTAATTAATTAATAATTAATCAATTAGGCAGGCATACCTATTCAAATGTAAGGCTAAACAAATCGAGAAAAATCAATCTCTGTATGTACATTTCGGCCTAATAGGCCTAATAGGCCGAAATGTACATACAGAGATTGATTTTTTTCGATTTATTTATGTACATTTCGGCCTGATGAGGCCTAATAGGCCGAACTGTACATACAGATTGATTTTTCTCGATTTGTTTAGCCTTGCATTTAAATAGAATAGGCATAATTGATTACTTATTAATTAATTAATTTTCGAAATTAGGTACGGCTTCAATTAAGAACATATTCTCCATATATATATATATATATATATATATATATATATATATATATATATATATATAATATTATTTATATTCTTGATGACAATTACAATGCGTATGTCGTATAAAATTCGATAATTATTGAAAATAATCATGACAAGTAAACACGGCGAATAATGCATGCTACGTATGGAACACCGTACAGCTGTTTCAACCTTATTAGGTCTCATCAGCAGTGTATACCTACTACTACCTCCGACAGAGATCGAACCGGTTCGATATACGCATTGAAATTGCCTTCAAAATATAAATAATATTATATTTTACTTAACAATGCTTCAAAAAGCAAATTACCAAATACTCTTATATATATATATATATATATATATATATATATATATATATATATATATATATATAGTTCAATGAGAAATCAAAACAAATAAAAGTTTTGCTTTTATTTATTTAATTACGGGAACGGTATTACAACCAGCGGTTTCTTGCTGAAAGCATTCATCAGGTAAGACGAAACGGTTCCTTTGAAAATGACAGAAATTGTGTAAATGGTCAAATGTGTGCGTTTTTTTTAACTGTATTCTCGTGTTTGCGTGTTAACGTGATGCGGAATGTTTTTGTTTTTTTGCTTCTACGTGTGCGTATTTTTGTTTGTGCGTATGTGTATGATGTCATGCGCGTGTGCATGAAAATGCGTGAAGGCTGTGATGATATGATTGTGTTCACGCGCGTGTGGGCGTATTTTTGTTTGTGCGTATGTATGTGATGTCGTGCGTGTGCGCATGGGAATGTATGAAGGCTGTGATGATATAATTGTCTCCACGCGTGTGTGTGTGTGCGTATTAATATGCGTATTTGTGTTTGGTATTCTTGGTTACGTATGTTATCTGCAAATTATTATAATGTATTTTTTAAATGTATTTTTTAAATGTATTTTTAAAAATATGCTGTTAATAATAATGACCGTGTTATTTATTGCGTTGGTGATGCAATATAATATATAATATATATATATATATATAATATATATATATATATATATATGGTGACCACACAAAGAAAAGGATTCCGATAACGCCCTACAAATTAAACTAACCCCTCTACAACGAATCAGGGGTCTGATCAATGCCAAGATACACCACATACTTGCAGATAAGGAAAATAATAACAAAAATCCACCTGGTTTGAAAATAACATATTCAAAAAAAGGTAATAACCGTCATTGACTCAATGTTTTCACTTGTTTAGCCATACATTTAATAGGTATTCCCGCCTAATTCATTATTAATTAATTAATTTTCAAAATTAGGTACGACTCCAATTAAGCACTTATTCTCCAAAAAATTATCGGCAAAAAGCCATTCTAAACAAACCTTGTTACATATATTATATATATATATATATATATATATATATAGATATATATATATATATATAATTTTGTTCTGGTTCCAACGGGAGAAAATTTAATATTTTATAAAAAAGAAGGTCCGGAAAATGTATTATGTTCTCAGAAAATGTTTTAAAATTCTTTTATCTTACATTTGCGACACGTGTTCTGATCTGTTTTCTACTTCTGGCATTGAGTTATTATTTTGGCAGAATATGTCCGATATTTGATATTTTTCTATTATAATAGAACAGTTGCAGAAACACACACAGCCTATCAAATATCGGACATATTCTGCCAAAATAATTACTCAATGCCTGAAGAAGACAACAGATCTGAAACACGTGTCGCATATGTAAGATAAAAAGAATTACATTTTTTTTTCTGAGAACATAATACATTTTGCGAACCTCCTTCTTTATATATATATATATATATATATATATATATATATATATATATATATATATATAGATAGATAGATAGATAGATAGATAGATGCATAAATACTCACGTACACACACATGCACACACACATGCATATTATATATGCAATTATATAATATATATATATATATATATATATATAATATATATATATATATATATATTCCTCATATTTCTTTAACGATTCCCAGACAGTCCATTTAACATTTAAAAGCAAACGCATTCCCCTCTTGATTGGCTTGATAACCTTTCAGCTTTTCAGAACATACGTTCACGTCCATTACATATAATTAAGAGGTGCTCTCCGAAAGAACCTATTCGCCTTTATCTACATCGCTTACCTATTTTCTTTTTTTGTTTATCAGAGAATGTACTTGATCCCCGCTTTTCTGCGGATTCAAGCAAAAATCAGTTAAGCAGGATAGGTAGATTCGAAAGTAGGTTCTGCTTTCAGAGTAGCTATATTATCGCAGCCGTATCAGTTAGACATCAAAGAATATATTGATCTTTTTTTCATTTTAGAGAAACGTACATGTCCATAATTGCATCAATAATTCTGCTGTCTAATGAAGAAAAACAACCGTTTTCTTTTACACTAAAAACATTCATTTCCAACATCCTGACAGTCTTTGTCAATGCCGTTACTTCAGTAGATAGTTTTAATCACACATATTGGTTGGGTTTGCTTTGGTGTGTTTTACTGCATATCAAACCTTGGTGGAACATTTATTGCCGACAAAGTTTTGAAATGAATTCATTCGTAATGGATGCCGACAATGTTTTGAAATATATTAATTCTTAAAGGATATTTAATTTTTTATGAATACATTTTATGATTTAACCCATGGATTGGGCCCTGACAGGCACTACCACTTCCGGTCAGAGTGGACCTGGGAGCAATTTTGATGAATGTGTGCTCCACAATTCTCTCTCTCTCTCTCTCTCTCTCTCTTCTCTCTCTCTCTCTCTCTCTGTCTATCTGTCTATATCTCTGTCTGTCTGTCTGTCTATCTGTCTCTCCCACACACACACACACATACGCGCATACACACGCTTTCTCTAACTCATCATGTATATGTATATATATAATGAAAGTAGATGTGTTCTTAGGATACCTCAAAGAGGAAATATTGTAGCCATCGGTAGTTATTACATGTTTACGGTCACCTAACGATAAATGGAACATAGTTAGGCATTGGATGATGCGCCTTAGCTCTGCTCATATATATATATATATATATATATATATATATATATATATATATATATTATATATTATATATGAGGAAGAATGAATAAAGAAAAGAAAGTACACAATGGATAATAAAAGATGAATTTAATCAATATCATTTACACATGTGTTTCAGTCAGTTTATCTATGTGTACACGATTCAAACTATTATCATTATTAAATAAATAAATGAAATGAAATAATAATAATAGAAAAATGTAAAAATATTCCCTACACCGAGAAAATTCGACCTTCATCAGAGTGAAATTTTATTTTGAATGCAAAAATTCGTTGGAGAAAAACGGAGAATATATATATATATATATAATATATATATATATATATATGTTTGTGTGTGTGTGTGTGTTTGTGTGTGTGTGTGTGTATGTATGTGTGCGTGTGCGTGTGTGTGTTTTATAGTAATGTGGTGGTCTCATCATCACAAAAGACCTCATTGCTCAAATCTGGTGGACGTGACTTATAGGGAAAGGTCAAAATATCAATGGCGTGAACTCGAGATTTGTGTTGATTTTTAAAGATATATTTGGTAACGGAATGGCGTATAAGTTAAATACTTTGGTAATCTACGAAATCACTCCGCGTCGGGTATTTATAGATGTCTTAAGTATTTGACTTCATCGATGGAGAACACCACTCCACGGGTTTTGATATCCTTCCAACTGGTCTCATATGAACTTGTAATTTTTTGCTTGCTTGTTTTTTTAATTTTCCAACAACGAGCCTGTGAAACTATGTTGCGCACGTACCAAATGTGATACAATATTGGCCACGGTACCAAATGTGATACGTGTCACATATCCACATTGACATCTCTAATTGGTGTGTGTGAGAGTGAGAGTTCTTTGATAAGAAAGTTCTTCAGGAATAGAGAGATATTAGAGAGACAGAGACATATAAGACTTACTTGGTAAGGAGATCTTATTTCTTTCTTGCTGATCCTTCTACCATCTCCGGTTGCCACCTTGTTGTCTAGTTGGGTTGACTTCTAACTAAGGGAGTTGAGTTCTTCTAAGGGTGTCTGTTAGGCTTTGCTTGTTTAAATTAAATGAATTACAAAGACATTTTTTGTTACTTGATAAAGTAGTTTTTATTTTATCTTTATGCCCATCATCACGGCGCTGGGGAGACCAGGCCTTCGACTGCCAGACTGAATCTCACTATCACCTTTCACTCTTCCTTTCTCCCCTTCGCCACGTCATTCCTTTTCCAATCAAAAACAATTGCCACGCATCTTTTCTGACATCATCTTTCAAATTTCTCCGTTACCTCTCACGCCACTACCCAAACTTTTCCCTAATGACTCAAACCACCATCATGATTCCACGTCGAAAACCATTGTGTCACGTTCCTGTCATTCCCATCCTCATGGGGAGACCCTATTTATCCCTCCTACCTCTTTTGAGAAAAGAAATATCCAATATAAAACATCTTTTAACTTTTTTTTCTTTTTTATCATTCTTATATTGGTCGTTTGTACTCAATCAGTGGAGCATTCGGTTAGAGATCACAAGTTCCGGGTTCGATACCGGTCCATGAGTAGCATATCTTGTTTAAACTGACTGCATGGTGAAGTGTGGAGCTGACAGTGGGTGTAGCACTTTAGCAAAATCACTGTCCCTGGTCCAGCGCTAGGGAAACAAGCCGAATACGGATACTGAGAGACGTCCGTTAGCAATCATTGACGAAGGACTTGCAAGACTGAGGAGCATCAAGGAACAACCAGAGAATTCTTCATAAGGATCGCGCTCTACTTAACACAAAGGATCTCCGCTAGACAGCGCTCTTGCTTGAAGCCTAAAGAATGAGCAAAAAATCGTAACGCCGACAATAGGCCACTTTACAATCTTTAATTATAATTTTTAATGGCCACTTTGCAGTCTTTACTTACAACTCTTATAGGCCACTTTGCAGTCTTTACTTACAATTTTTATAGGCCACTTTGTAGTCTTTTACTTATAATTTTTATAGGCCACTTTGCAGTCTTTACTTATAATTTTAATGGCCACTTTGCAGTCTTTACTTACAACTCTTATAGGCCACTTTGCAGTCTTTACTTACAATTTTTATAGGCCACTTTGTAGTCTTTACTTATAATTTTTATAGGCCACTTAGCAGTTCTTACTTACAATTTTTATAGGCCACTTTGCCGTTTTTACTTACAATTTTTATAGGCCGCTTTTGCAGTTTTTAACTTCCAAATTTTTATAGGCCACTTTGCAGTCTTTACTTACAATTTTTATTGGTCGCTTTCCAGTTTTTACTTTCAATCTTTATAGGCCACTTTGCAGTTTTTACTAACAGTTTTTATAGGCCACTTTGCAGTCTTTACTTACAATTTTTATAGGCCACTTTGCAGTCTTTACTTACAATTTTTATAGGCCACTTGCAGTCTTTAATTACACTTTTTATTTACTACCTGATGTATCAGAATTATTCATGTCTTTCTGTCCATGCCCTTTACTTCTACTCTCTATGTAGACACAAAGTAATAATAAAAAGTGTAGAAGTGCTCAAAAATACCATTTATCTCAGCTGTGATCGTTTTTTTCTTTCATCTCTTGTGGATTTTTCCCTTCTATCACGAATAACTCATTTGCTGCAAAAGACTATCTCGATCCTAATTCCGATGATTCTCGTCTTTTTCACGAAAGATATTTATCTGCCAGCCCTTTTGCTGTCGGAAGGAAAACAAACAAAAAAATTAGACGGATCAAAAATATACGAGAGTAATCACAAACGTAAGGGATGCAAAGCACTAGAGACGCAAGGAAAATATTTGTGCGGTTATTGGTAACACTGTTATGTTTGGTGTGCCCGTGCCTGTCTATTTGCCTACCCCTGCGTGCGCCTCGTTACCAAGCTTGTAAAATGAAAAACAAAGAACAACATATCATTGGTATGTAAAGAAATAATTAACTATAGTATTTCGTCTTTTCCTCTTTTGCTTTCGACTGACTATTATATATTATATATATATATATATATAATATATATATATATATAATATATGTGTGTGTTGTGTGTGTGTGTGTGTGTGTGTGTTGAAATTGATATGTTGAAAAAACAAAAGATGTTTACAAAAGCATGGGATCATGCCAATCAGCATCAAGGGACCATCGCACCATTCCTACTTACCGGATAAGCAGACAGAAGATCACTACTACGATTCACGGTCAGGAAGGAAGGGATGTCACTGTTCTGAAAAATTAACACTACGTCTAAATAAAAGAAACTAAAAAAAAAAAACAAACTACAGAGTTTTCTGATATTTATTCCTTGACTAACATATTAAGGTAACAACATTAGCATAATATAGTACGTTAATGCTTCACACGTATGCCCCAAACATGGTATATGTATTCCAACAACGGATACAGATACAAAAAATCCATCTCAAAATATATATACGCTCTAGAAGCATATGGGGACGCAAAATCTACAACATATATATATATATATATAATATATATATATATATAATATATATAAGGGTTTTATACTTTGCTTGAAGCATTATGTATAAGCACAATGGAGAATTCTTAATGAAACAAATCTACAACGAGAAGAATAATGTGAAACACGCACCCCCATATATAGCCCAGCAAACCCCCACATACACATACACACAAGCCATTGCACACTAGTTGTTAACTAATAAGATTTACTCTAGATATTGATGAATTTAACTATGTTAGCCTTTTTATATCTAACACACACACGTACACACAAATACACCCTTATGGGCAAAGTAAATATGAAAAAATCAAAAAATTAAATTAAATTTGCAGTGCTAGCAGATCACAGGGTGAAGCTAAAGGAAAATGAAAAAATGGACAAATATCTGGACCTTGCCAAAGAAGTGAAAAAGTTATGGAATATGAAAGTGAAGGTGATACCAATTGTGGTTGGTGCACTTGGAACAGTCGCAGAAGGATTAGAAAAGGGTTTGGAAAGTTTGGATATCAAAGGAAGGATTGAAACCATTCAGAACACTGCACTGCTGCAATCTGCCAGAATACTCAGAATAGTCCTGGAGACCTGGGAAGACTTGCTGTCACTCAGACTCCAGTGAAAGACCATCAGCTAATGCTGATGTGAAAACTCAAAAGGAAATAATAATAATAATAATAATAATAATAATAATAATAATAAATGAATAAATAAGTTATATTACGTCCAACACGAAATATTATACATCACCATGGCCACCAAGCACAAATACGCTCTTATCATCCGCATATACGCACGTGGATACGGTCATTCATACGCACCCACGCGCGTAGATACGGTCATAACGTCCCAGTCTACACGCATTTTCATTCACACGCGCATGACAACATACGCACACGTACAAACAAAAAAGCGCATTCCCGTAAACATGCAGCACGAGAATACAGTTATAAAATAAAATACCATCTGTAACATTTTCCCCCAAAAATTAAAAATTTTCATTTAACTAAAAATGCCATAGCAAGACGACAACTACTTCAGTTACAGTGTTCTTCTTCTGAAGAGATTTTATCTCGAAATATTAAGAATAAATCACAGGTTAACCAACAACACCATTGTTACCTAATTTCTTTCTTTACACCTGCATTGTGATAGCCTTCAAAAGCAACCTCCAAACCGGTCATTTTTCCCGTCTTATTTTTGTTGATGACCGACCCACGTGCGGTCGATGCATGATATTGCGAGGGTCCTCATATCAGTGAGGAAGGGCCGGTGTTGCTTTTTAAACCGTCGAGAGGAAGGCCCCGAACGGTTTGCACATTCTCTCCTGATGAGCCCATGCAGTTGTAAACATCCTTGTTTTTTTCATTATATCATATTCACACTGTCGGATTAATTTCCATTTTATTTTCACACACACACACACTATATATATATATATATATATATATATATATATATATATATATAATATATATATATATATATATATATATATATATATATATATATAATATATATATAATAGTCAATTACAAAATAGAATTAAACATTTTCATTTTTTGGGTACACCACTAAGACGAAAGTCAAGACGTGTCTGGTACATGCGGAGACGTTAAAATGGTGACATATGTCTCATAGACACCGTAGATTAAAAGACGAGAAAAGTATTACCGTATTTGACGGCATATAGGACGCACTTTTTCCCAAAACATTAGCTCAAAAAATTGCCCTGCGTCTTATACATCGTAGGTGAAGGCTAATCTTCTCTATGATGCTCACTAACCCAGCTTATGCTCAGTACTTTTACCTACCCTAAACTCCATGCATTCTTATTTTATTGCTGGTATTATTATCATCAAGCACAACTAGACTGTTTTCAACAATATATGCTTAAATACACTAAAACCTTTTTTTCCTGAATCTGACCTGCTGAAATGGGGGTTGGGTCTTATATGCCCGTGCTTCTTATATGCCGTCAAATACGGTAATTGCTTGAATTTTTTTTAGAAAAGTAGAAGGAAAGGGATAGCGAAAAAAGAAAATGAAAAAAGATGAAAAGAAAATTTCTTAGGCTTACTTTCTTCGTATTTTATTCTGTTACCTGGGCTTATGCTCAATTTTTTCTGGTCTGGAACTTCTTGGCTTGGACTTGGACGTTTTTATTTGGACTTTTTGAGTGTTTGTTCATTTCTGTGCTCATTCGTTTAATATTACCAGTGAATACAAGATTTTTTAAATATTTTTTATATTTAAGACGTCTTTAATTCAAAACCAAAGTTCACAAAGTTAACCAACACTCGTGGAGAAAAAAAGCCTCAGGAAAGACGTTATTTTGTGCCCGTCTCCTTTGGATGCTGAGCTTATTCTGAATCTCTAACTCGTTCTCCCGCATTGACCGACCAATCACAGGACTCGTAAAATAGGTCAGATAAAGCTTAAGCATTGTCTATCATTTTTCGGGTATTTTCCATGACTCTTCCAAAGAATTTCAAATTAACATTGTAATTCTATACTTGCCGTTTGTAGTTAATCGGCCAAATATCAATTACGTTACATAGGTTTGTCTTGGACAACAGTCGCAAGTGTATAAAAGAAATATGGAAATTCCGAAATACATCAGGAAAAGGGGGCTGAAAAAAGTCGTTACGAGAAGGAAGATTCAGTGACCCGGAAGCATTGTAACCACACAGTGAAGAGGAACATTGCATGAAATCACATCCTATTGTTACAATTTATGGATGTCATAAATTGTTGACAGACCCTCTTGCAAGAATAAGGGCCGTTAACTTTGAATTCAAGGAGGCCAGTGGAAATGTACCAGTGACTGTTGGTAACACTGACCCCTGGAAGCACGAATCTGACGCACCATGAGAAACACGTGATTAGTTTTAGTTTAGAGATTCAGTCCGGACGTCAAAGAGTTTAAACGTGTTTGAGGCCTGGCTCCCCCGCGGCGAATAAGAATCATGGGCAGATAAAATAAAAGCTTGATCAAGTAACAAAAACTGTCTTGTTAATTCAATTAATTGCAATGACCAAATCAGCCCAAAAGAAACCCTTAGTTAAAAAAGAGGAAGCAGAAGGCAGAACTGAAGGTAACCAAGTAACTCTCTCTCTCTCTCTCTCTCTCCTCTCTCTCTCTCTCTCTCTCTCTCTCTCTCTCTCTTACTGAAGAACTCTCTCCGGTAGAGGGAAAGGGGGTAACCAAAATGGCCCACAATTTTATTTTGTTACACCTTCAGTTTCTTGGGAATCTTTTGTTTCTTGTTACCCCAACCCCTCCATTTCCCTCAAATCACACGAAGCGAACTCACGCTTAAAAATCTAAATCATTCGAAATCGTAAATTTTAAGTAGGATAAAGCCATAGAGCGGAAGTGGTATTTTGGTGCAAGTAGGCTGTGCAAGGAGAGTATGTCAGATTTATTTTTGAATGGATCGGTCGGCGAGTGAACCTAGCTAAATAGATCCATGTAGTAATAAGACCAGCTTTGTTACCCTCCCCCCCAAAAAAAAACAAAAACTAACCTTCCGGCTACATGCCGAGTCGTGATGTAACGCTCATGTATTCACTTCATGTTTTTTGAAATAAAGAATTTGGAGTGAGTACGTGAGCGTGCTCACTTCAAATAATTCTCTCCGAGAACTCTCTCACTCACCGTCTATTTCTCTTTTCTCACCTCTTCCTCCTCTCTCTCTCTCTCTCTCTCTCTCTTCTCTCTTCTCTCTCTCTTTTCTCTTACAGAAGAACTCTCTCCAAAAACTCTCTCACTCACCGTTTATATACGCGATGTACGATGCTTGATGTGGTATATAACACTATTTCAACACAGGTGCCACTCAACCCATTTACCAACACATTGTACAATGTGAGTTTGTAGTCGTCAACCAATAAGGGCACTAACCACGCTTCAGTTTCTTATAGGGAATCACCACTGAACCATTAATAAAGTTTTAGTTTAGAAATTCAGTCCGGACGTCAAAGATTTTAAACGTGTTTGAGGCCGGGCTACCCCCGCGGCGAATAAGAATCATGGGTAGATAAAATAAAAGCTTGATCAAGTAACACAAACTGTCTTGTTAATTCAAATAATTGCAATGACCAAATCAGCCCCAAAAGAAGGCCTTAGTTAAAAAGAGGAAGCAGAAGGTAGAACTGAAGTAACCAAGTAAGTCTCTAATCTCTCTCTCTCTCTCTCTCTTCTCTTCCTCTCTCTCTCTCGTCTCTCTCTCTCTCTTCTCTCTTACTGAAGAACTCTCTCCGGTAAGGGTACAAGGGGGGTAACCAAAATGGCCCACAATTTATTTTGTTACACCTTCAGTTTCTTGGGAATCTTTTGTTTCTTTGTTACCCCAACCCCTCCATTTCCCTCAAATCACACGAAGCGAAACTCACGCTTGAAAATCTAAATCATTCGAAATGGTAAATTTTAAGTTAGGATAAAGCCATAGAGCGGAAGCGGTATTTTTGGTGCAAGTAGGCTGTGCAAGGAGAGTATGCCAGATTTATTTTTGAATGGATCGGTCGGCGAGTGAACCTAGCTAAATAGATCCATGTAGTAATAAAAGACCAGCTTTGTTACCCTCCCCCCCCAAAAAAAAACAAAACTAACCTTCCGGCTACATGCCGAGTCGTGATGTAACGCTCATGTATTCACTTCATGTTTTTTGAAATAAAAATTTGGAGTGAGTACGTGAGCGTGCTCACTTCAAATATTCTCTCCGAGAACTCTCTCACTCACCGTCTATTTCTCTTTCTCACTCTCTCTCTCTCTCTCTCTTCTCTCTCTCTCTTCGCTTTCTCTCTCTCCTCTCTCTCTCTCTTACAGAAGAACTCTCTCCAAAAAAACTCTCTCACTCACCGTTTATATACGCGATGTACGATGCTTGATGTGGTATATAACACTATTTCAACACAGGTGCCACTCAATCCATTTACCAACACATTGTACAATGTGAGTTTGTAGTCGTCAACCAATAAGGGCACTAACCACGCTTCAGTTTCTTATAGGGAATCACCACTGAACCATTAATAAAGTGTTAGTTTAGAAATTCAGTCCGGACGTCAAAAAGTTTAAACGTGTTTGAGGCCGGGCTACCCCCGCGGCGAATAAGCATCATGGGTAGATAAAATAAAAGCTTGATCAAGTAACAAAAACTGTCTTGTTAATTCAAATAATTGCAATGACCAAATCAGCCCAAAAGAAGGCCTTAGTTAAAAAGAGGAAGCAGAAGGCAGAACTGAAGTAACCAAAGTAAGTCTCTCTCTCTCTCTCTCTCTCTCTCTCTCTCTCTCTCTCTCTTCTCTCTCTCTCTGTCCCTCTCTCTCTCTCTCTATCTGTCCCTCTCTCTCTCTCTCTCGCTCTCACTCTCTCTCTCTTCACTCACTCTCTCTTACTGTAGAACTCTCTCCGGAAACTCTCTCACTCACCGTCTATATACGCCGATGTACGATTCATGATGTGGTATATAACACTATTTCAACACAGGTGCCACTCAGCCCATTTTACCAACACATTGTACAATGTGAGTTTAGTCGTCAACCAATAAGGCGCACTAACCACGCTTCAGTTTCTTATAGGGAATCACCACTGAACCATTAATAAACTGGCTCCTATTGCCAAGTCAGGCGAGTCACGTTTCCACCTTCTTCTGACTGACGATTAAGTTCGTTTGTGGAAGAGACTGCATACGGTTCTGAATGCAGCTTGTCAGTTAAAGTGGGGTTCAGCAAAGCTCTGTTATATTCTACAGAATTTCGAAAGGGCAACTCATTTAAATCTGATTAAGCAGATGCGGGACTAAATTCTCAAGAGCTTCGCCTGACAAATCCTAATTCATGTATAGGGTTGTCTGAAAACCCGTGTCACCCCTAAATGTTTTAAAAAATTTCCGCCCTGTCGACTGGGTAGTTAGAATGAACCGACTGCACCTCTGAAGAGCGTAAAGACTCCCCAATGGTCCACCGTTGGCCGTGGTGGACGCCCGTGATGCTTAAGGATAGGAGCCCAGGTGGATGAGCAGTTCATGACATGCAATATCCACTTTGGCCCTATCTTGGGCTAGACGGGCGGTCGGAAGGCCCCCTACGATAATCGGCTGTCACGTCGAGCTCTAGCACTTAATTGATTTTCCCCAACCCTATTGCCCTTTGGCAAGCTCCAACCCCTTTTTATCATATGGGTGCTAGAAGGCGGTGGCTGAGGGTCTACATGTCCTGGGAATGACGTTAAACTCTTTCTGATGGGTGAGGTTCCAGTTTTGGAGGTTTTGGGGAATTGGAGCACCCCTTCATCACCATTGCTCCCTGGTCCACTCGAACCCGGAGTGGTAGTACCTGTTAGGGTCCCATATATGGGTTAAATAGAAAAATGTATTTAATAAAAAATTGTATTATCCATTAAGAATTGATCTATTTCAAAACTTTATCGCATTAAATGACCCACTGAGGTTGATATGCCGTAAAACAAACAAACAAATTAAAACTTTCTTTATTTTATTTTGTTTTAATAATATAATATACAATATCATGATAATTACTTACCTGGCCCAGTGAGCTTCGCCGCTGGACCTATCAAGTAATTAATAGCATTGCCCCTGTTACATAATTATTTGATACTAATATTTATGTGCAATAGTGTAGAAATCAAAATGACGGTTATAAGTTCAGCCGGCGGCCTTGAAGAATGAGTGACAACGTGTGACCTCAGTCCTGACCCTAACCTTCTGGGGATAGCCGTGAGAACCGGTAGAGAAGACCCTTCTTCCGTTTAGATTAGAAGTAAGTTTAAGTTAGAAGGTAGCAGCGAGGCTCGAAGGGTTAAGTCCGCGTTATAGCGCATCCTCTCATCTGCGCAGGTTGTCTGGTTGGGGATTTAAAAATAAAGTAAGATCAAAGCTAATCGGAGTCTTGTGTTATTACCTCTAAAAACTAACAATGACACAGGGCTTCTGATGAAGAGATATCCCCAAAGAAAGTCCAGACCTTAGAAGATTCCAGACCAAGACAAGATGTTATAAGATTCCAAAGACGGCCAGGAGAATATAGTAAGTAAAGAAGAAGGGTATGTAACACCCCCTGATTTAGAAGAGATGGGGCTGGGTTTATTGCGCAGAGAGGGAGAACGCCAACGGGATCAACACATTTTTGTGCTTACCACCCATGAGCTTCGGCTTGTGGGTGGGCCCACATAACAATGTCCCTGTGTCACGCCCTCATAAGTGGGATGAAAGGCAAATACCCTTACCTGGCCCTCACGCTGTGTCCGGTGGTTTCGCCAACTGGAGCCATAATGTAATTAACGTGTCTTCCCAGAGGGTGGGTCACCCACCAGACAATACCTGCCCCTTGATTATAAGGGACAGGGCTGGGTTTATTGCCCAGTTCCTGAGTGGTCCCATCTTGAGGGGGAATGCCGAGGGGACCCTCGCATTTTTGTGCCTGCAATGCCATGAGCTTCGATTCGTGGGTGGTCCCACATTAAATAGACTTGTGTCATACGTGTGATGCGGGTAAGTAAACTACAATATCATGGATTGTCTTATATAACAATGGAGGTGCCTGGTCTAATGGTTAGAGTCGTAGAAATGGAACTCGTCAACGCGAGTTCAATTCTGACGAAGCTGTTGGAATTTCACAGGCTATAACCCTTGGTAAAGTTGAATCCAATTCTCCCTCCAGCTATGGGTAAATAGCAGGGCAGACTGGCTCTTTAACCATAGCTAGGTAACCAGTCTAGGAAGAAGGAAAACTCTGAATTGTCAAACCATGCTAAACTCCGCCTAAAAAATTGACCTTGTGTCCGTATCCTGCTCGTGTGGAGGGGTTGGTAAATATATATATAACAATGTTAATATAATTTAAATTTTTATTTACATCGGCTTTTTAGCCCAGTTGTTGGAGCTATTCGCCTTGGAAATAATACGCTTACGTGTTCGATACCGACCCTCGACAACTGAGTGCTTGAAGTAGCAAGAATGGGTAATCAGATCGGTGGGGAGGTGAATATTTATGGCTCTGCGACCCCGTCCTGTTGCATACCCTTCTTTACTTCTTCTGTTCTCCTTCTAGCGTGTCTTCTAACATATTGATACTCGTCTTGGTGGTCGTCGCACTTAACTCATTTCTTCTCTTAATCAGTCTTGTTACAACATTCATTAATCACAAGACGTGTCATTTTTCTTAAACTTTTTTTTCCTTAACTAAACTTTCATGTAAACTAAATTATGACTAACATAGCGCGCGTATGGCAGAGTGAGTTACATTTAAGGCAGGACATCTTCACTGAACTGACGTCCAACTGAAAACTGAGGAGCCAAACCAGGTCCTACGTGGACTTCACGTATTTCGCGGGCTTTCTGTACTATTCCATGGAAAGTCCCGCCCGTGATATGAAAAGGCCATCCCTCTAGGAAATACAGGGGGATTGACAATAATCTTATGCAACCGCATAGATTATCTAACACTACCTACCACATGTGTTTCAGTGTGTGTGTGCTTGTGTACGTACAAGTGCTTAGTAAATATGTGCACACGCAATACGTACAAACAAGTTTTGACGTAGACCAGTTTCTGGGATGATAAAAAGTACACCGTCTCCGTTCTGAACTTCACAAAGATGCACTTACTTCAAAGTTCTTAACATTAAGGATATGCGGTGCTCTAAATTTAACATAACAAAGCTCCCACAAATATTCAACATATCTTCGATTTGGAACAGAAAACGATCTCAATTATAAACTAAAAGCTTACAATCTTTTTTAAAAGAAAAAATAACATGTATTGTTGGTAATGAACCGTACAGCAATGGAATCTATTATATCATAACGAACACTAGACTAGATAAAGTATTTTGCGTCTGAAGTGGTGCGCCACACCTACCCTCAGCACATAACTTTACTGCACAGATCCAAGATGAGCTGTTCGTGCACTGAGTTGGCGAGGAACGGCATCGAACCCGGACACTTGTGCTTCCGAGGAGGATGCTCTATCGAATGGACTAAACTGTACTTATAAGTAAGTAAAGTCGTCGGAGTGGTCTAAAGTCAGTATCAGCCAGACAGCGAGGGAGTCTATCCCCTTTTCACTAGCTCTAGACCAAGGATGTTGTTTTCAAGCGTCTGAGGTGGAGCATCACACCTACCATCAGCTCCTTACATTACCACACAGATCCCTGAGCTACTCATACGCTGAGTTGACGAGGGCCGGTATCGAACTAGAAACCTTGTGGTTTATAGCCGAATGCTCTACCGACTGAGCTAAAACGGCCCCGTACACATACTATGTGAAAAACACTGATAGACAGCAGCATGTATTTAAGTAAAATATTTAAAAGGGTTTCTTGATTTTTAAAATAAATTAAATTATTGAAATAGATAACTAATTAGGACTGAGCCTATTCTAGCAATGACCACCTCAAGCGGTTTTAACAGGTTTGAATTTAGAGTTTTCCTTTCTAGACTGCTTGCCTTACCAAGGTTAAAAAGCCTAGTCTGCCCTACTATTTTACCCATAGCTGGAGGGAGGGTAGTTGGATTCATACCTTTCCCAAGGGTATTATCGATATGTTAACTGTAGCTTCGTCCAGGATTTGTACTCGCAGTTTTAACAGGTTAAAATTTAGAGTTTTCCTTCTAGACTGCTTGTCTAACCAAGGTTAAAGAGCCCAGTCTGACCTACTATTTTATCCATAGCTGGAGGAGGGTAGTTGGATTCATACCTTTCCCAATGGTATTATCGATATGTTAACTGTAGCTTCGTCCAGGATTTGTACTCGCAGTTTTAACAGGTTAAATTTAGAGTTTTCCTTCTAGACTGCTTGTCTAACCAAGGTTAAAGAGCCCAGTCTGACCTACTATTTTATCCATAGCTGGAGGGAGGGTAGTTGGATTCATACCTTTCCCAATGGTATTATCGATATGTTAACTGTAGCTTCGTCCAGGATTTGTACTCGCAGTTTTAACAGGTTAAAATTTAGAGTTTTCCTTCTAGACTGCTTGTCTAACCAAGGTTAAAGAGCCCAGTCTGACCTACTATTTTATCCATAGCTGGAGGGAGGGTAGTTGGATTCATACCTTTCCCAATGGTATTATCGATATGTTAACTGTAGCTTCGTCCAGGATTTGTACTCGCAGTTTTAACAGGTTAAAATTTAGAGTTTTCCTTCTAGACTGTTTGTCTAACCAAGGTTAAAGAGCCCAGTCTGACCTACTATTTTATCCATAGCTGGACGGAGGGTAGTTGGATTCATACCTTTCCCAAGGGTATCATCGATATGTTAACTGTAGCTTCGTCCAGGCTTTGTACTCGCAGTTTTAACAGGTTAAAATTTAGAGATTTCCTTCTAGACTGCTTGTCTAACCAAGGTTAAAGAGCCCAGTCTGTCATAGTATTTTACCCATAGCTGGAGCGAGAGTAGTTGGATTCATACCTTTCCCAAGGGTATCATCGATATGTTAACTGTATATTCGTCCAGGCTTTGTACTCGCAGTTTTAACAGGTTAAAATTTAGAGATTTCCTTCTAGACTGCTTGTCTAACCAAGGTTAAAGAGCCCAGTCTGCCATACTATTTTACCCATAGCTGGAGCGAGAGTAGTTGGATTCATACCTTTCCCAAGGGTATCATCGATATGTTAACTGTATATTCGTCCAGGCTTTGTACTCGCAGTTTAACAGGTTAAAATTTAGAGATTTCCTTCTAGACTGCTTGCCTAACCAAGGTTAAAGAGCCCAGTCTGCCATACTATTTACCATAGCTGGAGCGAGAGTAGTTGGATTCATACCTTTCCAAGGGTATTATCGATATGTTAACTGTATATTCGTCCAGGATTTGTACTCGCAGTTTTAACAGGTTAAAATTTAGAGTTGTCCTTCTAGACTGCTTGCCTAACCAAGGTTAACGAGCCCAGTCTGCCATACTATTTTACTCATAGCTGGACGGGGGGTAGTTATTATCGTTATGTTAATTGTAGCTTCGTCCAGGATTTGAACTCGGGTCGACGAGTCTATTTCCTACGACTCTAACCATTACACTACCCACCTCCAAATAATTATTCCAAGAAAAAAGAAAAAAACGTTGAGGTGGTAGATAACCAAAATACAATAATACTTGATGCCTCGACACTGTCACAATGGCTGCAGCGTCATCTTGTCAAAAATTACAACATCTGTTGATTGTCAAATACGGCGTCTGCGCATGCTTATTGACAGCTTCCTGTCTATTACTGTCAACATAGAGGCGAAGACATTTTCCCTCATCGCACAAAACAAAACAAATGAAGACAAAAACGCTGAATTGTGTTTTTTTCTTTCTTCTTCTCTTTACGTAGTTCATTTTTTTAATAAGACACAAGAAGTTTTGTTATCAACTCGTTTGAAGGAACGAACAGAGACGACTGTCTCAAAAGGACGCCGATAATAGTAAATATGATAATATGTATATTTGTTTGTTACAAAATAAAGTGTATATTTTACTAACGATCGACTATTTTTCCCTCTAATTTTGATTCAATAAGACAAGTTGTTCCTATTTACTTTCTTCAAAATTATTCCGTTCCCAAATGTATACGTCTACACTTGTATAAATTAACTTCCTTTCTTTTATTATAGGGTAAGTTTTAGACCCACTGGAGTGACAGGGTGCAATCGATTTCTATTTTTTCCTCAGATTAGGTTATTTGCAGTTGTTTTAGACCCACTGGAGTGACAGGGTGCAATCGATTTCTATTTTTTCTCAGATTAGGTTAGTTCAGTCGGTAGAGCGTTCGGCTAGAAACCACAAGGTTCCTAGTTCGATACCGGTCCTCGCCAACTCAGCGTATGAGTAGCACAGGGATCTGTGCGGTAAAGTAAGGAGCTGATGGTAGGTGTGGCGCACCACCTCAGACGCTAAAATAATCTCCTTGGTCTAGCGCAAGTGAAAAGGAGATAGACTCCCCCGCTGATTGACTGATGCCGACTTTAGGCCATCCCGACGACTTTTTACTTTTACAGTAAGTAAAGTCGTCGGGGCGGCCTAAAGTCGATATCAGCCAATCATCTGCGTAGCCCACGCCTGTAATAGTTTGTGTTGGGTATCGCAAAGACGAACACATAAGCGATGTTCTCCAGTTGAAGCCAGCATATGAAAACGCCAGGGCGGGCGGCTCAGCAAAGACATACATTGACCAACTCTGCGCGCATACTGGATGCTGTGCAGAGGACCTGTCTGAGGCAATGAATGATAGGGATGGCTGGAGAGATAGTCAAAGATATCCATGCTGCTAGTGATAATGATGGTGATTGGTAAGTATTGAAATAAATGTTGTTTTTTTTTTTGCACCCGTTATTTTACAATACTAAATATATTTTATTTATTTATTTTAATATTCACTTCAATGTGTATATTCTAAAAGTTTTTTTTATTTTGTGAGGATGGTAAGTCCTAAAGTGCGGACTCCTTTTGTTGCTGTTATTTCTTTTCTTTTATTTTGGCTTTGGTACTCGTCGATCATCGTCGACGAAAAAAACAAAATTACGGTCATAAAAGGAGGATCCCATTTATGCCTAAACGAGCTCCCACTATAAAACTAACCATTCTCACAAAATAAAAACTTTTAGAATATACACATTGAAGTGAATATTAAAGTAGATAAAGAAAATATATTTAGTATTGTAAAATAACGGGTGCAAGAAAAATAAAACATTTATTGCAAAAACACGGACATAAAATGAGGGTTCAGTTTATTTTACGGTAGGAATTTACAAGGAAATAATTAAGGATTACCAAGGAAACTCTGAATTCAAACGTTAAATTCATGTGTGTATTTCCACTACCATGCTAATTTCAAAACCACCAACGGTATGTTCCATTTTCAATACGCATGATCAACGTGAAATGTACATTATATGTGTGCTAGAAGGTGGTGGCTGAGTGTGTCAATGTCCTGGGTATGAGGTTAAACTGCATCTATTTGTAAAGTTCCAATCCTGAAGCTGTGAGGAGTGTGGAATACCCCTTGGGTGCCATTACTTCAATGAGCACTCTGACCGGGAGAGGTAGTACCTGTTAGTGTCCAATCTATTCTATTGGTTAATAGAAAAACGAGATAAACATTTGTTGAGTTATTTTAATATATAAGGTGTGTGCTAGATCCTCGCCCATACCTATAGACTAAGCGAGATCATGTGATCTATTCCTTGGCCAATCACTGCCAGTACTCTGAGGCTGATACAATACTTAACCCACCCTATTGTTCATAATTACTGTAGCGTTCTTTGATGACGGACATAGGATTAAATTACTGGACCTTTACCAATACGCTGGATAGGCCTTATAGCAGATTACTAAAGGATCACCAAAGGATTCCATAACACGGGACTTTCTTTAAGCCCTATTTCAACTGGTCAAGGATGGCCCTTAAAAACATTAATTTTTTTTTAAATCAATAGCGAACAAGCATAAATGAAACAAAACATCTTCGATATAAAATAACCCTACCAGGTTTGATATGCCTTAAAATTCAACCAACCAACCAACCAACCAACCAACAAAGAAATCAACCGGAGAAGGTCGGAGATATACAGCTACTACCTTCATAAATCATTGGGCTTCAATAGGTTTCTATATCTTTATATATATATATATATATATATACCAACCCCTCCACATGAGCAGAATGTGACACAAGGTCAATTTTAATGTTATTATCCGTTAATTTTTATATGTGCGTTTGTTTACGAAAGCTGATGACGTGATCATTGCATGTGAAAAAAAATTCTTAACAGTGTCCTGATGATGGTTTAATACCGAAATACTTAAGTATTGACACATAAAATTGTTTCCTCTGATCGTAACATCCTGTGTTTGTTATATTTTAAAAAAATACTATCTATCTATATATAATTGGTTTTTCATATGTGTGTGTCTGTGTTCATATATGTCTATCTATGTAGGTATGTTTATATCTATCTACATATCCATTTAGGTTGGCTCATATTTATCTACCTACCAATCTACTTATCTACCTATATCTTTCTTTTACGCTATCACTCACACACTCCTTTATCTCGCTCTTTCTTTTTCTATCTATCTATCAATTGCACTTTTGCATTATACTAACTATATATGCTGTTGTTTTATTTTATAGTCAGTATATAAAACTCAACATATACAATGATATATATATATATATATATATATATATATATATACCAACCCCTCCGCACGAGCAGGATGTTACACAAGGTCAATTTCTTAAGCGGAGTTCAAAAGTTTTGAATTCAGAGTTTTCCTTTTCCTAGACCTGTTGTCTAACCCAGGTTAAAGAGACCAGTATGCTCTACTATTTATCCATAGCTGGAGGGAGAGTAGGATTCATACCTTTCCCAAGAGTATTAGCGCTAGGTGAAATGTGAAATTACCACATCCAGGATTTGAACTCGGGTCGACGAGTCCATTTCCCATGACTTTAACCATTACACCACGCGCTTCCATATGTATTTGTTATATGTATTTGTTTAATTTCCACTGGGCTTATCTTTTCATCAGAATAAGATAAATCACAAATAGGTCGAAAGGGCCCTTTCTACTTTTGATGGAATCGATTCTAAGATGAAATAAATTACTTTCCCCGCATCTGTAGTTTTAATCGTAACCGCCAAAATGTTGCATAGAAATAAGGGGAGAAAAAAAACCCGGGAAAAACAAACACGACGCCCCAGCAGGAAAATTTCAGCATAAAGGAAACGTCATCACAGAAGCCATACATATGATATATATATGTGCAGGTTTTTAATTATTACTTCTATAGCCGGGGCAGAACCAAGTATGGTTTCTATATAATTAGATTCACAAGAATTACATATCCTGAAAGCAATTCATACATATTCAACACATTGTTTTTTTTAATGATTTTCCATTGAATTTATTACCTGTTTGATAATTATAAAACAGAAGGTGTGAAATCGAGAAGGCTGATAATAATTTTACAAGAAAAGAAAAGATGAAAACAAATTCTGTACTCTAGGCACATAAAAGATGAGTTAAAAATTACAAACATTTCTTTAATGTCTCAGTATAAGTATAATTTCAGTTTCAATATAAATAGTACTCAATATCGTAGATAGAGCATGTATATCTAACTAATTTATGCGGGTTAGAGTAGAAAGAGGAACGATCCTAGATATCAATAAATGTGACGATACATTGATATATATATATATAATATATATATATATATATATATATATATATATATATATATATATATATCAATGTATCGTCACATTTATTGATATCTAGGATCGTTCCTCTTTCTACTCTAACCCGCATAAATTAGTTAGATATACATGCTCTATCTACGATATTGAGTACTATTTATATTCAAAAGTCCAGAGAATAAATCTTCCTTACGACACAAGAGTTTTATTTAAAAAACCTGTCGCAGTTTGAGAGCTCAATGTGTGCTCTTAATGTTAGAGTCACAGAGCAAATATATAAGTAAAGAAATAACAAAAGACTTTGAGATTTAACTTTATAGTCTATTTCAGGGAGCTTAAACAAAGTGTCTAACTCGCCCGACTCATCAGATGCGAATGATGAATTCTTTATTACATTAAAGGCATTTGAAAACAGATTTAAAAAATATATATTTATAGTCCTGTGACATGAATTCAAAACGAAAACCTTAATGTTGCAAAAAGTTATGTAGTTTCAAATATGAGCACTTCCGCCACAATTATCTCGGTCACCAATTCATGTATCTCTTAATGTAACAGTTTTTGAAAAAAGAAAACATATTCCAAGTTAATATAAGGTAGCGTAGGCATGAAGTAAATGGCGCTTCACTGCAGATAGTTTCTCACTTATGTGATTTTCAATCCAAGGGCTTGATTTGAAAATGTCATGGGTGAGAAATTTCCGTAACTAAGCGCGGTTGACTTATATATGTGTATGTGCTATATACCCCTTTAGATAGCGTAGGTATACAGTAAATGGCGCTTCACTGCAGATAGTTTCTCACTTTCAATCTGATGGTGAGGTTCCAGTTCTGGAGGTTTGGGGAATGTGGAGCACCCCTTCATCACCAATGCTCCCTGGTCCACTCTGACCCGGAGTGGTAGTACCATCTATTGGTTACATAGAAAAACGTATTTATAAAAAAATTGTATTATCCATTAAGAATGAATTTATTTCAAAACTTAATCGGCATTAAATGACCCACTGAGTTTTATATGCCGTAAAACCAAACCAAATGTATTTCTCCCATATGTGATTTTCAATCCAAGGGCTTGGTTTGAAAATGTCATGGGTGAGAAATTTCCGTAAATAAGCGATGTTGACTTATATATGTGTATGTATTAAATATCCCTTACGTCGGGAATATTATTGGCAACAGAGAGAGAGAGAGAGGGGGGGGGGAGAGAGAGGGAGTGAGAGAGGGAGAGAGAGTGGAGAGAGAGAGGGAGAGAGAGAAGGGAGAGAGAGAGGCGAGAGAGAGAGGAAAGAGAGAGGGAGAGGGAGAGAGAGAGTGAGAGAGAGAAGGGAGAGTGAGTGAGAGAGAGGGGCAAGAGAGAGAGAGAGGGGGATGATGATGGCGGGATGATAGATTTGGTTCTTATTAGTTTCTGCTTGTCTACTTCATCGGCCGCCATCTTTTGCAGGGGGGGGGATTTCTCTGAGCTGATTTCTTTTTTCTGTTTTGGCTGATCGGGCGAGTTGATTAATTAACAAAGACGTGTTAGTATTATCTGCGTTGTTCGGACTATTGTCCCCATCTTCATTGTTATTTGTACAACGTTTCGACCGATACGCCCTCCGACCTTCTTCAGGTATTTCTTGTCGGACTCGGGAACCTTCTCGGACTCGGGAACCTTCTTTTCGAACTCGAGAACTTTTTTGTCGTAATCGGTAGCCATCGCGGAACTTTGAACCTAACCCTTTACTAACCCGGGTCGACGAGTCCATTTCCCATGACTTTAACCATTACACCACGCGCTTCCATATGTAGTTGTTATATGTATTTGTTTAATTTCCACTGGGCTTATCTTTTCATCAGAATAAGATAAATCACAAATAGGTCGAAAGGGCCCTTTCTACTTTTGATGGAATCGATTCTAAGATGAAATAAATTACTTTCCCCGCATCTGTAGTTTTAATCGTAACCGCCAAAATGTGGCATAGAAATAAGGGTTAGGGTTAGGGTTTCGGGTTAGAGTTAGGGTTAGGGTTAGGGTTTAGGGTTAGTTTAATGGGAAAATATATAATTTGGGTTCTGTTTTTTCTGGGTCACCCTGTAATATGATGTTACTCAACTAGGAAATAAGCAACCATAATTTGGGTTCTGTTTTTTCTGGGTCGTAATGTAATATCATGTTACTCAACTAGGAAATAACCATAATTTGGGTTCTGTTTTTCTGGGTCGCAATGTAATATCATGTTACTCAACTAGGAAATAACCATAATCTGGGTTCTGACTTTTTCTGGGTCACCCTGTAATATCATGTTACTCAAATAGAAAATAAGCAACCATATTTTGGGTTCTGTTTTTTTCTGGGTCACCCTGTAATATCATGTTACTCAAATAGAAAATAAGCAACTATATTTTGGGTTCTGTTTTTTTGGGGGGTCACCCTGTAATATCATGTTACTCAAATAGAAAATAAGCAACCATATTTTGGGTTCTGTGTTTTTTCTGGGTCACCCTGTAATATCATGTTACTCAAATAGAAAATAAGCAACCATATTTTGGGTTCTGTGTTTTTCTGGGTCACCCTGTAATATCATGTTACTCAAATAGAAAATAAGCAACCATATTTTGGGTTCTGTTTTTTTTTCTGGGTCACCCTGTAAATATCATGTTACTCAAATAGAAAATAAGCAACCATATTTTGGGTTCTGTTTTTTTCTGGGTCACCCTGTAATATCATGTTACTCAACTAGGAAATAAGCAACCATAATTTGGGTTCTGTTTTTTCTGGGTCAATGTAATATCTCAACTAGGAAATAACCATAATCTGGGTTCTGTTTTTCTGGGTCACCGTGTAATATCATGTTACTCAACTAGGAAATAACTGTGTCATATTTGATAATCTTGATATCAACCATTTGCTCGCTTAACAATATCAGGAGAAAGCTATTTGTAAAATACATTTCCTCATTTTTGGTCATTTGCCAATTTTCTAAACGGCGCGGTGATCAATTATTCATATCGAAAATTATAATTGGAGCTGTCGACTATTTGATCTGGACTAATTAGTGGATTTCTTAGTAATTGCTTGTAATCTATGGCGCGGCGGTGAGGTGAGATGACGACTTCATATGTGTGTCGTTAATGGCTTTTAAGGTGACTCGTCTCCACTGTTCTATTTGACTTCTCAACTGAAGGTGAGACTGGCAATATGATGAAGACAATGAAACAAAATTCCATTATTCCAGATTGTTTCGTTTTTAGTTTATTTTTCTATTATGTTATCTTAATTTATTTTTTTTTTTTTTTGCTTTGGTCTTTTAGTTGTTCTTCTTCCAAATATTTTATCATAACACAGTTTGCGGTTTGAGATCCGACGGTAAGTGGTAGAAAACTCGGTAATTTATGAGGAAGTGCGTCCTGGTCTTCTGCCTCAGAAATTGCTACCCGGTGACTATTAAAATTACGTCCCCAGCTATGTCGTCTCGGTGGTGTTACTTGAAAGAAAACAACCAACTTAGGGCGTTAAATGTATTTTAGAGGGGGGGGGCTTCTCTTTTTTGTCGTAATTCTTATTTATTTATCGTAATTTGTTTAGAAATTTATTTATAGAAATTTGTCGTAATTCTTGTTTATTTATAGAAATTTGTCGTAATTCTTGTTTAGATATGAAGATGCATATCTATCTATCTATCTATCTATCTATCTCAATTTGTTCATTTTTTACTTTGTTTATATATATCTATCCACCCATCTCCATTTGTTCATATAAAAAAAGAGAAGCCCGCCCTAAGTTGGTTGTTTTCTTTCAAGTAACACGGCCGAGACGACATAGCTGGGGACGTTATTTTAAGAGTCACCGGGTAGCAATTTCTGAGGCAGGAGACCGGGACGCACTTCCTCATAAATTACCGAAAACTCTACCGCGCATTTGATTGGATATTACAAACAACGAATCAAATGGTAGATTAATTAACATTTTTTTTTTTTGCCTAGTTCGCAACACTGAGCCCCTGTCATAAAGATCAAGCCAGTAACCTCTCTCAACTGATCTCAGACGCCCTTCTCAGAATAGAACGTGTCAGCTCACTAGAAATCTCGTTTTATTTCATTTTGTTCTTTTGTTTTTTGTTATTTTCTTGATTTTTTAAAATTTATCAATAATGTTGTTTATATTCTGGTCATTGTCCTGGCATTTTCACAAAATCGGCGTCTAGTTTCTCCTGCCAAAATCAAGGGCTGTAAATTTCCCTCTCTGATTAAGCCCTATCCAAGGCCTTAATACTGTTACATAATTTATTGATAGGCCATGTATGTAAGTAGTGTAGCATGAATTCTGAATCAGAGTTCGTTAGAAAATTCAAAATTAGAGGGAGTTAAGTCGAAATTTACCGTTATCAAGATTGACATGTGGTTACCTGTACTTAACATCTTCAGGAAACGTGTGAGACAGTTTTTAGTTCTTAGTTAGTTGCGACCAGTTACTCATCGAGAGAAGACGTTCTCTCAAAGATGTCACTTTTCACCGCGCGGTTTTGGGCTGGGTGTATTTTAATAAAAGCTATAAAGAAAACAACAAAGTCTTGCTTACTTAATTAAAATAAGAAATGCACAGACACCCAGCCTGAACAGAGAACAGATCAACCCCAGTAGAGAGCCCTAGAGCAGAGTCCACCATATGAGGACTGACGAAGTAAGTAGAAAAAAAGTGAGAACAAAATCTATCATCCCCTCATCTCATACAGGTAGATTTTTAAAGATAATTTCGTAGGTGTATTTTATATCATCTATAGGGCCGGCTTAACTCAATCGGTAGGGCGTTCGGCTAGAAACCACAAGGTTCCTAGTTCGATACCGGTCCTCGCCAAATCAGCATATGAGTAGCACAGGGATATGTGCGGTAAAGTAAGGCGCTGATGGTTGGTGTGACGCACCACCACAGATGCAAAAAACCATCTCCTTGGTCTAGCGCTAGTGAAAAGGGATAGACTTCCTCTCTGATTGGCTGATATCGACTTTAGGCCACCCCGACGAATTTACTTACTTTTTACTTATTTTATATCTGATTCATAATTTTCGGTATATCTTTATTTCTCTAAAGAAGGATAAAATGTCATACATGCTAGTATTTTCAAACAGATCCGTCATATAATTTGCTTTTAAATATTTCCTTCTGAGTGGAGTGAAAGCTCCACATGCTATGGCAGTGCTGGGTGTTTGATATGTTTCGCCCCGTGGTTGATCCTCTTGACTGGGCATATAAGCGTTCGTAAGTCTTGTATGGCCAATACAAAGCCAACCCAGTATTACTTATTTTTCTCGGGATTTTCTGTATCCCGGCTTCATTGTCCTATTTATACATTTCTGTATCTTGGCTTAATTGATGATAATATATTCCAACGTTGTTACTATTTCTGCTTTATAAACCTTTTTTATTTGGTTCTTTAAATCTTTACATGTAACCTTGAAGTTTTCATCAATTTCTTTATTCATGACATATCAGAGTTTAATCTTCTTTGATAGTGTCCGCCTGATGACGGGAGTATGATTTCTAAGACCCGAAACTCCCCAGTGACCCATCACTGACGACGCTCTCCAAAATATAGTAATGAACGTATATCTAAAAATTAACTTTTTAGTTATTTTTCCCTTTAATTTCCTATTTTATACAAGTACCCAAACAAGTCTCTGATTGCCTGTTATGTATTACTGGGCTAATATATGATAATTTATAAACTATTTGGAAATGCACAGAGCGAATCTGGAAAGGAGGCGGCCTAATAACATGTCAGTTCTGTTAAGTATCTGGCAGCCATCCTTCGTTCCAGATGTAATGAATAAGTAAGCAAGCCAATAAGAATCCGGTGTTAACGTATTCCTTGTAAGTCCGTCGTCCAAGGGAATCCAAATGTCAATGAAATAATCTCAGATTGGGATCTCTATTAATACAGCAGAAGCAGCAGCAGCAGTGCCAGTGATTGGACAATAAGAATCCTTCTCAGGTCACGTGTTTATAGTCGAGTCTATAAGTAGAAGTGACCATTTACCTTATGCCTTATATATCAACAAAATCCAACAAGTTCTACCGTTGGAACAGATATAATGTTGCAAAACCCTAAATTAGTAAGGATACTGGTGTAAAATTACTAATGACCTTCTTTGTGGATTTTGGTGATGTTTAATAAGACTGCCTCTAAATTGACTTCGTCATTTCGCTTTAGAAATTATTTGGATTTTAGTAAAGGATACCAGCTAATACCGGTGTAAAAAATAGCTAACAATATAATGATTTATTAATTTATTTTTTGTGTAATTCATGTCTAACTCTCCCAATAATCAGATTCGCATCTGATGATTTGGGAGAGTTAGACACTTTGTCTAAGCTTCCTGAAATAGGCTATAATTCAAAAATTCTAAGTATTTTGTTATACTTTTACTTATACATTTGCTCTGTGACTCTAACAATAAGAGCACATTTTGAGCTCTGCAAACTGCGACACATTTTTACAAAAAATCCTATGTCGTAAGAAAGATTTCTTCGAATTTTTTGGAATATATATATATATATATATATATATATATAGTCGGATTTTTTGAATATATACATATATATATGTATATATATACAATTGGGGTTCGAAACACGCACAAGGCGGTCTTTCTATCTATAGCTCTGCTGATGAGGCCTAATAGGCCGAAATGTACATACAGAGATTGATTTTTCTCGATTTGTTTAGCCTTACATTTAAATAGGTATGCCCGCCTAATTAATTAATTAATTAACTTTCAAAAATTAGGTACGACTTCAATTAAGCACATACTCTCCCAAAAATTTTCGGCTAAAAAAAGCCATATCACAAACACATCGCTAATGTGTATTTACTTATCATATATATATATATATATATATATATATATATATATATATATATAGTTAGGTATCCGCATGAGCAGGATGACACAAGTCAATTTGTTAAGCGGGATTTAACAAGTTTGAATTCGGAGTTTTCCTTCACATAGACTCGTTACCTATCCAAGTTAAAAAGCCCAATCTGCCCTACTATTTGCCTATATCTAGAGAGAGAATATATGGATTCATACCTTCCCCAATGGTATAAGCGCTGTGTGAAATACAAACCACCTCGTTCTGTATTTGAACTCTGGTCGACTTAATATGTGGTTGTGTTGGGATTGTCTTTTTTTTCTTTTGCATTCAGGATTAGTAAATAATTACACCAGGAAACCAATTGAGAGTATTCCCAAATCCTGGACGTTGTAATTGCATTTGACTTAGTGCTAATACCCTTGGGAAAGGTATGGATCCTTCTCTTCCACCAACTATGGCTAAATAGTCGAGAAGACTGGGCTCTTTAACCTTGGTTAGGTACCCAGTCTAGGAGAAGTAAAACTCTGAATTCAAACTTGTTGAACTCCGCTTAAGAAATTGACCTTGTGTCGTATCCTGCTCGTGCGGAGGGGTTGGTAACTATATATATATATATATATATATATCACCCACAGATACGTGTTTCGGCATTTCATGCCTCTTCAGTGTGGCTAGACACAACTATCCTTAGGTTAGGGTCGAACTCAGACTGACCGCATGGTAGTCCGATATCTTATCCCCTCGGCCACTGACAGCTGATGCGGGGACTGATGTTTTTAAACTATTAAGTACATAGGAATGTATGTATTTTACAGTCACTGAGAGATCAAATTTCCGGAGAAATGATCATTGATATATATATATATATATATATATATATATATATCATCATCATCATCATCATCATGTCGCGCTTTCAGCGCGGATATCCATGACAATCTCTCTCCATCATTCTATTGCTCATCATTCTCGGGAGGTCCTCTATGCAGCATCCCGCATCCGCACAGTGCTGATCAACGTACGTTTTTGCTGGTCGGCCCACACTGGCTTGTCCATCTGCTGGCTTCCACAGGAGGACGTCGCTTAAAGTTCTTCCTTGCTTCTCCAGCAGTGTCCCGCGTGTCTTGTCCGTCTTACTCGGATGGTTTGGGTGATATGTGGCAGGTAATTTAGATACTTAGGCAGCAACATCTCCTCCAAAGAAAACGACGTTAATGCACGCATGGGAAAGGCATGGGCCGCTATAAATAGATCATCTATCATATGGAGATCCAATCTCACAGACAAGTTAAAGAGACAGTTCTTCCAGGCCGTTGTCGTGTCAGTACTGATGTATGGCTGCACCACCTGGACCCTAACTAAACGACTAGAGAATAAACTAGATGGGAGCTGCACAAGAATGCTGCGGGTGATCATGAACAAGACGTGGAAACAGCACCCTACGAGAAAAAGCTGTATATATATATATATATATATATATATATATATATATATATATATATATATATATATATATATATTTGACGTCATATCTCAAACCGTCCATTTTTTTCAACGTTCTTTTTTCTCAGACTTATTCTTGATATGTGGTTGTGTTGAGGATTTTTTTTTCTTCTCTCTTTTGCATTCAGGATTAGTAAATAATTGGTTACAGACTGGGAAAAATGGAGATTTTACGGTTTCTTTATTCAAAGAGACCAATTAAGAGTATTCCCAATTCCCTAGACACACATATTTTCCAGTCGATAAAATCAAATAACACAGGAAAACCCTGAGCTGACCCTTCCTATAGTTAAATATTTATCATCATTGATGACGGTTTCCATGTTGGAAAAAAGTAAATAAATAAATCATTCTTCGCTGCAAATAATCAATCAGAGGTTTAAGTGGAAAGTATTTTCTTCTTTCGTTTTTTGTTTGTTTTTTTTTTAAATAAAAGTCAACCAAAGAAATGCTAGCATTTAATTAGTCACATGAATTTTAGTGTCTGTAGAGAATACGATGAAATAAGATATTTACTAACTGTTTCGTCTGCAATAGAAGTGTTACAATCCCAAATACCCTCGTTGGGTATATACACAATTCTGTCATGCAGGTAAAAATACAAAGAAGAGAGAGAGTTTATTTGTCTCATACCCCACATGTATGGACTGGGCACAAGGCCTCGTTTTAACGTGGGCCCATCCATGCTAGCATTTAATTAGTCACATGAATTTTAGTGTCTGTAGAGAATACGATGAAATAAGATATTTACTAACTTCTGTTTCGTCTGCAATATAAGTGTTACAATCCCAAATACCCTCGTTGGGTATATACACAATTCTGTCATGCAGGTAAAAATACCAAGAAGAGAGAGAGAGAGTTTATTTGTCTCATACCACCTGTATGGACTGGGCACAAGGCCTCGTTTAACGTGGGCCCATCCATGCTAGCATTTAATTAGTCACATGAATTTTAGTGTCTGTAGAGATACGATGAAATAAGATATTTACTAACTTCTGTTTCGTCTGCAATATAAGTGTTACAATCCCAAATACCCTCGTTGGGTATATACACAATTCTGTCATGCAGGTAAAAATACCAAAAGAGAGAAGAGAGTTTATTTGTCTCATACCCCACCTGTATGGACTGGGCACAAGGCCTCGTTTTAACGTGGGCCCATCCCTGCTAGCATTTAATTAGTCACATGAATTTTAGTGTCTGTAGAGAATACGATGAAATAAGATATTTACTAACTTCTGTTTCGTCTGCAATATAAGTGTTACAATCCCAAATACCCTCGTTGGGTATATACACAATTCTGTCATGCAGGTAAAAATACCAAGAAGAGAGAGAGAGAGTTTATTTGTCTCATACCCCACCTGTATGGACTGGGCACAAGGCCTCGTTTTAACGTGGGCCCATCCCTGCTAGCATTTAATTAGTCACATGAATTTTAGTGTCTGTAGAGAATACGATGAAATAAGATATTTACTAACTTCTGTTTCGTCTGCAATATAAGTGTTACAATCCCAAATACCCTCGTTGGGTATATACACAATTCTGTCATGCAGGTAAAAATACCAAGAGAGAGAGAGAGAGTTTATTTGTCTCATACCCCACCTGTATGGACTGGGCACAAGGCCTCGTTTTAACGTGGGCCCATCCCTGCTAGCATTTAATTAGTCACATGAATTTTAGTGTCTGTAGAGAATACGATGAAATAAGATATTTACTAACTTCTGTTTCGTCTGCAATATAAGTGTTACAATCCCATATACCCTCGTTGGGTATATACACAATTCTGTCATGCAGGTAAAAATACCAAGAAGAGAGAGAGAGTTTATTTGTCTCATACCACACCTGTATGGACTGTGCACAAGGCCTCGTTTTAATGTGGGCCCACCCACAAGCCGAAGCAACTGGGTGGGAGAGAACAAAAATTGCGTCGATCCCGTCGGCATTCCCCCTCAAGGGGGCACCTCAGGCGCTGGGCAATAAACCCAGCCCTGCCCCCAAAAGGGGCAGGTAATGCCTGGAGGGATGCTCCTCTGGGATCGACGCTATTAATTTAACACAACTCACCGGTCCAGTGGCCGAAGCATACCGGACCCCCGTCCCGAAGGACGGTTTGTGAGTGCTTAGAATTATATTAACATAATTACAATAACAAGAAGAGAGAGAGAGAGAGAGAGAGAGAGAGAGAGAGAGAGAGAGAGAGAGAGAATATGCTCCTTTTCCATAGGGCTAGACCTGGGAAATCGATTTCTCATGAGTGGATCCGGCGGGAGCTCGTATCGAACCCGGGACCTTGCGGATCCAAGATGAATGCTCTACCGAATGAGAACCGTAATCGAAGTAAAAAAAAGTACATTATAGTGAGGTATTTGTTAGGCAACCAATACTTAAATGCACTTAGATTAATTGGTTGATTTTAATGACATGTCAACTGTTCTGGGGTTATGCTTTGTATAGCTGTTTCTGAAGAGTTTTTTGTTTAAACAGTGCTATCGAACATGAATAATTGAAATATTTTATAGGATATTATTTACTACCTACCTAGTAATCGCAATAAAGTGGTACTCCACACTCCCCAGAGAACCAGAATTGGAGCCCTCAGTTTAACATCAGTTTAACATCATAACCAGAACACTAAGAACCTTGGCTGTCACCTTCTCGTATATCTTATTATAATGGAGATTGTGGGTTTTTCAGTCTGTAACCAAAACTATATCACTACTCAAGTCACAATTCCCTTTGTTATTTACATCACATTCTCCATGATCTTATTCTTATTTAAACCTCAATTATTAATAAAATTGTTTTACATGATTAATACTGTTGACCATATCTACATATTAAAAACATGCAATTGTATTTATATATACAACAAAATGGCGGTTTATAGTGTGAATGGGAAGGCTAATTTGGATATTGATCTTAAAAATTTGATTTTAATAAATATATGCTTACTATTATTGATTTCTAATTGTTTGGTTTTATCTTACTGCATATGAGCTCATATCTCGGATATAAATCTTAAAAGAAATCCATTAACAAGAAGAAATAACTGTAATATTATTCTTTACTTGCTATTTTTACTAAATAGTCGAATTAGGAAAATTTACCAATGAAAGACGGGAGTAATGGAAATTGATGGAAGAGTTAGTTTCAAAGTTGTTCTATTTTTCAATCATACCACCTCTTTTCCAAATCTTTTTATCTGCATTCTTATTCAGTTTCATTAGCCTTTCTAATTTAACATATTTTATTATATTAAAACTTAAATACTTGCACCTGGTGGTTCATATATTTGCTAGTACATATAAAAGAGGTTAGTGGGCTTGCCATAATGGCAATAGCGTTGGGAATCTCTCTCTCTCTCTCTCTCTCTCTCTCTCTCTCTCTCTCTCTCTCTTCACACACACACACACACACACACACACACATATATATATATATATATATATATATACATAGAGAGAGAGAGAGAAAGAGAGAGAGAGAGAGAGAGAGAGAGAGAGAATAAAATAAACATTGACTTATCTGCAAATCAAAAAGAAAAGCAAACCGAACAAGTGATGAAACTGAAAGAGTTACGAGTAGAGCATAATACAAAAAATATTGAAAAAGTTCTCAATACTTGCGTAGACCTGATTGGAGAACCGATGAAAAAGGTGTCAGTATTATCTAGGAATGTTTATATATATATATATTATATATATATATATATATATATATTATATATATATATATATATATAGTGAGATAGATAGATACATAGAGATAGAGGGTGGAGTTGATTTAATATTGTACGTTTTACGTATTGAACGTTTTTGCAATAGATCTTAAAACATACATATGAAACGTTGAAAATCGTCTCAATACTTGCGATCGGAGAACCAATGAAAAAGGCGTCAGTATAATCTGGTAATGTTTATATATATATATATATATATATATATTATATATATATATATATATTTGAGGTGAATGTTAGTATTTGTATCCGTTGTAGGAGATACATATACCAGGTTTGGGCTTAGGTGTGAAGCATTAACGTACTTATTATGCTAATATTGTTAGCGTAATATGTTAGTTGAGGAATAAATATCTTAAGATTCTGTGGTTTGTTTTGAGTTTCATTTATTTATACTGGTAAATTTTCGGGACTGCTACGTCCCTTCGACTTGACCGTGAATAGTAGTAGTGATCTTGTGGCGATTGCCGCGTGTTTTAGGCTGGACTGAGGGGCCTTGTTTCTGGTTGGTTCGTAGGTGATTGATAAGTGTGTACTCTGTGTGTGGTCGTCTGGTGGGGGTCATGGAGCATATATATATATATATATATATATATATAGAGAGAGAGAGAGAGAGAGAGAGAGAGGGAGAGAGAGGGGGGAGAGAAAGAGAGAGAGAGGGAGGGGAGAGTTGAATTAATATTATACTTTTTACGTATCGAACGATTTTTGCAATAGATCTTAAATATACATATGAAACGTTGTAATCGTTAAAACATACTGTTCTATATTCGCAGTTTCTGCTTGTTATACATAAATATAAAATGCCATAATGATTTTTATAATAATTTTTATATATAATATATAATAATTGTAATTATGTTAACAAAACATTTCAAAACATACTGTTCTATATTCACAGGTTCGGCAAGTTATACATAAATATAAAATGCCAAATAGTCAGCAAACATACTAACACTAATTTAAAAAAAAAACAACTCGAAAGAGAAATAATCTCTTTGAGCAAAGGCAGAACTAAATTTTCGCTTTTTATATTCAACAATTATTTAGTGGTAACTTTCTATACGACTTTTTCATATCAAATAAGTTTTGGTACTGAATGAAAATGGCCACTGCTTTGTGAATATCTGATCTCTTTTCAAAACATGAATTAACGTTTAATTTTGTTATGGAATACAATAAATTGTAATTATGTTAATGTTGTTAGGTTTTAAGGGGTCAAATAACAACAAAACGACGGGTAACAAATGTAGGAAAATGTATTAACAAAAAGTAGACAAATACAATACAGATAAGTGGAAATTACGTCCGACAAATAGAATTGTGAGCTGACTCGCAATGGCTTACTCTCAAGCCACAATTGTCCCTGTTTCTTATAGTAACCCGTCGGCACATTTCATTAGTCTTATAGGGTGTATCACCTATAACAGTTAATATAATAATTCTCATAATAATTTCTATAATAATTTTTATATATAATATAAATAATTGTAATTATGTTAATAAATTGTAATTATGTTAACAAAACATTTCAAAACATACTGTTCTATATTCACAGGTTCTGCAAGTTACACATAAATATAAAATATCACATAGTCAGCAAATATACTAACACTAATTTAAAAAAAAAAACAACAACGCGAAAGAGAAATAATCTCTTTGAGCAAAGTCAGAACTAAGTTTTCGCTTTTTATATTTAACAATTATTTAGTGGTAACTTTCTATACGACTTTTTCATATCAAATAAGTTTTGATATTGAATGAAAATGTCCACTGCTTTGTGAATATCTGATCTCATTTCAAACCATGAATTAAAGTTTAATTTTGTTATGGGATACAATAAATTGTAATTATGTTAATATAATAATTTTTATATATAATAATTCTTATAATAATTTGTATAATAATTTTTATATATAATATATAATAATTGTAATTATGTTAATAATTTGTAATTATGTTAACAAAACATTTCAAAACATACTGTTCTATATTCACAGGTTCTGCAAGTTACACATAAATATAAAATATCACATAGTCAGCAAACATACTAACACTAATTAAAAAAAAAAAAACCAACTCGAAAGAGAAATAATCTCTTTGAGCAAAGTCAGAACTATTTATAAGTTTTCGCTTTTTATATTCAACAATTATTTAGTGGTAACTTTCTATACGACTTTTTCATATCAAATAAGTTTTGGTACTGAATGAAAATGTCCACTGCTTTGTGAATATCTGAATTCTTTTCAAAACATGAATTAACGTTTAATTTTGTTATGGGATACAATAAATTGTAATTATGTTAATGTTGTAGGTTTTAAGGGGTCAAATAAGAACAAAACGACGAGTAACAAATGTAGGAAAATGTATTAACAGAAAGTAGACAAATACAATACAGATAAGTGGAAATTACGTCCGACAAATAGAATTGTGAGCTGACTCGCATTTGCTTACTCTCAAGCCACAATTGTCCCTGTTTCTTATAGTAACCCGTCGGCACATTTCATTAGTCTTATAGGGTGTATCACCTATAACAGTTAATATAATAATTCTCATAATAATTTCTATAATAATTTTTATATATAATATATAATAATTGTAATTATGTTAATAAATTGTAATTATGTTAACAAAACATTTCAAAACATACTGTTCTATATTCACAGGTTCTGCAAGTTACACATAAATATAAAATATCAAATAGTCAGCAAACATACTAACACTAATTAAAAAAAACACAACTCGAAAGAGAAATAATCTCTTTGAGCAAAGGCAGAACTAAGTTTTCGCTTTTTATATTCAACAATTATTTAGTGGTAACTTTCTATACGACTTTTTCATATCAAATAAGTTTTGGTAGTGACTGAAAATGGCCACTGCTTTGTGAATATCTGATCTCATTTCAAAACATGAATTAACGTTTAATTTTGTTATAAATTGTAATTATGTTAATATAATAATTTTTATATATAATAATTTTTATAATAATATTTATAATAATTTTTATATATAATATATGATAATTGTAATTAGGTTAATAAATTGTAATTATGTTAACAAAACATTTCAAAACATACTGTTCTATATTCACAGGTTCTGCAAGTTACACATAAATATAAAATATCAAATAGTCAGCAAGCATACTAACACTAATCTAAAAAAAAAAAAAAAAAAAAAAAAACAACTCAAAAGAGAAATAATCTCTTTGAGCAAAGTCAGAACTATTTATAAGTTTTCGCTTTTTATATTCAACAATTATTTAGTGGTAACTTTCTATACGACTTTTTCATATCAAATAAGTTTTAGTAGTGACTGAAAATGGCCACTGCTTTGTGAATATCTGATCTCATTTCAAAACATGAATTAAAGTTTAATTTTGTTATGGGATACAATAAATTGTAATTATGTTAATATAATTATTTTATATATAATTTTTATAATAATATTTATAATAATTTTTATATATAATATATGATAATTGTAATTAGGTTAATAAATTGTAATTATGTTAACAAAACATTTCAAAACATACTCTTCTCTATTCGCAGTTTCTGCAAGTTACACATAAATATAAAATATCAAATAGTCAGCAAGCATACTAACACTAATCTAAAAAAAAAAAAAAAATAAAAAAAACAACTCAAAAGAGAAATAATCTCTTTGAGCAAAGTCAGAACTATTTATAAGTTTTCGCTTTTTATATTCAACAATTATTTAGTGGTAACTTTCTATACGACTTTTTCATATCAAATAAGTTTTGGTACTGAATGAAAATGGCCACTGCTTTGTGAATATCTGATCTCTTTTCAAAATATTCAACGCACCTCTTATTCTTATAATTACCTGATAAGCATAACAAGGGCTTCTCTGAAAACTACACGAATGTCCTTTTATTTGCCTTTATATTGTTACCACTATAATCTTCTTTTCGTCTGCATTGTTTCTCTGGTAAGTTTTGCTTCGAAAGTTTCGATAAATCTCGTCATCATTACCGTGGTAGGTGTATTTCTCCAATAGACATTGTTGTAATTTGTTAATAACAAAAAGACCAATGTTCACTATATGAATTTTGAGTTGGCAAGTAGTTTACTGAGTAATACATTTAATAACAAGAGACAAAGGCAGAAAACTTACAAGTAACTCAGATAAGTAGGCGTTGTGAAATGTTTAAGTTTAGTTGAGATTTTCACAGCGCCAGGATTGAAAAGCATTGTGTATTGATCAAACTAATAAAGCTCGCAATTTCCTACCGGATTAGCTTTATAAAATGCACTCTATGATTTACTATTGATTTTAAAGAATCATTTCATTATAAAGTATAAAATTGGTTTGAATGTTTTATACATATATCAAAATATCATATTGATTTTAAAGTATATATAAATGATACACTATTATATTGATTTTAAACTATAATTTTCACTTTAAAGAATCATCTTGATTTTGAAGTATGAAATTGATTTGAAAGTATTATTGATATGTTAAAATATAATATTGATTTTAAAGTATATACAAATATTAAAGTACCTTATTGATTTAAAATTATATACAAATGATACAGTATTATATTGATTTTAAAGTATCTTTTTTCTTTTCGAAGTGTGGCGAGAGAAATCACGCAGGTAGTGGTTCAAAGCGTACACGACGATGTCTGGCGTGTAAAATAAGATCAGGCAGGGAGTGTAACTGGTGATTGGGAAGATTGAACACACATCCTCCTGATCGTGAGTCGTGACTTGACGCCGGACTACCTCGTTGGCGTGCTTGTAAATCACTAGACTGTGCGATTGACGCAGATGTCGGATGTTAGTGTCTTTATTTAAGGCTTGTCTTAAACAGAGGCGAGTTGCGTTTGAGATTTGTTGACGAGAGCAGTGACGTACGAAAAGAGCGAAGAAGTGACTCCGAGAGAGTTGGAATTCGGTAGACTACTGTTTTTGGGAAAAGAACAACGAACGTCAGGCGAAAGCGGTTACAATGAGAGCAGTTTACTGAACAAAAGGGATTACTGTTATTAATTGAACGGACTCCACTTGAAAACTTATACGAAGTGTGGTTTTCATTTTAAAATATAACATTATTTTGATTGTATATCACAAATATTGAAAATATCACATTGTAAAATAATTATTTTAAACTATTATATTGATTTTAATCAAAGTGAATTGCCGAAAGCGCTAGTATTGAAACCTTCGGTGGACTGTTATACCAGTTCGACCCTGACACCAGAAGGATGGACCGAAGATTGGAACGGATCAATGAAAGACTTGTCAGACAGGAATTGTCTGTTCAATTCAACGAAACCTGTATATATATATATATATATATATATATATATATATATATATTTTATTAATATATATGCTCCCATAAATTTGGTAATGAGCTCTCTAATTGGTAATTTAAATTAACTCTCACTACTAAGCAAATAAGCAATGATCATTTCTCCGGAAATTTGATCTCTCAGTGACCGAAAAATACATTCCTATGTATTTAATAGTTTAAAATCACCAGTACCCCGCATCAGCTGTCAGTGGGCGAGGGGATAAGATATCGGACTACCATGCGGTCAGTCTGAGTTCGACCCTACCCAAGGGCAGTTGTGTCTAGCTACACTGAAGATGCATGATATGCCGAAACACGTGTCTGTGGATGACTTTTTAATATATATATATAGAGAGAGACATACACAGAGACAGAGAAACGTATTAGTTAATGTGTGTGTCATTAATTTACACCGTTTTTACCCCTATTATTTTTTTACCAATTAATCAAAAAGTTAACCGACACTTTGTGAAGACAATATACCAATGCAATACTATTTGCTTTATCGTAGTCTCTACAGAATTACATTGAAAAACAAAGAAATACTAAAAACAATATTCTTAAAACTTTAGACGTTAATATAACATAAACCCAAAACAGTCACTAATCATATAAACGTTCATTGACGAAACAATACGACAAACGTCATTTTCCTTTTATCAAAGTCTCAACAATTTGCAAAGGTTTCATATTCTATATTCCGCAATGATTTCGTAGCAAGCTTTAATGTGATTTTCTTAATACGAAATAAGTTCCGATAGATAATACAACTGGTTCCCACTTACTGAATGTGTTGGGGAAGAAATCTCGCACCATCCACGTCCTTATCATCGTAAGTGAGATTTAATAAACATTTTGATGGTTTCTATCTATCGGGATGAATTTTTCTTTGCCACCTTCATTGCCATCTGTATCGCCTGTTTTCGTCACCATTCCTTTTCCCGTTGGTTTTGCAATCACAAATAATGATAGATGCTGTTGTTATCATCCTCCATACGTGTACATCATAAAACATTATTATTCGTTTAAATCTGTGAGACACAAAATTAGTATTATTATTACGGACTAAATAAGTAAGTCGGCTGCTAGTATGTGTGTATTCTGAGCTTCATATCTTACAAGGTAAGAAATATGACCGCCCTGTCGGCTGGGGCGTTAGAATGCACCGACTGCACCTCTGCAGAGGGGTAAGACTCCCCCAATGGGGCCACCTGTTGGCTGGGGTTGGCTGTGGCTGGCGACCCGTGATGCTTAAGGATAGAACCAAGGTGGATAAGCAGTTCCTGACTTGCAATACTCCACTTTGGCCTTTCTTGGGCTAGACGGGCGGTCGGAGAGGCCCCCTCCGATCAGTCGGCTGGTCATGTCAAGCCCTAGCACCTATATGATTTCCCAACCCTATTGCCCTTATGGCATGCCCCAACCCCTTTTTATCATCTGGGTGCTAGAAGGCGGTGACTCTATCTGATGGTGAGGTTCCAGTTCTGGAGGTTTGGGGAATGTGAAGCACCCCTTCATCGTCATTGCTCCCTGGTCCACTTTGATCCGGAGTGGTAGTACCTGTTAGGGTCCCATCTATGGGTTAAATAGAAAAATGTATTTATAAAAAATGTATTCTCCTTAAGAATTGATTTATTTCAACTTTATCGGCATTAAATGACCCACTGAGGTTGATATGCCGTAAAACAAACCAAACAAAACTAAAACAAGAAATATGAATTAGTAATAGAGGATTTGAATCATGCCTTTAGCAATGGTAAGCTAAATTAACCAACTGACCACTCAAACATCATATCGACGAGGCTTACATTACATTACAATACAATACATGACTGGGTTGGGAAGGTGATCCACTGGGAATTATGCAAAACATTCAATTTTGACCATACAACAAAATGTTATATTCATCAATCAGAATGAAAATTATATGGGAATTCGAAATAAAGACGGGTCACCTTATCCCAGAAAGGAGACCAGACCTAGTATTGATTACAAAAAAAGGAGAACTTGTCGACTGGTAAACTTTGCAGTTCCAGCAGATCACAGGGTGAAGTTGAAAGAAAACGAAAAATAACTGGACCTCCCAGCTTTTGTGGGTGAAAGTAATACCAATTGTAGTTGGTGCACTTGAAACGGTCCCAAAAAGCTTGGAAAAAAAAGACAAGAGGAACTGGGATTAAGAGGAAGAATTGTAACCATCCAGAACACTGCATTGCTGCAATCAGCTAGAATACTCAGAAGAGTCCTGGAGACCTGAGGAGACTTGTTCACACTCCAATGAAAGACCTTCAGCTAACGCTGGTGTGAAAACTCTCTCTCTCTCTCTCTCTCTCTCTCTCTCTCTCTCTCTCTCTCTCTCTCTCTCTCTCTCTCTCTCTATCTATCTCTCTCTTTCGAAGAAGAAAAAAAATTAATAATAATAATAATAATAATAAGAAGAAGAAGAAGAAGAAGAAGAAGACAGTTAAAATCAGCTTGAATACGCAGGAGAGTCCTGGAGACATGAGGAGACTTGTCGTAACTCAGTCTCCAATGAAAGACCATCAGCTAACGCTGGTGTGAAAAACACGAATAATAATAATAATAATAATAATAATAATAATAATAATAATAATAATAATAATTGTATTTGACGCACTAGGAACGGCCCCAAAAAGCCTGGAAAAAAAGACTGGAGGATATGGAAATCAGAGGAAGAACTGAGTCCATCCAGACTACTGTACTACTGCAATCGGCTAGAATACTCAGAAGAGTCCTGGAGACCTGAGGAGACTTGTTGTCACACATACTCCTGGTAAAGACCATCAGCTAACGCTGGTGTGAATAACTACTACTACTACTACTACTACTACTACTACTATTTTAGATAGATGATAATGTTTTATTTTATAAAAATCTGACTGAATTACACAGGAATTATCCATTGAACTTTAATGAACTCGAATTCAAAAAAAAAAAAAATCCCGCCGGCTTATTTTTCAAAGTTCAAAGTTGGAATCGACAACAACTCTAATGTTTTGGCACCTTTATATAAAAAAAGAATTCACCAATCATTATCAATTAACCCTTCTGTATTCGTGGCATTTGGGGTTCTATTCTAGGTAGTCAAGCATATATTTGCATAATTCTGCACTACATCTGTCGATGGGCACTGGGTGTGCTGAGTACCCCTTCATTTAAATTACTCCCATGTTTCGCTTTGATTTAAAGTGATGCTACATAATTCATGGGTAGCCTATAAACTGTGTAAGTACTGTAGTTAAATTTTGAATCAAAGTTCGTTAAAAAAGATTCAAATAACGAGGAAATGTTGAATTACCATCATTGACAGCATATAATCTCGTGTTAACCTGAATGCTGACTTCTGATTCGTCTGGGTAGGGATTTTTTAGTTAGTCCCGCAAAATTGTTTTTTGAAAAAATAGACCTTGCATTGATCCAGCTACTCTGAAAAGAAATGTTAATGTCTACTATCTAAAATACTAAATGAAAAAAAAAATCCATGCTGTTATCATTTAAATTTTATTTTTTAATTATCTTCACGAATATAAATCAAATCTTTTTTGCTCAAAAACCAAGCCCTGTGATATTTAATGAGTATATATATTTACTTTTTCGTTAATTGTTTTATTTTCGAAGTTTCCTCCGAACATACATATACACACAACTGTCCTTTATATATGTACTAGAAGTGGCTACCCGGCATCGCCTGGGTAGAGGGAGGGTTTCTTTAAGTTAGTCTCGCAGATCCATTATTACTTATCACAAGTTAGATCCTCACTGGATGTCCCATAAAATCTCCACGTAAATATATATTTACTTTGTCGTTAATTGTTTTATTTTCGAAGTTTCCTCCGGACATACACATATACACAACTGCCCTTTATATATGTATAGATAGATAGATAGATAGATAGATTATTATCATTAGTTACATAAAACCATATAAGAAATTATTTGTAATAGATAGGATAAGTAAATTAAGTTAAGCTGCCAGGGCGGCCTTAAGGCTGTATCATCCAGACAAGGATGGATTCTATCCCCTTTTTACAAGCGCTAGACCAAGGAGATTATTTTAGTATCTGAGGTAGAGCACCAGACCTACCATCAGCTCCTCACTTTACCGCGCAGATCCCTGTCCTACTCATACGCCGCGTTGGCGAGGGAGAGTATCGAACTCGAAACCTTGAGGTTCCCAACCGGATACTCTACCACTGTTGTACATGAATTAGTATTGGCTATGAATAGTTAAAACTATTCACTAGTGTGAACATTATTTGTAATTGATAGGAATACTAATACGTTAATGTGTAAAAATCCCAGAAGGATAATCTATAAAAATTGATATAAACGTACAGTATACGCGATTCCCTATACTCTGGGAATAAAATAACCCCAGGCCGTTTGACATGTTATTAAAATCAATAGCGCAATCCCACAACCAGACCCACTCATTTAACTGGCATAAACCATGGACTCCTTACGTGGTGTAATGGTTAGCAAGCTAGATTCAGAGACCATTGGTAGTGAGTTCGATTCTCATTGGGTGCCCCCAACTTCTGGCCTTGTGCCACATCTAAGCTACACTTAGTAAATAACTATGGGCACCTTACGTGGTGTAATGGTTAGCAAGCTAGATTCACAGACCATTGATAGTGAGTTCGATTCTCATTGGGCGCCCCTAAATTCTGGCCTTGTGCCACATCTAAGTTAAGCTTAGTAAATAACTATGGGCACCTTACGTGGCGTAATGGTTTACAAGCAAAATTCGCAGACCATTGGTAGTGAGTTCGAATCTCATTGGGCGCCCCTAACTTCTAGCCTTGTACTACATCTAAGCTAAGCTTAGTAAATAACTTTGGGTACCTTACGTGGTGTAATGGTTAGCAAGCTAGTTTCGCTGACCATTGGTAGTGAGTTCGATTCTCATTGTGCGCCCTTAACTTCTGGCCTTGTGCCACATCTAAGTTAAGCTTAGTAAATAACTATGGGCACTTTACGTGGTGTAATGGTTTACAAGCAAAATTCCCAGACCATTGGTAGTGAGTTCGATTTTCATTGGGCGCCCCTAACTTCTGGCCTTGTGCCACATCTAAGTTAAGCTTAGTAAATAACTATGGACACCTTATGTGGTGTAATGGTTAGCAAGCAAAATCGCAGACCATTGGTAGTGAGTTCGATTCTCATGTGTGCCCCTAACTTCTGGCCTTGTGCCACATCTAAGCTAAGCTTAGTAAATAACTATGGGCACCTTACGTGGTGTAATGGTTAGCAAGCTAGATTCGCAGACCATTGGTAGTGAGTTCGATTCTCATGGAAGTGCTCCTAACTTCTGGCCTCGTATAACATCTAAACTAAGCTTAGTAAATAACTAAATTGCATAAATAATGTTCGAATATTTATAGGAGGTCAATTTAGTACTTGTATAAATATTGAAGAATGACGCCATTTTTGAATACTTCTAACATCGCAATTAATAATATTTGAACTGATATTTTATCGTATAATACCATTTTCCATCAGAAATACTTGATTAACTTTCCGTTTTTGCGATAATATCTTTCTTTTCGGATTTTCTATGTACAAAGAGATGGTGTAAAACTGATTAAACAAATGTCATATCATAAATTGCAATTATAAAAACAATACGTTGTAAACTTTTGCATGAACTTAATACGAATGTCGATCAAAAAGTAATGTCTCTTCTTCTTTAAGCGTTGGTTTGTTTATTGGTTGGTTGACTGAATTTTAACGCATATCAACTCTAGGTGGGTTATTATATATACTAGCAAATATATGCACCCTCCGGGTGCATATATTTAAGTTTTAATGTAATAAAATATTATATTAAATTAGAAAGGCTAATGAAACTAAATAAGAATGCAGTTAAAAAGATTTGAAACAGAAGGGGGTATAATTGAAAAATAGAAAAACTGAAACTTACTCTTCCATCACTCTCGTCTTTCATTGTTATTTTTTCTAATTTAAGTATTTAGTTATAAGAGGAAGTAAAGAATAAAATGACAGTTATTCTTTCTTCTTAATGAATTTCATTTCAGATTTATTGAAGAGATTTTTGCTTATATTCATTAAAATAAAACAAAACAGTTAGAAATCAATAATACTAAGCACATCTTTATTAAAATTACATTTTTGATATCAATATGTAAATTAGCCTTCCCTTTAACACTGTAAACCGCTATTTTTTGTATATATAAATACAATTGCATGTTATTAGTATGTAGATATGGTTAACAGTATTAATAATGTAAAACAGTTTTTTTAATAATTGAGGTTTGAATAAAAATATAAAATCATTGAGAATGTGATGTCAATAACTAAGGGAATTATGACTTGAGTAGTAATATAGTTTCGGTTACAGACAGAAAAACACACAATCTCCATTATAATAAGATATATATATTATTATTATTATTTATTATTATATTATTTAAAAAAAATCAATTTTTAAAAAATATATTTCTTTATTTATATTTTATTATTTTTTATATAATTTTTTTGTTTTATTCTTACTCTATACTTGTTCAGATTCATTCAATAGTTTAATTCATAGTTTAATTTTGTCTGACTACCATCCCCCTAAGAAACCAGAACTTGAAAAGTATCCTTTTTTTTTCATTTGACTTCCTGTCACCATCGTGACAATCTTACAATGTAAAAAAAAAATACTTTTTTAAATTTATATATATATTTTTTTATTTTGTTTTGAGAAGTAAAATTTTTCAGTTATGCAATTCAAATAACCTGATCTTCCGTCTGATGAGACTGGATTTTGGGAGCCATATTAAATCAACTTAGATTTATATAGGCCCCAATTTTGGTCGAAATAAATTTATTATGGAATTACGTGTTGAGTTTTTCCTTTCTTTTCTAAGATAAATATTGCTCTGTATATAATCTAAAAAGTTTATTATACATTGAGCTCTCTTTAGTGATTTAACGATTCACTGTATTTATACATACTGGATCATACAATAATAATACAGTGTATCTTAGAAATCACATATAGAATCATCCCTTACTACCAAGTGTTGGATACCTCTCATTTATTACCATATATTATATATTTATTATATATAAGATGTTTTGTTTTACTTATTTTAAATTGATATTACATTTTGAAGAAATTTAAACTCATTTATTAAACGCATTTTTAAACTCGTTTTCTTCTATTTAACCCATAGATGGGACACTGACAGGTTTCGTTAAGCATCGCAGCCAGGGAGGCCTAATGTCAATATCAGCGAGGGGGTCTATCCCCTTTTCACTAGCGCTAGACTGAGGAGATTATTTTTACTTCTGGAGTGGTGAGCCACGCCTACTATCAGCTCTTCACTTTACAGCACAGATCCTTGTGCTACTCATCCCCTAAGTTAGCAAGGCCCGGTATCGAACCAGGAACCTTTCGATTCCTAGTCAAGTGCTCTACCGATTGAGCTAGGCGTAACACATCTAAAAGAAGAAGCATTCCATCAGCAACGCAAAGGTCTCATGCAAACCCCCAGTAGCGCTTAGAATACCCAAACGGCATCCTCTGCAGGGGGCAAGAGCCCATTAATAAAGGGGATGAACTGACTATGGCACGAAATTGCATCTGATGATAAGTTTCCAGTCCAGGAGTTCTTTTTGGTTTGGTTTTGTTTTACGGCATATCAACCTCAGTGGGTCATTTAATGCCGATAAAGTTTTGAAATAAATCAATTCTTAATGGATAATACAATTTTGTTTATCATCTAATGTTTTCCTATTTAACCCATAGATGGGACCCTAACAGGTACTACCACTCCGGGTCAGAGTAGATCCGGGAGCAATGGTGATGAAGGGGTGCTCCACATTCTGCAAACCTCCAAAACTGGAACCTCACTATCAGATAGAGTTTAATGTCATTCCCAGGACATGTAGACCCTCAGCCATCGCCTTCTAGCACTCATATGATAAGAAGGATTGGGGCTTGCCATAAGGGCAATAGGTTTGGGAAAATCATATAGGTGCTAGGTCTTGACGTGAACAGCCGATTGATCGGAGGGGGCCTCTCCGACCGCCCGTCTAGCCCAAGATAGGGCCAAAGTGGAGTATTGCATGTCATGGACTGCTCTGCCACCTGGGTTCTATCCTTACGCATCACGGGTCGCCACCCACGGCCAACAGGTGGCCCCATTGGGGGAGTCTTACCCCTCTGCAGAGGTGCAGTCGGTGCATACTAACGCCCCAGCCGACAGGGCGGTCAGGAGTTCTGGTGATCCTTGATGAATAAGATACAAATATGATGTTATAAAGTATTTACTGAAATTGAGAACTCAGGGTTCTTGTTGGTTGATTAAATATTATTCTTAGTGTACCTTTCTTTCTATCACCCTTAGCGTACCCTTTTTCTTTCTTTCTTTCTTTCTTTTTATCACTCTTATCTTATATTTCTTTCTTTTTTGTTATTCTTAGTGTACCTTTCTTTCTTTCTTTCTCTCAGTTTATATTTCCTTTCTAAAATCTTAATTATGTCTCCTTTTGGGGTGTTTTTTTTATCTTACCTTTCATTCTTGCTTTCTTTTTGGCAGTCATATCTTATGTTCTTTTTTTTTCTTGACATTCTTAGTGTACTTTTCTTTCAAAAAAAACCTGTTTGTGTTTTTGGTTTGGGTTTGGCTTGCTATATTTCTTTTTAAAAATTTTAATCACGTTTCCTTTTCTTATTTTTTTTATTTTTATTTTATTTTTTTTTTTTTTTTTTTGGTGGGGGCTATATGCTTTTTTGTTATTTTGATCGTACATCTCTTTCTTTCATTCTTTTTTCTTTCTTTTTTCGTCACTCTTATCTTCCTTTCTTTCTTTTTGTCATTATCTTATCTTTCTTTCTTTCTTTTATTTTGGTCATTCTTTATGTACCTTTCTTTTTCACCTTTCTCTATGTCAATCTTTGTTGGTTCATTTTATGCCGAAGTCATTTTGTTCATTCAAAAAGGTACTACCACTCAAGGTCAGGGTAGACCTGGAAGTAAAGGCGAGGAAGGGGTACTCCGTATTCCCCAGAGCTCCAGAATTTAAACATTACCATTAGATGTAGTTTAACGTCATACCTAGGACATTAACATCCTCAGTCAACAACTTCTAGCACATATTTGATAAAAAGGTTTGTGGGTTTGCCATGAGGTCAATAGAGTTGGGACAATAATATAGGTGCTAAGGTTTGACATAACCAGCCGATTAATCAGAGCCGTCCACCCGTCTGTTTTAGCCTAAGTAAAGGCCAAAATAAAGTTTTGGGTGTAACGGACTGCTCAGCTACTAGAATCTCATCCTTAAGTAAAACGGTCGCCATTCACGGCTAACAGGTGCGCCATTGGGGGGATCTTATACGTCTGAATAGATACAGTTGGTGTATTCTAAAGTCACGACTGACAGAGCACCAATCAGGTTTACTTGTAGCATGCAGAGGAATAGTAAGTCATTAAAATGTAAATGTGTGTACTGTAAGAAATTGGCGTGGAATTTAAATACTGACTTAAGATTTGAATTCGAGAAACGAATTCAAATAAGAGACCAATTCCCTTTATTATAATTTTTAAAATATTTTTCAGTGTAGGAAAGGCATATATATATATATATATATATATATATATATGTGTGTGTGTGTGTGTGTGTGTGTGTGTGTGTGCTTCATGTAATAATCAATTAGAACTGTCATAGCATCTTCCGAAAGGTATAAAAAATATTCTGGATTTTAGATGTGCTTTTTTAAAACTTGCGTACAAAAAGGAAGTAAAGCACTGCCTTATATAACTGCAAAAGCGCGTGGTGTAATGGTTAAAGTCATGGGAAATGGACTCGTCGCACCGAGTTCAAATCCTGGATGTGGTAATTTCACATTTCACTTAGCGCTAATACCCTTGGGAAAGTTATGAATCCTACTCTCCCTCCAGCTATGGGTAAATAATAGAGCAGACTGGGCTCTTTAACCTTGGTTAGGCACACCGGTCTAGGAGAACGAAAACTCTAAATTCAAACCTGTTGAACTCCGCTAAAGAAATTGACCTTGTGTCACATCTTGCTCGTGCGGAGGGGCTGGTATATATATTTATAACTGCAAAATGGCCAATTTTTAAGCCTTTTTCTTTACCATATATATATATATATATATATATATATATATATATATATATATATATATATATATAGGGTAAATAAAAAGGCGTAAATTGGCCATATATATATATATATATATATATTATATATATATATATATGGTAATTAATATATATATATTATATATATATATATATTATATATATATATATGGATGTAGACCTAAAGTAAATGGCTGTTTATTTATGTATTTTGTCCTCTTTTTGCCAATTTTTACCGTGTCCTTGTATGCATTTTTTCGTTTACCCGAAAACCTTCTGTGTTTATTTTGTGGTTTTTGTAATAAGCTACTGTTAAATATTCGGCTCCCTAAATCTGTTCGATGTACGTATTGAGCACTATTTCTAATATGTATTGCAGTGGAACTCACTCGGTTTTTTCTTTCTCCTTTTTTCCTGACGAAGTCAGTGTTGTGATTCGTTCAGTCATTTTCATTTTCTTTTTGCCGATGAGTAATTTTCTTTTCCGCACACCCACGCACGCACATACACATCGCGCTTGAGCACGCATGCGCACACACACCACACACACACACACACACACACATACACAAAACCCAGATTCCCCAGTCAACTCATTGCCCGATTCCAAGAGATTCCAATGTATCTCTCTTGACGATTAATGGTTTGCCAGTTCCTAACTTGCCCGCAACATCGTAACCTCTAGGGGTCACGGAAACGTTCTCGGCACTGTCTATTTTCGAATTCTCGCCTTCTTGTGTTGCTCCAGCGTCACAAGATTTTGCTTTCGTTTTCCCCAGGCAAAAGGCCGTATATTTTCCTAACATCTCAGTGAAGGGTAAAACTAGAGTTCTTAAAAAAAATCCCTCGGGGGTATTGCATTTTTTATGATTACTAGAACGTGTTGAAACGCGTGCGAGGAAACAGAAAACGATGACACAGCAAAATTACCGCTTCAAGCAACTTTGTTTTTATCCCTTTGATGAGAAAATACATAGGGTTTTATTATCTGGATTTTCTCGCAAAATGAAACTATTGTGGATATCAGGAGTTTTATATTAAAACCAGCATAAAATATCATAACATAAAAATAACATATCTTCAGAATTAATGCTTACGTTTGCCGTTTATTTTCATCTAGAATCAGAAGAGTAATAAAAAAATATTTTTAAGGGAGGTGTTGGTAATTTCTTCCCAATTTTATTCATAGTGACATTTTTTTTTCTTTTCTGTTTAAATATATATATATATATATATATATTTTTTTTGGTTTCGTATGCATCTGTCTTCTGCATTTCTCAAATATATAGCTCATTCGATTGTGACTTCTGCTTTATGGAATTGAAGCAGATGACAAAGATGTTTCTTCAGATATTTATGGTATCCATGTTTTCGCCGCTGTAATGATGTTATCTTACATGGAATGTGAAGTTCACACTCCTACCAGAAAAAAAGATTTTTCAACGCAAATAATATGAGAGATTTGTTTAAAAATGTTAACATAGATATAATTTTGTCCGTCTTGCGAGAAATAAAAATATATCGAAAATTATGAATCTGATATAAAATACGTTCACAATACAACTTACGAGAACACATCTGAAAGGTAAAATAGATTACTGTAATCTCGCACCCTGACAATTTGTTTTTAGGACAAAAATACCACGAAATAATCCCTTACAAAATGTATAAATATTTAAGAATATATATATATATATATATATATATATATATATATATATATATGTATATATATATATATATGGAATATGTATGAATAATATATATATATATATATATATATATATATATATATATATATATATATATATATATATATATGTGGAAATATGTATGAATATAATATATATATATATATATATATTATAATATATATATATGTATATATATATATATGGAAATATGTATGAGTATATTATATGTATGATATATATATATTATATATATATATATAATATATTATTTAACCTTTTGACATACTTCCGAACAAATGTAAATTTCACATCATTCCAATACACTCTTATACTATTACTCAATGTATGTGAGCACATGGATCTGTGCGGTAAAGTAAGGATCTGATGGTAGGTGTGCGCTCCACTCAGATGCTAAAACTATCTCGTTGGTCTAGCGCTATTTAAAAGGGATAGACTTGTTGGATTTTTGTGAATAAGGCATAAGGAAATGGTCATTCTACGACTCTATAAACACGTGACCTGAGAAGGATTCTTATTGTCCATCACTGCACTGCTGCTGCTGCTCTGTGTATTAATAGACCCCATTCTGAGCTTGTCATTGAACTGGGTTCTCTTGACGACGGATTTACAAGAATACTTTAACACCGGATTCTTATGGCTTGCTTACTTATTCATAGAACTAAGGATGGCTGCCAGATACTTAACAAGACTCTCGCTGACTGGCTGATACCGACTTTAGGCCGCCCCGTTGACTTTACTTACTTTACTATATATATATTATAGTCATCCATTGACACCATGTTTCGACGTATCACTTCTCTTCAGTGTGACTAGACATTTGCAGGCTACCTCCAGCCGGGATGGAAACCTAATTGATTTATAATCAATCAGGCTCTTTGCTGTTCGGCTATAATCAGCTCCTACAGCCTGTGAAAATAAGTGTTGGTTCCGCTTATGATCTTATATAAATTTGATAATTTTCTATACATCGAAATCATGCCAAAAATTTGTAAACGTTTAAATAATATAATACACGTACATTAAAGGATGCTGAAATTAAGTATCCAAAAATAAATTCATAATTTTACATCATTTCAAGGAAATTTTCATCTTCACCCAGCTATGAAAACAGAGAAAACTGTTGTCTACATACTGGCATTAAATTCACGACCCTACTTCGTGTATCTGCATAGGTAGCGGGTATCGTCACTAACCCTAGACGATATATGTAGTGGTCGCTTAATGAAATCTACAACACATGTTATAGTGGGAATTTTGACTTTATTTCTTCTCGGCTGCGAGCTTGACAAATGAAATGACCGAGGGTTGACAATGACTTCTACTGCTGCTGGGACGATTAGCGTTGTTGGGGTCAAGGGGGCTACGTGACTGTGAGTGTGGTCCTCACTTGTTCTCTGTTCAATGTCTCCTGCCTGACTGTTCAACTGACGACTCGACCCTCTGGCTTTTGTATTGACGACCGCCTACGCATCTTGATCTGATAACTATTTCCGAACTTATTGTTACCCATCCTCCTTTTGTTCGCTTTACCGGGGAAAGTCCTTTGTCATTTTTGTCGTCTTTTCTTCGCTTTGTTTAATTTAACCGGAAATTCATATTTCCGTTTGTACAATATCCAACAATAGGAAATAGTTCCGAATTGAACTATTTGACGTGCATTTAACTATTTTAACTCGCATCTGTATTCACCTTGGCTTTTTACTTAACTTTATTTTCAGCGATTCATTCGTCGTTTAAACAGTAATCGAAACAAATTGCTTCCGAGCAAACAAGAAATTACCTCATATTCTTTGAAGGATTCTATTTCTTGTATGCCAATTCATCATATGGCTAAAAAAAAAAAATGACTGACATGATTATGAATCTTCTTATCCATAGGCATTTTGCCAGCAGTTCTTACTGGCATCTTTTCAAAGCTATAATGTTGTTCGATACAACGGTGGAACATTTATCAGCATTTTAAAATATGGAGTGAACATTATTTTTAAATACTAAATCTTGGTTTTTAGTAGGGTGTCCTTGATACTTAAAAGGATTATTAATTAAAGGGGGCACGTCCTCTAATGGTTAGAGTCGTAGACTCATCGAGCCGAGTTCAAATCCTGGACCAAGCTACAGTTCACATAGCGCTAAAACCTTTTGGAAAAGTATGAATCCAACTACTCTCCCTCCAGCTATGGGTAAATAGTAGGGTAGACTAAGCTCTTAAACCTTGGTTAGGCTACCAGTTTAGGAGAAGGAAAACTCTGAATTCAAACCTGTTGAACCCCACTTGGGGCGATCACTACTAAAATAGGCTACGTCCTAATTAGTGATCTATTTCACTAAATTTAATGATATATACGTGTGGACTTTCGGGTGTAGTTCCCGTGGTATAATGGCTACCATACTGAACTGTGACATCGTAGTGAATGAGTTCGATCCCCAGTCGGGCTATTACGTTTATTTTCTGACTAAGACTATTGAAAAAGGCATGAACACTCTCATCACCTAACTATGGTTTAAATAGCACCTCTAATTATTATTATTTGGATTATTCGGACTATTGTCCTCATCTTCATTGTTATGTGTACAACGTTTCGGTCGATGTGCCCCCCGGTCTTCTTCACATCGGCCAAAACGTTGTACAGATAACAATGAAGATGAGGACAATAATCCAAATTATACTAATTATCAAGCCTCATCTAAAAAATTCCGAGAAATAGTACCACTAATGAGCTTCTCCATGATACCTTTGGAATAAGATATTCCACAGTAATCCAAATCAAACCAAACCTAAATGTTCGAAGTTTCTCCCACTCAATTTTTCTCCCTCTCTCTCTCTTCTCTTTCCCCCTCCTCTCTCTCTCTCTCTCTCTCTCCCTTCTCTCTCTCTCTCTGTCTGTCTCTTTCTCTCTCTTATATATATATACACACACACACACATATTATATATGTATATATATATATATATATATATTTATATATATATATATATATGTTGTGTGTATATATATATGTGTGTATATATATATATATATATATATATATATGTGTATATATATGTGTGTGGTATATATATATATGTGTGTGTGTGTATATATATATATGTGTGTATATATATATATATATATATATATATATATATATATATATTGTGTATATATATATATATATATATATATATATATATATATATATATATATATATATATGTATATATATTTATATATATTATATATTATATATATATATATATTATATATGAAGAAAATGTAGAAAAACACGGGATGTCATAATGGATGGAAATTTATTAGTCGATGTTCAAACATTTCGGTTTACCAAGGAAACCTTCTTCAGGACAATGAAATTATTTAAGAAGAAAAAAAAATTTATGGGGATAAAAGATGATGGATGTTTTCAATGCGTTGTTCCCATCACATTGATATTCGCATTCGCATGCAGCAGCCACGTCATCAACATTCAACTATGAACGCCAATCAACGAACGGTAACGAACCTTTTTCTACACCTTTTTCAAACTTAACAAAAGGAACCTATAAAAAACTATCTTACAAAACGCCCACGAGTTTAGGGCTAATTTTTTAAAATATCATTTCAACTATATAACAACAAAGAAAACCAAAATTGGTTGTTTTATTTTACGGCATATCAACCTCGGTTGATCATTTAATGCCGATACAGTTTTGAAATATTCATAGCGCTATTTTGGTAGAAATTTTTAAAACTCATTTTAAAAAAAAAAAAGATTTTTGATTTAACCCATAGATGGGACCCTAACAGGTACTACCACTCCGGGTCTGCCTGTACCTGGGAGCAACGGTGATGAAGGGGTACCCCACATTCCCCAGACATCCAGAACGTAATTCCCAGGGTATGAAGACCCTCAGCCACCGCCTGTATATGAAATAAATTGTTGGGACTTGCCATAAGAGCAATAGGGTTCGGACAATCATATAGGTGCTAGGGCTTGACATGCCCAGCCGATTGATCGGAGGAGCGGTGTGTTGCATGTCATGGACTGCTCAGCCACAAATATTCCGCCCTTAATCATATGTGACAACCCGGAATTCTTTTATCTTTAAAATTATTTTTCTTACTCCTCTCTTCCATATTTCTTAAATAGTTTTAGTCTGGTCATGGAGCCCTGTGGGCTGAGGCGTTAGAATGCACCGACTGCACCTCTGCAGAGGGGGAACACTCCTCCAATGAGGCCTCCTGTTGGCTGTGGGTGGCGACCCGTGATACTTAAGGATAGAACCAAGGTAGTTGAACAGTCCATGACATGCAATATTCCACTTTGATCCTTACTTGGGCTAGACGGGCGGTCAGTGAGGCCCCCTCCGTCCAGTCGGCTGTTTATATCAATCCCTAGCACCTATATGATTTTCCCAACCTTATTGCCCTCATGGCAAGCCCCAATTCTTTTTATCATTTGGGTACTAGAAGGCGGTGGCTGATGGCCGTCATGTCCTGGGAATGACGTTAAACTCTATCTGATGGTGAGGTTCCAGTTTTGGAGGTTTGGGGAAATGTGGAGCACCCCTTCATCACCATTGCTCCCTGGTTCACTCTGACCCGGAGTGGTAGTACCTGTTAGGGTTCCATATATGGGTTACATAGAAAAACATGAGTTTATAAACAAAATTGATTATCTATTAAGAATAAGAATTCATTTCAAAACTTTGTCCGCATTAAATAATCCACTGAGGTTGATATGCCGTAAAACAAACCAAACAAAACAAAACAAAATAAACCGGTCATTTCTGCCAGTTCGTTTGTATGTTTATCGAATTTATCAGCATATCAACTCGTCTGGGGTTATGTCATGCTTAACATACACGGATAAGTTATACATAGCGTGTATTTATATTTATACTTTTTAGTAATTGGTTTTAAAAATGCGTAAGCATTATTGGGGATTATGTTGTATGGTATTGATTTGTTTCATGTCTATATTCTATGGTATAATTTTATTTCTCTCAAAAAAGAGAGAATATCCTCCATGTTGACATTTTCAAACAGATCTTTCATATTGTTTGCTTTAAAATAACGGTTTTTGAGGTGAGCAAGAAACCTGCATTCAATGATTAAGTGTTTAACTGTCAAAAGTGTTTGACATGTTCCAAATTGTAGTTGTTATTCTTGTTTGAGTATATTGGAGTGCGTTAGTCTTGTATGACCAATGCGTAAACGAGATACAATGACTTGTTCCTTTCTAGACTTCCTTAAAGTTGGTCTCCAGCCTCCCAAAATGGGTTTGATTAGGAAGAGTTTATTGTTGATGTTGTTATTCCAGTGTTGTTGCCATTTTGTATAAAAGAATCTATTGATTTTAGGTTTCAAATCCGTATATGGTATCTTGAAATTGTTGGGGTTCAAATCTAGAGCCGATCTAGCTGCGGAGTCTGCTCTTTCATTTCCCCTCACTCTTATATGACTTGGGATCCAGCGTATGATGAAAGGGTCTTCCACCATATTTCAATATTATTTCTTTTCTTTTTTCTCTCTTTCTTTCTTTCTTTCTTTCTTTCTTTCTTTCTTTCTTTCTTTCGTCCTCACTTTGTTTATTGTCTTAGCGCCTTTCTTTCCCCAATCTATCATCTATTGGAGGTTTGGGGAATGTGGAGCATCCCTTCATCACCATTGTCCCCTGGTCCACTCTGACCCGGAGTGGTAGTACCTGTTAGGGTCCCATCTATGGGTTAAATAGAAAAATGTATTTATAAAAAAATTGTATTATCCATTTAAGAATTGATTTATTTCAAAACTTTATCGGCATTAAATGACCCACTGAGGTTGATATGCCGTAAAACAAAACAAACCAAAACCAAATATATTATATTCTGTACATATAACATTTTTTATAGGGCTATATTAAATTTATTGAATAGAATAATTCCCACCAAGTTTCCATAATTTCGAGGGTCATCAGATATTTACCAAAATGAAAGAAGAAGAAGAAGAAGAAGAAGAAGAAGAAGAAGAAGAAGAATGGGGAGAGAGAAGAAGAAGAATGGGGAGAGAGAAGAAGAAGAAGAAGAAGAAGAAGAAGAAGAAGAAGAAGAATGGGGAGAGAGAAGAAGAAGAAGAAGAAGAAGAAGAAGAAGAAGAAGAAGAAGAAGAAGAAGAAGAAGAAGTCTACTACTACTGCTTATTCACACTGATTTTTATTAAGTTATTTATTTTCTCATAGTATAGTTATCATATTTTTTAATGAATGCTCATAGGTTTGTAGTAAAATGTTACGATCATATATATATACCAGTAAAAAATTTTAAAAAACATCCTTAGGGCGATGTCAGCGAGTTTGTACCCTAAGTAAGTAAGATCATCAAATTCATTAAGGATTAAAAAATAAAACAATTTGAAATGTAAACTTTAGATATGTATTAAAATAAAACAAACTATTTAATACTAGTCACGTATTCGATGTCACTACATTTGATGTCACTACATTTTGATATTGAGCAGAATATTTACTGTTTGTTTTCAAAAGTATATCTATCGTGCCATGTGTTGATGAGGACATTCAAACCTCCAGCAGTGTTCCTGCTCTTAAATTATCAGCTATTTCATCGACTGTCGCTTTTTCTTATTTAATAAATAAACCCCAATAACCTGTATTCGCCATACAACTTGTTTGAATGAAACTTTTTAATATAACGAGTAGTTTTGTATTAATCAGACGGATGAAAAGTTCAACTGTCGGAATGGGTCATGTCTGGGTGTTTGATATAAGACGTATTTTTGTGAGTACTATCGGAGATACAATCTTCTAATGTACATATCAATAGATAAACAAGATTCGCCTTTAATATATATATATATATATATATATATATATATATATATATATATATATAATGTGTGTGTACATATATAGGTTTGTGTGTGTGTTTTTATATAAATATGCATATACATATGTATTTATATATATGTATATATATAAAAGAAAATTAATCATTTATTTATATTTACATTAGAAGATTACATATATACACATACACAAACACACATACAGAAACATACATACAAACTCATGTATATATAAGTGTTTGTGTGTGTATGTGTGCTCACATATGTGTGTGTACGCACGTATGTATAATATGTATATATATGTTTATTTATTTGCATTTATACATATCTAAGAGAGAGATACACACACAGACACACACCACACACAGACTCATAGATATAGACACACATCACACCCACGCACACACACATATACACACATATACACGCATATATATATATATATTATATATATATATATATATATATATATATATAGTGAGGGGAGAATGACTTGACGGAAAAGCAAAAGATGAAAAACAATGGAATGAATCACAATTTTGACTGTCATAAAAACGAATAATCGGGAAAAGAAAAATAATATTGATATATATATATATATATATATACACATACACACACACACACACACACACACACACACATATATATATAATATATATATATATATATATATATATATATATATATATAAAAGAGTTTTATAATTTGCTTGAAGCATTGTGTATATATTGGTTAGGAGGTTAATTTAGAAGGCTATCACAATGCAGGTGTAAAGAAAAAATAATATTACGGTAACAATGGTGTTGTGTGTTAACCTGTATTTTAATCTTGAATTTTCGAGATAAAATCTCTTTTTCAAAAGATCACTGGAACAGAAGTAGTCTAGTTATGGAATTTAAAAAGAAAATTAATTTAAATAGAAATGCCATAACTAGACTACCTCAACTTCTTGAACAACAGATGATTACACCAGCGCCGTGGGATAAGTTCTATAAAAAAACAAGCACCTAGTACTTTTAATACTTCTGATAACTCTGATGATGGAATTTTATTCCGAAAATATTTAGAATTTTAAAAAAGGTAAATAAATATTATTTCAACACATATTGCATTGTCAATTGCCTTCAAAAATCTCTATATTACACATACACACAATGCTTCAAATAAACTATGAAGAAAACCTTTATATATATATATATTATATATATATATATATATATATAAAGAGAGAGAGAGAGAGAGAGAGAGAGAGAGAGAGAGAGAGAGAGAAAATATTGACAGATTAGATGATATGATAGTATTTCTTACTTGTTACACTTTAATAATCAGTTCACACAAGACCTGGTGTTTCTTAATAATAAAGCTTTATTCCGCAACCCTGCCCATATTGATTCCGCCGCGGGGGGAGATGGACTCCAGGAGCTGACAACAACGTCTACACTCCTCGTGTAACATTTAATTAAGGATTTTAACATTTCTTGAAATTCGTATTTTGTTTGTTTATTGTTATAAATTATTTTTTTCCCCGTCTCCAACATTTTCTTCAGTCGTGTTAAATGAATTAGGCGTGCATATCGGTTTAAATGTAAAGCGTAAACAAATCGAGAAAAAAAGTATTTACGCTTTACATTTAAACCGATATGCACGCCTAATTCATTTAATTATAATTAATTAATCAACAAATTAGGTATGACTTTAATTAAGCACATAATCTCCCTACAAATTGTCGGCTTTCGCCATTTCAAACACATCGTTTGACCACTTCATATATATATATATATATATATATATATATATATATATATATATATATATAATAGTTTTAGTGTGGCTGGATCAATGCAAGTTTTTTTTACGTAGGGTTTTTAATGGGGCATCCGGCGGGAGATCTAACTCACGATTCAGTAATAATGAACCTGCGAGACTAATTTTGAAAAATCCTCTACCCAGGCGACGCCGGCTGGCCGCTTCTAGTTGAAAATATAAATGAAATCTGTGTCGCGTCAGGTGAAATAACCATTGCTTTGACGTCTGTGTAAAGCATTAGTAAACCGGTAAGTTTCTTTTAGGACACCATTTAATTACAGTATTTGCTACACCTCTTCTCTGTGTATAGAGACAAAGGACACGAAGAAATCTACAAATAATAGTGATTAAATATTGCCTCGAGTTTTCTTTGCTTCTACAATTCAATGAATGGTCAGAATCTGAGAAATTGCCAACCGATTTTTAACCGGGACCTGTTTTGATTTTTGCTATACATTTCTCTACTTCAGAACAGATGCGATTTAGAAGTGCATTATAAACTCTAGCAGCTATAACACCAAGAGGTATACATCTGTAGTTCTTAGTGATTCCGAGGTCGCTTTACTTCGAGAATGGGAGAATGCGACCTTTCGTTCATGTCTGTATTTTATTTTGTTTATACACTGCTTTGCATAATCCAAGAAGTACGTTGTCAAATTTCATTGACTTCCATACTTCAGGAGAGAGAGAGAGACAGACAGACAGACAGACAGACAAACATATATCTAAGGTAGGCCTGCAATTTTAGGCCCCAGAAATTGGACATAAGAATCTTCCTCTCTTTGTACCAGGATCGCTTGGAGTTGGACGGAAAAATTTATCGCTCCCAATAATTCAGCAGCAATAAATATTCGAAGGACTCAGTTAAGTGGAATTGTATTCATTATATTTACTAGCAAATATATGCACCCTCCGGGTGCAAATATTTAAGTTTTGATATAATAAAATATCATATTAAATTAGAAAGGCTAATGAAACTGACTAAGAATGCAAATAAGAAGATCTGCAACAGAGGGGGTATAATCGAAAAATAGAACAACTTTGAAACTAACTATTCCATCATTTTCCATTACTCCCCTCTTTCAGTGGTAAATTTTCCTAATTTAACTATTTAGTTAAAATAGGAAGTAAAGGATAATATTACAGTTATTTCTTCTTGTAAATAAATTTCTTTTAAGATTTATCCACGAGATTTTTGTTTATATTTCTTAAGATAAAACCAATCAATTAGAAATCAATAATACCAAGCACATATTTATTAAAATAAAATTTTAGATATCAATATGCAAATTAGCCTTTTTGTTCAAACTGTAAACCGCTATTTTGTTGTATATATAAATACAATTGTATGTTATTAGTACGTAGATATGGTCAACAGTATTAATAATGTAAAATAATTTTTATTAATAACTGAAGGTTTAAAAGAATGAAATCATGGAGAATGTGACGTAAATAATTAAGGGAATTGTGACTTGAGTAGTAATATAGTTTCGGTTACATACAGAAAAAAACACAATCTCCATTATAATAAGATATAATTGATATTTCCCGCAGACAATAATATCGTTTGCAACAACAATTACTGCAAGTGTATTTTCTTGTATATATAATTGTATTAATACAGTTATTTAAAATTCCAAGTTGTGTTCATGTATTTCTTGTTTCTAACTCTTTTTAATTCCATACACGCAGATTAAATTAACACAACAGAGAGAAATCTAAAAGCATTTTAATTGCTGCTATTGAAGTAACACCACTACTTTGTAGATGAAACATTAATGCAAAACAATCTATATTTCTTTATTTGCTTTTGTAACGATTGTCTGCCCCTGTTTGGATCAATTTGGGGTCTAGAAAGAGTTATCTTCCCTTGCCGCCAGGTTTTTGGCTAGAGTATTTAAGTAGTAGCCCGGGAAAT
>CM042152.1:5157757-5172757 GCA_023376005.1 Doryteuthis pealeii
GGGGTTAGGGTTTAGGGGTTAGTTTTATAATATGAAAAAAATACACTAAAAATCGTCTGTTACCAATTACCGGATTTTGACGGTGTAAAGGAAAATGTCCTTATGAATTGAGATCGCAGATGGGGTGCTTAAAGGTTATATGGTCCAACTAATTTCCTTCCAACAATTGGTAAATAGTAGGACAGACTGGAATATTTAAACTTGTTTAGGAAACCGGTTTAGGAGATGGAAAACACTGAATTCAAACCCATTAAACTCCACTTTAGAAACCGACCAAGTGTCACATCTGCGGGTTTGGAGAGAGGTTGGTAAGTACATATATATATATATATATATATATATATATATATATATATGTGTGTGTGTGTGTGTGTGTGTGTGTGTGTGTGTGTGTGTGTGTGTGTGTGTGAAATGAAACTGAAGTGAATCCGACGGTATGTTGAAAAAAGAAAGAAAGGAAAGAAAGTATAGAATGGATAAAATAGGATATTTAATCAATTTTACTTACACATGTTTCGGTCAGGCGTTTATCCATGTGTACATTATTCAAACTATTATTATTTTTAAATAAGCAAATGAAATGAAATAATAATAATAGAAAAAATGTAGAAATTTCCTTGCACACAAAGAAAATTCGACCTTCATCAGAATGAATCCTTATTTTTTTTTAATGAAATTCGTTGTTAAGCGGCGAATTTTTGAAATGTTCGAAAAAATAACTTTTAAAAAAAAAATCACGTTCAAACGCGGTCGAGAAAGACGGTTATTTCTTTTTTCAACGCTGATCCATTGTGTGATCTTATATAATTGATTTATGTTTTAATCACGAACGCAACTTTTTTTACTATTCAAACTCTAATTTTTTTAGATATCTTGTGTGTGGTGTGTGTGTGTGTGTGTGTGTGTGTGTGTGTGTGTGTGGCGTGTGTGGTGGAAATGGAAATGAAAAGGTGGATAAAAAACACAAACAATTAATTCAATTAATGGGTTTTATCCATGAATTGAATCGATAGCTTGTGGGTGGTAAAATCACATTTTCATTTATAGTTTCACATTTTGTCGAATTTTTCTAAACAGTGACTGCAATCCGATTTGAATATCTTATTATCTACTGATATGTGTATAATAGTGCGCTGTCCCTGGTTCCGGCGTACTGTCTATGAATATCTGGGCGACATGCGCCTCACCATTTGTTTCGATTTTCAAATGATGGATTAATGTGACATGGTTCTTTATTCAATAATTGGATGGATAGTAGCAAGGGGGTTAGATCGATACTCAAGAATCGAACTTATAAAATGAAATGAGAAGAAACGTTCAAAGAATCGAACCCAAACTTTATATTTTAAAAGCTGATGAAATAAAGGGTTAAAAGCATTTCTCACTGAAAGTTTTTTTAAAGTTTGTTTGAAGCGCATTGGATTAATGAGTACATTAAAATGGACAGTGACGTTTTATATTTGTTGATAGATATATGAAGTTATGATTTCGGGGAGAGAATCGGCGGTATAGGTCATTGATCCTTTTTGGTGAGAGTAGCATATAACCCCAACCGATTGAAATTAATATCAGTTCGTTCCGGGGCCTCAGCCGAAGAAGCGAGTACGCACTGTAAGATTTACATGACAATAGAAGAAAATGTCTTTTTTCCCCCGATAACCCAGAAATGGCAGCGGTCTTGACATTAATAGAATTGAATAGGAAAGTGAGAAGTCAACTTCAATTACCATTTCAAGAAGTGAATTTAGACATATTTGTATTTTCCTTATCATTAAATCAACCGAAGTAGTTTGACTTCATTTTATGAATACATTCCAGATACGGATGAAAAAACAAGACAGCTCGTATAGTATATAGCAGCAACTGTTAAATTGACAATCTAAAATTAGTGAGCTCAGTCGGTATGGCGTTCGGCTAGAAACCACAAGACAGACGGACGACGGACATAGGATTAAATCACTGGACCTTTACCAGTTCGCAGGATAGGACTTATACGATCACCAAAGGATTCCATAACACAGGACTTTCTTTAAGCCCTTTTCAACTAGCCAAGAATGGCACTTAAAAACTTTACAAATGCTAAGGAAGATTTTTGGGCGAGGTTGCGGTTTAAACTGAATTCTTATATGTGTTACGTACTTCTCTTCTGGCCGGCTTGGTACTTCTATCATCTATCTTCTAATGGTCTGGTATATCTTCTACAGGTCTCGTCTGGTCTTTCTTATCTGGGGATTCCGTGTCTGGTTCTGCTGGGGACCATTTCTTATCAGAAGCCTTGTGTCATTGTTAGCTTTTAGTAATAACAACAAGACTTCGATTTACCTTTGATGTTATTTTATTCTGGAACCCCAGGACCAGACAACTGCGCGCTGAGAGTCACATCTTGCTAGCTTCTAACTCTGCAACTGACTAACTGCAACTGTCTCTGCAACTGACTAAGTTGCTTACACCTTAAACCGGAAGGGCTTTCTATCGCTTCCGATTCTCACGATCATCCCAGAACGCAAGGTGAGAGTGAGGTCAAGCATTGTCACTCACTCTCAAGGCCATCAGTTGTACTGATCGCCATAAGGATTTCTATACTACCTTAAAAAGTAATAGGGATCCAATTAATATGTAACATATGTACAGGGTGTTCGGGATAAATTATACATATTTATATTTGGTTATTTTTTTCCGTGGGTTGGAGCAATTAAGGCACACTACGTATCAACGGGCCGGGTTAGCTCATTCGGTAGAGCGTTCGGTTCCTAGCCACAAGGTTCCTAGTTCGATACCGGTCCTCGCCAACTCAGCGTATGAGTAGCATAGTAATCTCTGTGGTAAAGTAAGCAGCTGATGGTAGGTGTGGCGCTCCGCCTCAGGCGCAAAAAATCTCCTTGGTCTAGCGTTAGTGAAAAGGGGATAGACTACCTCGCTGTTTAGTTGATACCAACATTAGGTCGCCCCGACGACTTTACTTAATGTACAAAGGTCAATATTGTAACATTACGAATTTAATGGAACTGCACAACTGTAGAATCATAGTCCCTTTCACATTTTTACTTTTAACATAAACCGTTTTTGGTACCATTTTGTATTTTCATTCAAAAATCCTTCTCAAAAACTGGACCTTCTATTTTTTAAAACTGTATTTGAGCATTAGAGTTCTGATTGTGAGGTTCAATTTCTGGAGATCTGGTGTTGTGTGTGTCGGGGGGGTGGTACCTATCCATAGCAATTACTTCGAGGTCTATTCTAATCTGGAGTGTTAATACCTGTTAAGGTCTTATATATATGACTGAATTTTATCTGTTTGATCATTATTCATATTCGATAGGTCCGTCTATCTATCTATACTTATATAAAGGGCAGTTGTGTGTATGTGTATGTCCGGAGGAAACTTTGGAAAAAAAAAAACATTAACGACAAAGTAAATATATATACACATTTATTATCATCAAGGCTTGGTTTTTGAGCAAAAATAATACAGATCTAATTTATATTAGTGAAGATAATTAAAAAATAAAATTTAAATGATAACAGCATGGATTTTTTTTCATTTACTGTTTTAGATAGTAGACATTAACATTTCTTTTCAGAGTAGCTGGATCAATGCAAGGTCTATTTTTTACATAGGGATTTAAATTGGGGCATCCCATGATGAATCAACTCACGATTCAGTAATAATGGATCTGCAGGACTAACTTTTAAAAATCCCCTCTACTCAGGGTAGTACATATATAAAGGACAGTTCGTGTATATGTATTTCCGGACGAAACTACGAAAGAAAAATAACGACAAAGTAAATATATATATATATATATATATATATATATATATATATATATACACACATTTATTATCACCAGGTCTTGGTTTTAGAGCGTAAATAATGAAGATTTTATTTTTATCTGGGATGATATTTGACTAGTTAGAGAAGGGACATTCATTGATTGCATTTGTGATTAAAACATAAATCAATTATGCCAGACCAAAGCAATCAATGGATCTGCGAGACTAACTTTTTATTATCCTCTATACCCAGGCGATGCCGGGTAACCACTTCTAGTATAAAAATAACGCCTCTTTAAAAACAGAAACACACAAAAATGAATACAGACGTACAATGTCCGCGGTTACCTCCTTTCTAGGCATGATTTAACTCTAGACAGGTTGATGTGTCGTTAAAATCAATAAATCCATCCATCAATGATTTAATTGCTTTTAATTTGTTGGTCTCATGACACCAAAACTTCTCACTAAACCACCAATGGGCTGTTGAATTTTGGAAACTAGAAATAGTTGCAAGGGCGCAGGTAAGGACGCAGGTAAGTTGCAAGGACGCAGGTAAGTGTAGCAAAAGAATCATTGTACCACGATATATGTAATAAGAATGAAAGTGAACTCTGTGTGGTGGGGCACACTCAAGTCCGACGCATATGCTCTCCCAACTGCTAAAGTCTTCAGTCTGCAAAAGTACTACTGTCTTCTTGACAGCAAGATCCAAACACGGTTTTCTCTTCCACTCGTCTCGACAGCAAAATCCGACTACGCTTGTGTCTCCCCCGATCTGGGAGGGCAGGCCCTTAAATACACAGTAACTGTACATCCGGGCTACTCACTCTTCATTGCCCGTGCGGAACTTCGACATTCACCAGCTCTTCAAGTACACGTCAATCCTCTTGACGAGACTGTTTACATCCGGGTTACTCTGCACTGCCCGTGCGAAATTTCAACAGTATTTCAACAACGAGGGGGGTGGCGAGTTCAATTTCCGTGGTCACTCGCTACATTCCCCCCCCCTCGCACAGGCCAAACATATCCGGACGCGCTTTGTTCGGGGGTGGGGAATCTGCTCGTCCACATTTGGGGCTAGAAGCAAAGTGAAAACAGTCGCTACGATGGGATTAATTGCGTGTTTTAGTGTCTATTTTGCGAAGATGTAAAAATGAATAAAAGATTATCACATGGAAGAGCCGCGCTGGTTGTAGAAATAAACATTCAATTTAGCGTATACCCCAGGCTGCACCTACCCCCTCTCTAAAATTGGTAAGGCCATTTTGGAAAAAAATTGGTAAGGCCATTTTGAAAAAAAAAAAAAAAACAACCCTAAGGAAAGCTTGCTTCCTGCGGGTCACCTACACATTAAAACTATATTGTGACACGTTTTGGTTCCATGAGAAGCTAAATAAATACTTCCTTTCTCGAAGTGGGTCGATAATATATTTATTCCCCGATGAATAAAAAAAAAAGTCTCTTTTTAATTAAATTGATCTAAAATAAATTTAATTAAATTCTTTCTTATTTGATTAAAATATATATATTGCAACACAGCAGCAAATAAATATAATTAGGTTACATTTTTATTGTTTTAACTAAATGTTTCTTGGGTTGTTTTCTTTCCCGTACTAAATGTGTGTCTATTTTCTCAAAAAAAAATTTAGCAAGAAAAAAAATGAAACTACGTGATTATTTATTGTGTGGTAGAATTAATCAGTTTATAAATTTCGTAAAAGAAAAAAAAAACATAAAAGTTTTTTGTCTTACCCTAATTAAAACAATGTTCGTAAATTCTCAATTTCTTTGGTTCCGTCTTTTGTGCAAAATCAGAAAATAATTAGTAATTAAAATAATTGTAACTCGTAGTGTCAAACAGGGATTGTGTACTTTAGCAATGACAATGTTTTAAAGAAGAATTTTTAATGATAAAAGTTTAAAAAGAGTCGAAAATATCGAAAAATCGACGCCTATTTTCGGTATCAACCGAACAGCGCGTGCGTCTATTCTCTTTTAGCTTGCACTAAACCAGTAACTATTTTGCTGAGGTGGAGCATCACTCCTACCTTCAGCTCACATACCGCCTAGATCAAATTACCCAGGATGTGCTACCTTTGTACAGAGTTAGAGAGGGTCGGTATTGAACACGGAACCTTGAGATTTCTCGGATCTACCGATTGAGAAAGCTTTATTCTACTTAGAATACAGTTGCAGTTTCTTGGGTGTTTATATACTTTCAGCAAGTTAAATATTTACACAAAGAGGATGTAATAATAAAACAGGGCAAGTAACTCTCAATTACTTATTACAAGTATAAAAAAATGAAAATAAAAAAATGAAATAAGATAAACTTCCATTCTACTTCAACTGAAAATATAATTTACGGCGCAATAAAAAGAAAGAAAGACTGTCTTCGCGACTGGCCAACCCACCGATTAAGATGTGCGTGTTGTAGTCCATCTATACATATATAAAGGGAAGTTGTATGTATCAGTATGTCAGGAGGAAACTTCGAAATTAAAACAATTAACGACAAAGTAAATATATATACACATTAAATATCACCAGGGCTTGGTTTTTGAGTAACAATAATGAAGATTTTATTTATATTTGTGAAGATTATTAAAAATAAGATTTAAATGATAACAGCATAGAATTATTTTTGCATTTGATATTGTAAATAGTAGACATTAATTTTTCTTTTACAGTGGCTTGATCAACGCAAGATCTTTTTTTACGTGGGGATTTTAATGGGGCATCCTGCGAGGGTCCAACTCACGATTCAGTTATAAATTATTGTTGAATCGTGAGTTGGATCCCCGAAGGATGCCCCATGGACCTACGAGATTAACATTAAAGAAAATCCCCCTCTACCAAGGCAACGCCGGGTAGCCGCTTCTGGTACTCTACATAAAGAGTATGTATGTGTCTTTTAAAGTGTGCGGGTGTCTCTGTGTGAGTTACAGATTTAGATGCATAAATCTCTGTTTATCTCTCTCCTCATTTGATAACAGTGAAATGGTAATAGATAAAAAATCTTTCCATTCTTTCGATGTGGTGTGATGCTTTGGACATTTTTAAAGTTTATCACTTGGCTTAAAAATTTAGTAGAAAAAAAAAGCCAAGATCAAAATTAAATAAAAATAAATGGGTAATAGCAACAATGATAATAATAAACACATGGATTGAAAATTCTATTTTTATATAATTGTAATGTCCCTTTTCTTCACAGTTGAGCCTCATCTTAAAGAGGAAATATCACCCCCTCTTCATCTGTTTGTTTGTTTATTTTATACTGTTATATAATATATAATGTTTTATAATAAAACATGTCATTAAAATATTTTAAGTAATAGATTTTTTAACTATTTGGGATTGTATATTTGATTTTTCTTTCACTGAAATAATAATAATAATAATAATAATAATAATAATAATAATAATTATAATAATAATAATGGACAAATACCAGGACCTTGCCAGAGAACTGAAAAAATTATGGAATATGAAAGTCAAAGTTATACCAATTTTAGTTGGTGCGCTTGGAACGTTCCCAAAAAGATTGGAAAAAAGTTTGGAAAATCTGGAAATCAGAGGGAGAATCGAGACCATCCAGAATACTGCACTGCTGCAATCTGCCAGAATACTCAGAAGAGTCCTGGAAATCTGAGGAGACTTGTTGTCACTCAGACTCCAGTGAAAGGCCACCAGCTAAGGCTGATGTGAAAAACTCAAAAGGAATAATAATAATAATATATATAATAATAATAATAATAATAATAATAATAATAATAATAATAATAATAATAATAAATAATAATTGGAACCGTCCCAATAAACTTGGAAAAAAGACTAAAGGACCTATAAATCAGAGGAAGAATTGAGACCAACCAGACTACTGCACTGCTGCTATCGGCTAGAATATTGAGAAGTCCTGGAGACCTGAGAAGACTTGTTGTCACTTAGATTCTAGTGAAATACCATCAGCTAACGCTTATGTGAAAAACCTAAAAGGTGTAATAATAATAATAATAATAATAATAATAATAATAATGATGCACTTGGAACAGTCCCAAAAAGATTGGAAATAATAATGGTGCACTTGGAACAGTCCCAAGAGGATTGGAAATCAGAGGAAGGATTGAAACCATTCAGAACACTACACTGCTGCACTCTGCCAGAATACTCAGAAGAGTCCTGGAGAACTGAGGAGACTTGCTGTCGCTCAGACTCCAGGGAAAGACTATCAGCTAACACTGATGTGAAAACTCAAAAGGAGACAATACTACTACTACTACTACTACTACTAATAATAATAATAATAATAATAATAATAATAATAATAATAATAATAATAATAATAAAAATTATTAATAATCACATGGATTGAAAATTCTATTATCATACAATTGTAGTTTCACTTCTTCTTCTTCTTCTTCTTCTTCTTCTTCTTCTTCTTCTTCTTCTTCTTCTTCTTCTTCTTCTATTAACGCTATTATTATTATCATTATCATCGTTACTATTATTATCATAGAGTGTTTCACACCAGCGTTAGCTGAGGATCTTTTGATGTTTCTCATGACAGTAGAGCCTTATCTTAAAGAGAAAATATTACCCTCTTATCATCTGTTCGTTTTGTTTTGTGTATTGTTTTGATCTTATTAATTATTAACATAAAAAATATTATTAAAAATGATTTAAGTACCAGATTTTTAACTATTTGAGATTGTATATTTGATTTTTATCTCATTGAAATTGCACGGAAACTTCTGTAGACATCATAAAATAACAGATTCTCTTATTTCTTCAACGATGCTTTCAAGTTTTGGCAATTTGTCGTGACGAAAAGAAATTGTCAGACGAAAGCAGTGGTCATATGATAACCAAGAACATATAAAGTCACGTCGAACTAAGTTACATCAACTGGAATCTTTTAAATATGTTTAAAAGCTCTGAAAAGTAATTTCTGCAAAATATCTTATAATTACTTCCAGTTTGGGAATGGGAGATTTTCCAAATTTGCATATTGAATGTAGGTAGGTAAAATTGATTTTAAAATCGAATTTGTCTTCTATTTCCGTATGCATGGCCAATATTTGAAATCTACAAACTATTTGTTCACAGTAACTAATAATTAGCCCTAGTACTTCTACTATGGTAGGCTGAATGGTTATATACATAATAGACTCAAATATGTATATCTATATAAGCCTCTACTAAAAACGAGTAATTTTTTCCCGGCTGGCAACTCGTGTGTTTATGTGAACATTTGCACACACGAAGGAAGTTTATATATATATATATATATATATATTATATATATATATATATATATACATATATATGTGTGTGTGTGTGTGTGTGTGTGTGTGTGTGTGAATGGAAAATGAATCCGACAATATGAGGAAAAATGAGTAAAGAAAAGAAATGTAGATGGATAAAAATGAATTTTATCGATATCACTTTTAATCTATATCACTTGCACATGTGTTTCGGTCTGTTTATCAAAATGTATACGAATTTACGTTATTTTATTATTATTATTATTATTATTATTATTATTATTATTATTATTATTATTATTATGTATACGGATTTACTTTATTATTATTTGATTATCTGATTATTTTAATAATATTAATAACGTAAATCCGTATACATTTTGATAAACAGACCGAAACACATGTGTAAGTGATATCGATTAAAAGTGATATCGATAAAATTCATTTTTATCCATCTACATTTCTTTTCTTTACTCATTTTTCCTCATATATATATATATATATATATATATATATATATATATATATGATATATATGAGAAGAAAATATGTTAAAGATATAACGAACACAGGATGTTATTATTAGGGGAAACAATTTTATGTGTCAATACTTAAGCATTTCGGTATATTGTACCATCTTCAGGACACTGTTAAGTAATGTTTATATGAGGGACAAAATGAAAGATGTTAAGTGTATAGTGAATGTGTGAATATGATGTTATTAACCGTTAATTGTTATATGTGCGTTTGTTTACGAAAAGCCAATGACGTGGTCAATGCATGTGCAAAAATGGAAGGTGAAGATTATATGATGACGCATGCATGAACGTGAATAGGCGGAAAATGAAAAGTTAACAAAAATATGACGCATTTCATATGGAATATTATTGTTAGAAAAATAAGAAGATTAAAATAATATATAAATACATATAATCCATATATACGCATATCCCCATATAATCATACATAGACACACACACACACATATATATATCTTATTATAATGGAGATTGTGTGTTTTTCTGTCTGTAACTGAAACTATATTACTACTCAAGTCACAATTCCCTTAATTATTTATGTCAAATTCTCCATGATTTCATTCTTTTAAACCTTCAGTTATTAATAAAAATTGTTTTACATTATTAATACTGTTGACCATATCTACGTACTAATAACATGCAATTGTATTTATATATACAACAAAATAGCGGTTTACAGTTTGAACGAGAAGGCTAATTTGCATATTGATATTTAAAATTTTATTTTAATAAATATGTGCTTGGTATTATTGATTTCTAATTGTTTGGTTTTATCTTAAGAAAAAACAACAATCTCGTGGATAAACCTTGAAAGATATTTATTTACAAGAAGAAATAACTGTAATATTATCCTTTACTTCCTATTTTAACTAAATAGTTAAATTAGGAAAATTTACCAATGAAAGAGGGGAGTAATGGAAAATGATGGAATAGTTTGTTTCAAAGTTGTTCTATTTTTCGATGATACCCCTCTGTTGCAGATATTTTTATCTGCATTCTTTCATTTTGTGTCATAAACTTCAGGTGTTGAAGGTGTCATATATATATATTATATATATATATATATATATATATATATTATATATATATATATATATTTGCTAGTATATATATATATATATATATATATATATATATATATATATATATATATATATATATATATAGTATATATATATATATAATATATATATATATATATATATATATATATATATATATATATATGACACAAAATCGAAAAGGGGTGCCTTAAGGTAATATGGTCCAGAAAATCTTCCTCAAATCAAAACTACCACAGACTCACGCTACGGATGTGACACGCATATGCAACAAGGAAAGAGGAACATTGTGTCATCAATTGGATTGTCACTTTGCACATATCCTACTTTCTCTTCTCTATACATTCTAGGCTATTGTGCATGTCTGGATAGCATTATGCGGAATTTCCGAAATAATTAAACGGAAGTGAAATGATAGATTGAAACCTTAGGAAGGATCAGTGTGAAGCGTAAGAAACAATAATTCAAAATTGACCAAATATATATACTAGCAGCGGCTATCCGGCATCGCCTGGGTAGAGGGGGCTTTTTATTTAATTTAGTCCCGCAGATCCATTATTACTGAATCAAAACTACCACACGCTCACGCTACGCATGAGACACGCATATGTATCAAGGAAAGATGAACATTTTGTCATCCCATTGGAGGGTAACCTAACAGAGAAGATTCGTTGGGGGAAAATACAAAGCAATTAAAAAAACAATAGATTCAATTATACAACAACAAAAAAGAGATAACAAAGTCCCGTCCTCAACCACAAAAGAGTCACTGGGTGTTTGAGGAACATCAAGAAATATCTAAACAACAATGGATTAAAAACAGCTAATTATATCCAAGGAGTTATTGGACATAAGACAAGCATCATTGGTAGCTACTGAAGAGTGACCGATTACTTCTGGCCCTCCCAACTTCGCATTCGTAAAAAATGTCTGGATACCATTTCCGGTATATATATATTTACCTACCCCTCCGCACGAGCATTATACGACACAATGTCAATTTCTTAAGCGGAGTTCAGCAGGTTTGAATTCAGAGTTTTCCTTCTCCTAGACTGGTTACCTAGCCATGGTTAAAGAGCCCAGTGTGCTCTGCTATTTATCCATAGCTGGAGGGAGAATTGGATTCATACTTTTCCCAAGGGTATTAGCGCCATGTGAAAATGCCAACGGCTTTGTCCAAGAATTGAACTCGCGTTGACGAGTCCATTTCCTACGACTCTAACTATTAGACCACGCGCCTCCAGTATAATTTCCGGTATAATTAAACGGAAGTTAAATGATAGATTGAAACCTTAGGAAGGATCGGTGAGAAGTGTAAGAAATAATTATTTAAAATTGACCAAATATATAAGGTATATGTTGTATACTCACTCTAATAATGGTATAAGAATAAGCGATGTGTTTAATCGTAACCAATACCCGTATTCTCATAATGTTGCATAATGAGGTTTTCACAGTACCAAATCGATATAATGTTGTATACCCTTTTCTTACTTCTTACTTCTAGTCGTCTTTTCTTCTGGTCGGCTTTGCTATTCTGATCGTCTATCTTGGTCTGGTCCCGCGTCTGGTGTTGACTTGGTATATCTTCTAAGGTCTGGTCTTCTATGGGGATTTCGGGTCTGGTTTCTGTTAGGGATTTCTCCTTATCAGAAGCCCTGTGTCATTGTTAGTTTTTAGTAAACACAAGACTTCGATTTTCTTTTAATGTTACTTTATTCGGTAAATCCCCAAACCAGACAATCTGCGCAGATGAGGGACCGCGTGTATAACACGACTTACCCCTTAGAGCTCGCTGCTACCTTCTAACTGACTGAGTTACTTCTATCCTTAAACCGGAAGACGGTGTCTTCTATGGTTTCCGGTTCTCACGATTTATCCCCGGAGGGCAAGGTGAGAGTGAGGTCAAGCGTTGTCACTCATCCTTCAAGGACGTGGGCTGCACTAATCGCCATTATGTTTCTACAATACCTTATATAAGTATTAGGGATACAATAATTATGTAACAATAATACATCAGGTTATCCAAAAGCAGGTGTTACTATCCGTGTCGCCATTATAGCTCTGTAAGGAAAGCAGTTTTACAGTGGAGATGTCTTGTGGCATAAAGTTTGGTCCGTTCTTGAAGTAGAAAGATTGGGTATCACGTTTAATCCTTGTCAACTAATCCGTGTTAAAGAGTGTTGTGAGGTTTTAAGGGGTCAAATAAAAACAAAACAACTGGTAAGAAAAATGTATTAACAGAAAGTAGACAATACAATAAGAGATTTAGAAATTACGTCCGACGAACAGAGTTATTGGCACTCGCATTGACTTGCTTAAGCCACAATTATCCCTGTTTATTTATAGTAAGTTGTTGGCGCATTCCATTGGTCTTATAGGGTGTGTCACCTATAACAAAGAGTTTATTCCGTCTTGCAGTAGAGAGCTGTACAATCTTAAGGGTCTTACTTTGAGGAATTGAGTGACCAATTCAAGAAAAGCATTTTGTTGATTACCATCCAATTTGTCAACCATGGCCTCAAGTTCTGCCCCCAGAGAGACGGACGTTTCATCTTTTTTGTTCCTTTATCATCCATGTTGTTACAAGAAATCTAACAGGAAACAGGCAGTAATTTTAGCAGCTGAAAAAAAAAAAAAAATTAAAAAAACATTAACTAAATTAGCAAAAATATGCACCCTCCAGGCACAAGTATTTAACTTTTTAATGTAATAAAATATATATTAAATTAGAAAGACTAATGAAACTAAATAAGAATGCAGATAAAATGATTTGAAACAGAGGCCGGTATAATAAAATTAAAAAAATAGAACAACTTTGAAACTAACTCTTCTATCATTTTCCATCCCTCCCATCTTTCATTGCTAAGTTTTCCTAATTTAACTATTTAGTTAAATTAGGAAGTAAAGAATAAAATTAATTACTTCTGTGAGCAATTGTTGGGCAAATTACCAACGTCTTTAAATACTGAATTAGATTCGCTTATGAGTTCTTCGTACAGCTGTTTTCTCGTGGGGTACTGTTTCCACCTCTTGTTCAAGATCACCCGCAGCATTCTTGTGCAGCTCCCATCTAGTTTATTCTCTAGTCGCTTAGTTAGGGCCCAGATGGTGCAGCCATACAGCAGCACTGATACGACAACGCCCTGGAAGAACTGTCTCTTTGACTTGTCTGTGAGAATGGATTTCCATATGACCGATAATTTATTTATAGCGGCCCATGCCTATTCCTATACGAGCATTAACGTCGTTTTCTGTGGAGGAGATGTTACTGCCTAAGTAATTGTTTGTTAGTAATGTGTGCAAAAGAGAATCTCTTAAGAAACAGAACAAAAATGTTAATATAATCGTGAGGCAGTGTAGGGGCACCCAGTAAACACGAGAACTCATTCGCAAGTGTTTACTTGCCTAGCGTGATAACCATTACACTATACAAGTCACTTGATCCCGTGAAACTGTCGAAATACATTTTAAAAAAACAAAAAAAAATTGATTAAAAAACTCTAGGAAAACTTTGTATCCACATGCATATAGAATTTCGTCATAAACTTCTAAAAAAAAATTAAAAAGTGAAATATTTTAAATTTATCAATTATTAATATCTTTTAACATTTGCTCACCGACATGTTGAAGAATATTTCAATTGGTCGTTGACCTGGAATGTAACATCTTTAATTAATTTTTTTTTTCGTAGAATAAAAGACATTTGCTAATTTGCATAAATCGCTAAAAAAAAACAATGCCATATAAAATCGTGTAAACTTGACATGTGAGCAATAAATAGAGGAAAATATGAATAGTTGAACCATAAATGTAATAAAAAATGAAACGGAATCATATTGAGAGGTTGATATAACCATGGCAATGGGAGTTTTCTTTGTTTCCACATGAAAATGAATTAAGTTACAGGAAAATATATGATTGATTTTTGAAAAAGAAAATAAAAGAAACTATTCTGCAACCTGAGGTCTGCTTATTCAATATATTCGCTTTACTTTAAAACAACGAAGTTTTAATTTATACTGGAATTATAAACATGAATTTATATAGTCTTACCTCTATATATTAATGTGTGTGTGTATGCATACACAACTTTCGTAAATACAAACTGCGTATATATATATATATATATATACATATATATATAATATATATATATATATATATATATATATATATATATATATATATACGAAGTTTGTATTTACGAAAGTTTTGTAAGCATACACGCACACATTAATATATAGAGGTAAGCGCATATGAATTCATGTTTATAATTCCAGTATAAATTAAAACCGACCAGAGGTAGCTGCTGAAAAATAAGTATAGCTGCACTGATGAGGGGTAAACCCGAAACGC
>CM042152.1:5177757-5210068 GCA_023376005.1 Doryteuthis pealeii
CGGCTAGAAACCACAAGGTTGCTAGTTCGATACCGGTCCTCGAAACTCAGCTTATGAGTAGCACAGATCTGTGCGGTAAAGTAAGGAGCTGATGGTAGGTGTGGCACTCACCTCAAACGCTAAAAATCTCCTGGTGGTGCAAGTGAAAAGGGGATAGCTCCCTCGCTGATTGCTGATACGACTTTAGCCGCCCCGACGCTCAGAAAAATTAGAATCAGATTACACCTGTCACTCATCTCAAATGCAAAAACTATCTGAGGAAAAATAGGATTACACCCTGTCACTCCAGTGGTCTAAAACAAATGAATAACCTAAATTCGAGAAATAGAAGTATTCGATTACACCCTGCACCATGGGTTAAACAACTGTCAATAATTAATTCTGAGGAAAATAGAATCGATTACACCCTGTCATCCAGGGGTCTAAACAATGCAAATTACCTAATTGAGGAAAAAATAGAAATCGATGTACACCCTGTCCTCCAGGGTCTAAAACAACTGCAAATAATTAATCTGGCAAAAAATAGAAATCGATTACACCCCGTCACTCCCTAAACAACTGCAAATAACCTAATCTGGGAAAATAGAATCGATTACACCCTGTCACTCCAGTGGGTCTAAAACAACTGCAAATAACTTAATCTGAGAAAAATAGAAATCGATACCACCCGTCACTCCAGTGGTCTAAAACAAACTTCAAATAACTTAATCTGAGAAAAATAGAAATCATTGCACCCCGTCACTCCAGTGGGTCTAAAACAACTGCAATAACTAATCTGAGGAAAAATAGAAATCGATTACACCCTGTCACTCCAGTGGTCTAAAACAACTGCAAAAACTTAATCTGAGGAAAAATAGAAATCGATTACACCCTGTCACTCCAGTGGTCTAACAATGCAAATAACCTAATCTGAGGAAAAATAGAATCGATTACACCCTGTCACTCCAGTGGGTCTAAAACAACTGCAAATAACCTAATCTGAGGAAAAATAGAAATCGATTTACACACTTCACTCCAGTGGGTCTAAAACAACTGCAAATACTTAATCTGAGGAAAAATAGAAATCGATACACCCCGTCACTCCAGTGGGTCTAAAACACTGCAAATAACTTAATCTGAGAAAATAGAATACTTTACACCCTGTCACTCCAGTGGTCTAAAACAAATGCAAATAACTATCTGAGGAAAAATAAAATCGATTACACCGTCACTCCAGTGGGTCTAAAAAATGCAAATAACTTAATCTGAGAAAAATAGAAATCGATTACCACCCTGTCACTCCAGTGGGTCTAAAACAACTGCAAATAACTTGTCTGAGGAAAATAGAAATCGATTACACCCGTCACTCCAGTGGGTTAAAACAACTGCAAATAATCTGAGGAAAAATAGAAATCGATACACCCTGTCACTCCAGGGTCTAAAACAAATGCTGAGAAAAATAGAAATCAATAACACCCGTCACTCCAGTGGGTCAAAAACACTGCAAATAACTTATCTTGGGAAAATAGAAATCGATTACACCCTGTCACTCCAGTGGGTCTAAAACAACTGCAATAACTTAATCTGAGGAAAAATAGAAATCGATTACACCCTGTCACTCCGGGTCTAAAACAACTGCAAATAACTTTAGTCTGAGGAAAAAATAGAAATCGATTTACACCCGTCACTCAGTGGGTCTAAAACAACTGCAAAAACTTAATCTGAGGAAAAATAGAAATCGATTACACCCTGTCACTCCAGTGGGTCTAAAAACAAATGCAAATAACTTAATCTGAGGAAAAATAGAAATCGATTACACCCGTCACTCCAGTGGGTCAAAACAACTGCAACAACTTATCTGAGAAAATAGAAATCGATTACACACTGTCACTCCAGTGGGTCTAAAACAACTGCAAAAACTTAATCTGGAAAAATAGAAAATCGATAACCCCGTCACTCAGTGGTCTAAAACACTGCAAATAACTTAATCGAGGAAAATAGAAATCATACACCCCGTCACTCAGTGGGTCTAAACAACGCAAATAACTTAATCTGAGGAAAATAGAAATCGATTACCACCCCGTCACTCCAGTGGGGTCTAAAAACAAATGCAAATAACCTAATCTGAGAAAAATAGAAATCGATTACACCCTGTCAATCCAGTGGGTCTAAAACAACGCAAATAACCTAATCTGAGGAAAAAAATAGAATCGATTGCAACCGGTCACTCCAGTGGTCTAAAACTGACCCTATGATAAAAGAAAGGAAGTTAATTATACAAGTGTAGACGTATACATTTGGAACGGAATAATTTTGAAGAAAGTAAATAGGAACAACTTATCTTATTGAATCAAAATTAGAGGAAAAATAGTCGATCGTTAGTAAATATACAATTTATTTGTAACAAACAAATATACATATTATCATATTTACTATTATCGGCGTCCTTTTGAGACAGTCGTCTCTGTTCGTTTCTTCAAACGAGTTGATAAACAAAACTTCTTGTGTCTTATTAAAAAAATGAACTACGTAAAGAGAAGAGAAAGAAAAAAACACAATTCAGCGTTTTTGTCTTCATTTGTTTTGTTTGTGCGATGAGGGAAAATGTCTTCGCTCTGTGTTGACAGTAATAGACAGGAAGCTGTCAATAAGCATGCGCAGACGCCGTATTTCAATCACAGATGTTGTAATTTTTGACAAGATGACGCTGCAGCCATTGTGACAGTGTCGAGGCATCAAGTATTATTGTATTTGGTTATCTACCACCTCAACGTTTTTCTTTTTTCTTGAATAATTATTTGGAGGTGGGTAGTGGTAAGGTAGAGTCGTAGGAATAGACTCGTCGACCCGAGTTCAAATCCTGGACGAAGCTACTATTAACATAATGATAATACCCTTGGGAAAGGTATGAATCCAACTACTCTCACTCAGCTATGGATAAAATAGTAGGTCAGACTGGGCTCTTAACCTTCATTAGGCAAGCAGTCTAGAAGGAAAACTAAATTTTAACCTTTAAAACTGCGAGTCAAATCCTGGACGAAGCTACAGTTAACATATCGATAATACCATTGGGAAAGGTATGAATCCAACTACTCTCGCTCCAGCTATGGGTAAAATAGTATGGCAGACTGGGCTCTTTAACCTTGGTTAGGCAAGCAGTCTAGAAGAACAACTCTCTAATTTTTAACCTGTTAAAACTGCGAGTACAAATCCTGGACGAAGCTACAGTTAACATATCGATAATACCCTTGGGAAAGGTATGAATCCAACTACCCCTCCTCCAGCTATGGATAAAATAGTAGGTCAGACTGGGCTCTTTAACCTTGGTTAGGCAAGCCGTCTAGAAGGAAATCTCTCTAATTTTTAACCTGTTAAAACTGCGAGTACAAATCCTGGACGAAGCTACAGTTAACATATCGATAATACCCTGGGAAAGGTATGAATCCAACTACCCCCTCCAGCTATGGATAAAATAGTAGGTCAGACTGGGCTCTTTAACCTTGGTTAGGCAAGCAGTCTAGAAGGAAAAAATGTTATTTTAACCTGATAAAACTGCGAGTACAAATCCTGGACGAAGCTACAGTTAACATATCGATAATACCCTTGGGAAAGGTATGAATCCAACTACCCCCCTCCAGCTATGGGTAAAATAGTAGGGCAGACTGGGCTCGTTAACCTTGGTTAGGCAAGCAGTCTAGAAGGACAACTCTAAATATTAACCTGTTAAAACTGCGAGTACAAATCCTGGACGAATATACAGTAACATATCGATATACCCTTGGAAAGGTATGAATCCAACTACTCTCGCTCCAGATATGGGTAAATAGTATGGCAGACTGGCTCTTTAACCTTGGTTAGGCAAGCAGTCTAGAAGGAAATCTCTAAATTTTAACCTGTTAAAACTGCGAGTACAAAGCCTGGACGAATATACAGTTAACATATCGATGATACCCTTGGGAAAGGTATGAATCCAACTACTCTCCCTCCAGCTATGGGTAAAATAGTATGGCAGACTGGGCTCGTTAACCTTGGTTAGGCAAGCAGTCTAGAAGGAAATCTCTAAATTTTAATCTGTTAAAACCGCGAGTACAAATCCTGGACGAAGCTACAGTTAACATATCGATAATACCCTTGGGAAAGGTATGAATCCAACTACCCCCCTCCAGCTATGGATAAAATAGTAGGTCAGACTGGGCTCGTTAACCTTGGTTAGGCAAGCAGTCTAGAAGGAAACCTCTAAATTTTAACCTGTTAAAACTGCGAGTACAAATCCTGGACGAAGCTACAGTTAACATATCGATAATACCCTTGGGAAAGGTATGAATCCAACTACTCTCGCTCCAGCTATGGGTAAATAGTAGGGCAGACTGGGTTCTTTAACCTTGTTAGGCAAGCCGTCTAGAAGGAAACCTCTAAATTTTTACTGTTAAAATGCGAGTACAAATCCTGGACGAAGCTACATTAACATATCGATAATACCCTTGGGAAAGGTATGAATCATCTAGCCTCCCTCCAGCTATGGTAAAATAGTATGGCAGACTGGGCTCTTTAACCTTGGTTAGGCAAGCAGTCTAGAAGGAAATCTCTAAATTTTAACCTGTTAAAACTGCGAGTACAAATCCTGGACGAAGCTACAGTTAACATATGGATAATACCCTTGCGAAAGGTATGAATCCAACTACCCTCGCTCCAGCTATGGGTAAAATAGTATGGCAGACTGGGCTCGTTAACCTTGGTTAGGCAGTCAGTCGGTAGAGCATTCGGCTAGAAACCACAAGGTTTCTAGTTCGATACCGGCCCTCTCAACTCAGCGTATAAGTAGCTAAGGGATCGGTGTGGTAACGTAAGGAGCTGATGTTAGGTGTGGCGCCCCACCTCATATTGCTTGAAAACAATATCCCTGGTCTAGAGCTAGTTAAAAGGGGATAGACTCCCTCGCTGTCTGGCTGATACTGACTTTAGGCCACTCCGACGACTTTACGTACTTATAAGTACAGTTTAGTCCATTTGATAGAGCATCCTCCTCGGAAGCACAAGTGTCCGGGTTCGATACTGTTCCTCGCCAACTCAGTGCACGAACAGCACATCTTGGATCTGTGCAGTAAAGTTATGTGCTGATGGTAGGTGTGGCGCACCATCTCAGACGCAAAATACTTTCTCTAGTCTAGCGTTAGTGATAATATAATAGATTCCATTATTGTACGGTTCATACCAACAATAATGTTATTTTTTTTTCTTTTAAAAAGAAGTAAGCCTTTTAGTTATATAATTGAGATCTTTTCTGTCCAAAGCGAAGATATGTTGAATATTTGTGAGAGCTTTGTTATGTTAAATTCAGAGCATCGCATATCCTTAATGTTAAGAACTTTGAAGTAAGTGCATCTTTGTGAAGTTCAGAATGGAGACGGTGTATTTTTATCATCCCAAACTGGTCTACGTCAAAACTTGTTTGTACGCATGTGCGTGTGCACGTATTTACTAAGCACTTGTACGTACACAAGCACACACACTGAAACACATGGTGGTAGGTAGTGTTAGATAATCCATGCGGTTGCATAAGATTATTGTCAATCCCCTGTATTTCTAGAGGGATGGCCCTTTTCATATTACGGGTGGGACTTTCCATGGAATAGTACAGAAAGCCCGCGAAATACGTGAAGTCACGTGGACCTGGTTGGCTCCTGAGTTTTCAGTTGGACGTCAGTTCAGTGAAGATGTCCTGTCTTAACTGTAACTCACTCTGCATACGCACGCTATGTTAGTCAGATATTTAGTTACAAGAAATGTTTAGTTAAGGAAATAAAAGTTTAAGAAAAAATAACACGGTCTTGTGATTAATGAATGTCTTGGTAACAAGACTGATTAAGAAGAAGAAATGAGTTAAGTGCGACCGACCACCAACACGAAGTCAAGATGTTAGAAGAGACGCTAGAAGAAGAACAGATGAAGAATAGAATAAAGTAAGAAGTAAAGAAGGGTATGCAACAGGTGGGTCACAGAGCCATAAAATATTCACCTCCCCACCGATCTGGTTACCCATAGTGTGCTACTCAAGCACTCAGTTGTCGAGGGTCGGTATCGAACACGTAATCGTATTATTCCAAGGTGAATAGCTCCAACAACTGGGCTAAAAGCCGCTGTAAATAAAAATTTAAATTATATTAACATTGTTATATATATATTTACCAACCCCTCCGCACGAGCAGGATGCGACACAAGGTCAATTTCTTAAGCGGAGTTTAGCAGCTTTGAATTCAGAGTTTTCCTTCTCCTAGACTGGTTACCTAGCCATGGTTAAAGAGTCCAGTCTGCCCTGCTATTTACCCATAGCTGGAGGGAGAATTGGATTCATATCTTTACCAAGGGTATTAGCGCCATGTGAAATTCCAACAGTTTCGTCCAGGAATTGAACTCGCGTTGACGAGTCCATTTCCTACGACTCTAATTATTAGACCAGGCGCCTCCATTGTTATATAAGACAATCCATGATATTGTAGTTACTTACCCTGCATCCCACGTATGAGACAACGTCCTATTAATGTGGGATCACCCACGAACCGAAGCTCATGGTATGGCAGGCACAAAAATGCGTGGGTCCCCTCGGCATTTCCCCTCAAGATGGGGTACCTCAGGAACTGGGCAATAAACCCAACCCTGTCCCTTATAATCAAGGGGGCAGGTTTTGTCTGGTGGATGCCCCCCCCCCTGGGAAGACACGTTAATTACATAAGCAGTCCAGTTGGCGAAACCACCGGACACAGCGTGAGGGCCAGGTAAGGGTATTTGCCTCTCATCCCACTTATGAGGGCGTGACACAATGACATTTTTATGTGGGCCCACCCACCAGCCGAAGCTCATGAGTGCTAGGCACAAAAATGTGTTGATGCCGTCGGAATTCCCCCTCAAGAGGGCGCCTCAGGCGCTATTCAATAAACCCAGCCCCATCCCATCAGAATCAGGCAATGTTGCATACCCTTCTTTACTTCTTTACTTACTCTATTCTTCTGGCCGTCTTTGGAATCTTATAACATCTTGTCTTGGTCTGGAATCTTCTAAGGTCTGGACTTTCTTGGGGACTTCGGGTCTGGTCTTCTATTGGGGATTTCTCTTTATCAGAAGCCCTGCGTCATTGTTAGTTTTTAGAGGTAATAACACAAGACTCCGATTTGCTTTGATCTTACTTTATTTTTAAATCCCCAACCAGACAATCTGCGCGGATGAGAGGACGCTGCTACCTTCTAACTGAACTTACTTCTAATCTAAACCGGAAGAGAGGGTCTTCTCTACCGGTTCTCACGGCTATCCCCAGAAGGTAGGGTCAGGACTGAGGTTAAACGTTGTCACTCATTCTTCAAGGCCGCCGGCTGAACTTATAACCGTCATTTTGATTTCTACACTATTGCACATAAATATTAGGTATCAAATAATTATGTAACAGGGGCAATGCTATTAATTACTTGATAGGTCCAGCGGCCGAAGCTCACTGGGCCAGGTAAGTATAATTCATGATATTGTATATTATATTATTAAAACAAAATAAAATAAAGAAAGTTTTAAATTTGTTTGTTTGTTTTGTTTTACGGCATATCAACCTCAGTGGGTCATTTAATGCCGATAAAGTTTTGAAATAAATCAATTCTTAATGGATAATACAATTTTTTTAGAAATACATTTTTCTATTTAACCCATAGATGGGACCCTAACAGGTACTACCACTCCGAGTCAGAGTGGACCAGGGAGCAATGGTGATGAAGGGGTGCTACACATTCCCCAAACCTCCAAAACTGGAACCTCACCATCAGATAGAGTTTAACGTCATTCCCAGGACATATATACCCTAAGCCCCCGCCTTCTAGCACCCATATGATAAAAAGGGGTTGGGGCTTGCCATAAGGGCAATAGGGTTGGGAAAATCATGTAGGTGATAGGGCTTGACGTGACCAGCCGATTGATCGGAGGGGGCCTCTCCGACCGCCCGTCTAACCCAAGATAGGGCCAAAGTGGAGTATTGCATGTCATGAACTGCTCATCCACCTGGGCTCTATTCTTAAGCATCACGGGTCGCCACCCACGGCCAACAGGTGGACCCATTGGGGGAGTCTTACCCCTCTGCAGAGATGCAGTCGGTGCATTCTAACGCCCCAGGCGACAGGGCGGAAAATTTTAAAAACATTTAGGGGTGACACGGTTTTCAGACAACCCTATACATGAATTAGGATTTGTCAGGCGAAGCTCTTGAGAATTTAGTCCCGCATCTGCTTAATCAGATTTAAATGAGTTGCCCTTTCGAAATTCTGTAGAATATAACAGAGCTTTGCTGAACCCCACTTTAACTGACAAGCTGCATTCAGAACCGTATGCAGTCTCTTCCACAAACGAACTTAATCGTCAGTCAGAAGAAGGTGGAAACGTGACTCGCCTGACTTGGCAATAGGACGCCAGTTATTAATGGTTCAGTGGTGATTCCCTATAAGAAACTGAAGCGTGGTTAGTGCCCTTATTGGTTGACGACTACAAACTCACATTGTACAATGTCTTGGTAAATGGGTTGAGTGGCACCTGTGTTGAAATAGTGTTATATACCACATCAAGCATCGTACATCGTGTACGAGAGAGAGAGAGAGAGAGAGAGAGAGAGAGAGAGAGAGAGAGAGAGAGAGAGAGAGATATTAGAGACCTACTTGGTTACTTCAGTTCTGCTTCCTCTTTTTAACTAAGGGCTTCTTTTGGACAGATTTGGTCATTGCAATTATTTGAATTAACAAGACAGTTTTTGTTACTTGATCAAGCTTTTATCTTATCTACCCATGATTCTTATTCGCTGCGGGGGGAGCCCGGCCTCAAACACGTTTAAACTCTTTGACGTTCGGACTGAATCTCTAAACTAAAACTAATCACGTGTTTCTCATGTCGCGTCAGATTCATGCCTCTAGGGGTCAGTGTTACCAACAATCACTGGTAAATTTCCATTGGTCCATTGAATTCAAAGTTAACGGTCCTTCTTCTCGCTACAGGGTCTGCCAACAATTTGTAACATCCATAAATTGTAACAATAGGATGTGATTTCATGCAATGTTCCTCTTCACTGTGTGGTTACAATGCTCCCGGGTCACTGAATCTTCCTTCTAGTAACGACTTTTTTCAGCCCCCTTTTCCTGATGTATTTCAGAATTTCCATATTTCTTTTATACACTTGCGACTGTTTTCCAAGACAAACCTATGTAAGATAATTGATATTTGGCCGATTAATTACAAACGGCAAGTGTAGAATTACAATGTTCACTTGAAATTCTTTGGAAGAGTCATGGAAAATACCCGAAAAATGATAGACGATGCTTAAGCTTTATTTGACCTATTTTACAAGTTCTCTGATTGGTCGGTCAATGCGGGAGAACGAGTTAGGGATTCAGAATAAGCTCAGCATCCGAAGGAGACGGGCACAAAATGGCGTCTTTCCTGGGTTTTTTTCTCCACGTGTTAAGTTTGTGAACTTCGGTTTTGAATTAAAGACGTCTAAAATATAAAAAATATTTAAAAAATATAAAAATTTTTTAGAAAATCTTGTATTCACTGGTAAGATTAATAGAATGAGCACAGAAATGAACAAACACTCAAAAAGTCCAAATAAAAACGTCCAAGTCCAAGCCAAAAAGTTCCAGACCAGAAAAAATTGAGCATAAGCCCAGGTAACAGAATAAAACACGAAGAAAGTAAGCCTAAGGAATTTTCTTTTCATCTTTTTTCCTTTTCTTTTTTCGCTATCCCTTTCCTTCTACTTTTCTAAAAAAATGCAAGCGATTACCGTATTTGACGGCATATAAGAAGCACGGGCATATAAGACCCAACCCCCATTTCAGCAGGTCAGATTCAGGAAAAAAAGGTTTTAGTGTATTTAAGCATATATTGTTGAAAACAGTCTAGTTGTGTTTGATGATAATAATACCAGCAATAAAATAAGAATGCATGGAGTTTAGGTAAAAGTACTGAGCATAAGCTAGGTTAGTGAGCATCATAGAGAAGATTAGCCTTCACCTACGATGTATAAGACGCAGGGTAATTTTTTGAGCTAATGTTTTGGGAAAAAGTGCGTCCTATATGCCGTCAAATACGGTAATACTTTTCTCGTCTTTTAATCTACGGTGTCTATGAGACATATGTCACAATTTTAACGTCTCCGCATGTACCAGACACGTCTTGACTTTCGTCTTAGTGTGTACCAAAAAATGAAAATGTTTAATTCTATTTTGTAATTGACTATTATATATATATATATATATATATATATATATATATATATATATATATATATGTGTGTGTGTGTGTGTGTGTGTGTGTGAAAATAAAATGGAAATTAATCCGACAGTGTGAATATGATATAATGAAAAAACAAAGGATGTTTACAACTGCATGGGCTCATCAGGAGAGAATGTGCAAACCGTTTCGGGGCCTTCCTCTCGACGGTTTAAAAAGCAACACCGGCCCTACCGCACTGATGTGAGGACCCTCGAATTTTCATGCATCGACCGCACGTGGGTCGGTCATCAACAAAAATAAGACGGGAAAAATGACCGGTTTGGAGGTTGCTTTTGAAGGCTATCACAATGCAGGTGTAAAGAAAGAAATTAGGTAACAATGGTGTTGTTGGTTAACCTGTGATTTATTCTTAATATTTCGAGATAAAATCTCTTCAGAAGAAGAACACTGTAACTGAAGTAGTTGTCGTCTTGCTATGGCATTTTTAGTTAAATGAACATTTTTAATTTTTGGGGGAAAATGTTACAGATGGTATTTTATTTTATAACTGTATTCTCGTGCTGCATGTTTATGGTAATGCGCTTTTTTGTTTGTACGTGTGCGTATGTTGTCATGCGCGTGTGAATGAAAATGCGTGTAGACTGGGACGTTATGACCGTATCTACGCGCGTGTGTGCGTATGAATGACCGTATCCACGTGCGTATTTGTGCTTGGTGGCCATGGTGATGTATAATATTTCGTGTTGGACGTAATATAACTTATTTATTCATGTATTATTATTATTATTAATATTATTTATTTGTTTATTTATTTATTCATATTTAATTTAATTTAATTTATTTTTTAAATCATATTTACTTTCCCCATAAGTGTGTATGTGTGTGTATGTGTGTGTGTTAGATATAAAAAGTCCAAATAGTTAAATTCATCAATATCTAGAGTAAATCTTATTAGTTAACAACTAGTGTGCAATGGCTTGTGTGTTTGTGTATGTGGGGGTTTGCTGGGCTATATATGTGGGTACGTGTTTCGCATTAGTCTTCTCGTTGTAGATTTGCTTCATTAAGAATTCTCCATTGTGCTTATACATAATGCTTCAAGCAAAGTATAAAACCCTTATATATATATATATATATATATATATATGTTGTAGATTTTGCGTCCCCATATGCTTCTAGAGCGTATATATATTTGAGATGGATTTTTGTATCTGTATCCGTTGTTGGAAATACATATACCATGTTTGGGCATACGTGTGAAGCATTAACGTACTATATTATGCTAATGTTGTTACCTTAATATGTTACTCAAGGAATAAATATCAGAAAACACTGTAGTTTTTTTTTTTTTTTAGTTTCTTTTATTCAGACGTAGTGTTAATTTTTCAGAACAGTGACATCCCTCCTTCCTGACCGTGAATCGTAGTAGTGATCTTCTGTCTGCTTATCCGGTAAGTAGGAATGGTGCGATGGTCCTTGATGCTGATTGGCATGATCCCATGCTTTTTTCAACATATCAATTTCACACACACATATATATATATATATATATATATATATAGTCAGTCGAAAGCAACAGAGGAAAAGACGAAATACTATAGTTAATTATTTCTTTACATACCAATGATATGTTGTTCTTTGTTTTTCATTTTACAAGCTTGGTAACGAGGCGCACGCAGGGGTAGGCAAATACACAGGCACGGGCACAACAAACATAACAGTGTTACCAATAACCGCACAAACATTTTCCTTGCGTCTCTAGTGCATTGTATCCCTTACGTTTGTGATTACTCTCGTATATTTTTGATCCGTCTAATTTTTTTGTTTGTTTTCCTTCCGACAGCAAAAGGGCTGGCAGATAAATATCTTTCGTGAAAAAGACGAGAGTCATCGGAATTAGGATCGAGATAGTTATTTGCAGCAAATGAGTTATTCGTGATAGAAGGGAAAAATCCACAAGAGATGAAAGAAAAAAACGATCACAGGTGAGATAAATGGTATTTTTGAGCACTTCTACACTTTTTATTATTACTTTGTGTCTACATAGAGAGTAGAAGTAAAGGTCATGGAAAGAAAGACATGAATAATTCTGATACATCAGGTAGTAAATAAAAAGACTGAAAAGTGGCCTATAAAAATTGTAAGTAAAAACTGCAAAGTGGCCTATAAAAACTGTTAGTAAAAACTGCAAAGTGGCCTATAAAGATTGAAAGTAAGAACTGCTAAGTGGCCTATAAAAATTGCAAGAAAAAAACTGCAAGGTAGGAGGGATAAATAGGGTCTCCCCATGAGGATGGGAATGACAGGAACGTGACACAATGGTTTTCGACGTGGAATCATGATGGTGGTTTGAGTCATTAGGGAAAAGTTTGGGTAGTGGCGTGAGAGGTAACGGAGAAATTTGAAAGATGATGTCAGAAAAGATGAGTGGCAATTGTTTTTGATTGGAAAAGGAATGACGTGGCGAAGGGGAGAAAGGAAGAGTGAGAGGTGATAGTGAGATTCAGTCTGGCAGTCGAAGGCCTGGTCTCCCCAGCGCCGTGATGATGGGCATAAAGATAAAATAAAAACTACTTTATCAAGTAATAAAAAATGTCTTTGTAATTCATTTAATTTAAACAAGCAAAGCCTAACAGACACCCTTAGAAGAACTCAACTCCCTTAGTTAGAAGTCAACCCAACTAGACAACAAGGTGGCAGCCGGAGATGGTAGAAGGATCAGCAAGAAAGAAATAAGATCTCCTTACCAAGTAAGTCTTATATGTCTCTGTCTCTCTAATATCTCTCTATTCCTGAAGAACTTTCTTATCAAAGAACTCTCACTCTCACACACACCAATTAGAGATGTCAAGGTAGGTATGTGATACGTATCCCATTTGGTACCGTGGCCAACATAGTATCACATTTGGTACGTGCGCAACATAGTTTCATAGGCACGTGGTTAGAAAATTAAAAAAAACAAACAAGCAAAAACTTACAAGTTCATATTAGACCATTTGGAAGGATATCAAAACCCGTGGAGTGGTGTTCTCCATCGATGAAGTCAAATACTTAAGACATCTATAAATACCCGACGCGGAGTGATTTCGTAGATTACCAAAGTATTAAAATTATTCGCCATTCCGTTAACAAATATATCTTTAAAAACCAACCCAAATCTCGAGTTCAGGCCATTGATATTTTGACCTTTCCCTATAAGTCACGTCCACCAGATTTGAGCAATGAGGTCTTTTGTGATGATGAGACCACCACATTACTAAAACACACACACGCACCACCACACACATACACACACCACACACACACACACACACACACACACACACACACACATATATATATATATATATATATATATATATATATATATATATATTCTCCGTTTTTCTCCAACGAATTTTTGCATTCAAAATAAAATTTCACTCTGATGAAGGTCGAATTTTCTCTGTGTAGGGAATATTTTTTACATTTTTCTATTATTATTATTCATTTCATTTATTTATTTAATAATGATAATAGTTGAATCGTGTACACATAGATACACTGACCGAAACACATGTGTAAGTGAAATTGATTAAATTCATCTTTTATTATCCATTCTGTACTTTCTTTTCTTTATTCATTCTTCCTCATATATATATATATAAACTATAATTAAATATATAATAAATATATATATATATATACTATATATATATATGAGCCCAGAGCATAAGGCGCAATCATCCCACATCCTAACTATGTTTCCATTTTATTCGTTAAGGTGACCGTAAACATGTTATTAAACTACCGATGGCTGACCCAATATTCCCTCGTTGGAGGTATCCTAAGATACACATCTAACTTTCATTATATAATACATATACATATGAGTTAGAGAAAGCGTGTGTATGCGCGTATGTGTGTCTGTGTGTGTGGGGAGACAGATAGACAGACAGACAGACAGAGATTATTAGACAGATATGACAGAGAGAGAGAGAGAGAGTGAGAGACTGAGAGAGAGGAGGGAAGAGAGGCAGAGAGAGAAAGAGGAGAAATTGTGGAGCCACACATTCAATCAAAAATTGCTCCCATGGTCCCACCTCTGACCCGGGAAGTGTATGGCCTGTCAGGGCGGGTCCCAATCCATGGGTTTAAATCATAAAATTTAGTTCATAAAAAAATTAAAATTATCCTTTAAGAATTAATAATTTCAAACATCTGTCGGCATCCATTACGAATGAATTCATGTTCAAATCTTTGTCGGCAATAAATGTGTTCACCAAGGGTGGATATGCAGGTAAAACACACAAAAAGCAAACCCAACCAAATACTGTGGATTAAAAACTATCTACTGAAGTAACGGCCATTCGATTGACAAAGACTGTCAGGATTGGAAATGAATGTTTTTAGTGTAAAGAAAACGGTTGTTTCTGTCATTAGACAGCAGAATTATTGTGATGCAATTAAAGATGGACATGTTTACGGTTTCTCTAAAATGAAAAACAAGATCAATATATTCTTTGATGCTCTAACTGAGTACGCTGCGATTAATATAGCACTCTGCAAAGCCAGAACCTACTATTCGAATGCTACTATCCTGCCTTAACTGATTTTGCTTGGAACCGCAGAAAAGCGGGAATCAAGTACATTCTCTGAGATAAACAAAAGAAGAAAATACAAGCCGCAATGTAGGATAAAGGCGGAATAGGTTTTCTTCGGAGAGCGGCACACTCATTAATCTTATGTAATGACTTTGACGTTATTTCTTGAAAAGCTGAAAAGGTTAATCAAGCCAATCAAGAGTGAAGGAATGCCGTTTTCTTTAAAATGTTAAATGGACTGTCTGGCGAATCGTTATAAAGAAAATATGAGCAATATATATATATATAATATACTATATATATCATAATATATATATATATATAATATATATACTATATATATAATTGCAATATATATTGCATGTGTACATGTGTAATCGGTGTGTGTGCATGTTGTGTACGTGATAAATTTAATGATCTAAATTCTATCAAATCTATCTATCATCTCTAAATATAAATATATATTATATATAGTATATAATAATATATATATATATATATATATATATAAAAGAAGGAGTTCGCAAAATGTATTATGCTTCTCAGCAAAAAAATAAAAATTGTAATTCTTTTATCTGTACAGTATGCGACACGTGTTTCAGATACTTGTTGCTTCTTCAGCATTGAGTAATTATTTTGCAGAATATGTCCGAGATTATTGGAAGCTGTGTTTTTTATCTGTGTTTCTGCAAACTTATCCTATTAAATAGAGGAAAAAATATCAAATATCGAACAGTATTTCGTTCTGCAAAATATGAATATAACTCCTATGCCAGAAGTAGGAGGGAAAACAGAATCAGAACACGCTGTCGCCAAATGTAAAGGATAAAAAGAAATGTGTTAAAACATTTTTCTGGAGAGACATAATACATTTTCCGGACCTTCTTTTTATAACAATATTTAAATTTTTCTTCCCAGTTTGGAAACCAGAACAATATTATAATATATATATTATATAATTATTACATATATATATATATATATATATTTATAATATGTAAACAAGGGTTTGCAGTTTTTAGAATGCGCTTTTTGCCGATAATTTTTTGGAGAATAAGGGCTTTTAATTGGAAAGTCTGTACCTAATTTTTGAAAAATTAATTTAATTAAGTTAATATGAATTAGGCGGAATACCTATTAAGATGTATGGGCTCCTAAACAACGGAAAACATGAACGGGTCAATGACGGTTATTACCTTTTTGCAATTATTATTTTTTTTCAAACCAGGTGGGATTCTTGTTATTATTTTCCTTATCTGCAATATGTGGTGTCATCTGTGGCTTCATTCGATCAGACCCCTGATTCGTGTAGAGCGTTTAGTTTAATTTGTAGGCGTATCGGAATCCTGTTCTTTGTTTGTGGTCACCATATATATATTATAATAATATATATAATATTATTAAATTATTATATATAATATTGCAATATCACCAACGCAAATAAAATAACACGGTCAAATATTATAACAGTCATTATTTTTTAAAAATACATTTAAAAATACATTTAAAAAATACCATGATAATTAATTTGCAGATAACATATCGCTAATCCAAGAATACCAAACACACAAATACGATATTATACGCACACACAACACACGCGCGTGGAGACAATTATATTCATCACAGCCTTCAACTTCCATGGCGCACACGCACGACATCACATACAACGCACAAACAAAAATTACGCCCCCACACCGGCGTGAACACAATCATATCATCACAGCCTTCACGCATCTTTCACAATTTTTCATGCACACGCGCATGACATCATACACATACGCACAAAACAAAAATACGCACACGGTGAAGAAGCAAAAAAACAAAAACATTCCGCATCACGTCTAACACGGCAAACACGAGATACAGAAAAAAACGCACACATTTGACCATTTACCACAATTCTGCATTTCAAAAGAAACCGTTTCGTCTTACCTGATAATGCTTTCAGCAAAGAAAACGCCTGGTTGTAATACCTTTTTTTCTTTTCCCGATTAAATAAATAAAAGCAAAAACTTTTTTATTTGTTTTGATTCTCCATTGAACTATATATATATATATATATATATATATTATATATATATAATATACTATATATATAAGAGTTATTTTGGTGTAATTTGCTTTTTGAGCACTTGTTACAGTAAAAATATAATATAAATTTATATTTGAAGGCAATTTCAATTTGGTCGTATATCGAACCGGTTCGATATCTCTGTCGGAGGTAGATAGTAGATTACACTGCTGATGAGACCTAATAAGTTTAAACAGCGCTGTACGAGTTTCCACACGTAGCAGCATTATTCGCCTGTGTTTACTTGTCATGTCTATTTCAATAATTATCGAAATTTTATACGACATACGCATTGTTAATTTCATTCAAGCAAGTATAAAAATAAATGATATATATATAATAATATATTAGTCTTTAATTAAATAATTTATTATTATATATATAATATATTAAGTATATATCGGAGCGAATATGTGCTTTTAATTGAATGCCCTACCTTAATTAAAATTAATTAATAATAAGTAATCAATTTATGCCCTGCATACCTATTTAAATGCAAGGCTAAACAAATCCGAAGGAAAAACAAATGCTGTATGTACAGTTCGGCTATTAGGCCTCATCAGGCCGAAATGACATAAAATTAAATCGAGAAAAATCAATCTCTGTATGTAACATTCCGGCCGATTTAGGCCCTATTATAGCCGGAATGTACATACAAAATTTCATTTTCGCGATTTATTTAGCCTTACATTTGAATAGATTCCTGCCTAATGATTAATTATTAAATTAATTAATTTTCAAACATTAGTACGACTTCAATTAATCACAATTCTCCCAAAAATGTCGGCCAAAAAAAAAAGCCAAGATCAGAACACAATCGTCGTGAATTTACTTCTTCAAATATAATCATAATAATATATAATTATATATATATATATATATATATATATATTAATTTTAAATACCAAGCGTGTTGGTAAAACTCGAGGTAGAAACCCAGCAATAGTGTGATTGTAATATTTATTACTACCAAACATCAACGGGAAGAAAAAAAAAATTGAAAAAAGAAAGACCAAGATAGTCGCACCACCAAAAATAATCAATTGGTTACCAGTACTTTGGCCAAAAGAAAAAAACAAATAATATATATAATATATATATATATATATATATATATATATAATATATATATATATATATATTCAAGTATAACACCAGGGCAATTAGCAATAAGGTAAAAGTGCCAATAATAAGTGAGAGCAAATCAATAAAGACTAAATCTAATGAGTCAGCATACCGAACACTACCTATTAGTTATCTCTTAATGCACTCAGGCGCTAAATCTTACTCAAAGTCAATCTTAGCCCTAGAGCCATTTAAGCGAACTTAATAGTTAGTTTCGTCTGACTCATTTAGATTTATCTTTTAATATATGTGGTTGTGTGTGTCTGTGCAAATGTGTATTCGTGGTGTCGTTTCGTGTGTCTCTCCTCCTACTCTCTCTCTCTCTCTCTCTCTCTCTCTCTCTCTCTCTCTCTCTCGTATGTGTGTGTGGTAAGGTGTGTGTGTGTGTTCGTGAACCGAATCTTAGTATGTGGTGTGCTAATTATTGGTATGTGATGGGCTTCTGAATACTTCGTTCTATAACAATCCAATCTGCGTACTGTTCAATCCTATACATTTCCATAACTTAATCCAAATTGCGACCCAAATCGTTTTTTTATTTTTCGTTTTGTTTCAGCTGTATACCGACACTACGGTCATACCGCCGGACCTTTACTGTAACTTACAGCTCATAAATCATACCAGTCTATTATTTAGTTTTTATATTAAAATACACACGCTAGCTATCTTGATTTACAAAAAAAACATGGGCCCAAAAAAATGGATGGTTGTTTTCTACTTGAGAGTTGGCATGCTTATCGGGGGGCGCAAAACAAGATATTATTGGTGATCTCAGGCTAATTGAGTGACTGAGAGTGCGAACGAATAAATTCGTAGGTCACACAGTTACCACTGTATAGATAATAAGAGAAGAGGGAAAAAGAAAAAAAAAAAGAAGGAAAGAAAAGAGAAAAGAGAGAAGAAAGAGGCGGCGATAACGGAGAGGAGCAAAAGAACGAGGAGAAGAACGAGAGACAGACGAAGAAAGATAATAGTTCTCTGTTAATATTTTTTTTAGAACAAGCGCAGAAAGAATCACGGAAACTATAGAAAGGGCATGAAAAAAAATAAGTAATAACACCAGAAGAAAAAAAAAGGGAATAAAACAGGAAAAAAAAAGTGAAATAGAGAAAAAAACAAAATAACCATCAAGTGATAATAGCAAAGGATGCAACTAAACCCACAAGCTATCTAATAGCCGCGGAACGACCTGCTTCCTTTCTGTCATTCAGAGCTAATACTCGTCATCTCAGACTCGTGCCACACTGTCTTCTTCTATATCATTCGATTCGCTGCTAACACGCATCCTCATCACCTCGGCACATGAGTATAACAGCGATATTGAAAAAAAAGGAATATGCAAAGAGAAAGAAAAATGAAGAAAGTAAGAAACAGCAGAAAGAAAGAAAGAAAAAAGAAAGTAAGAAAGAAAGAAAGAGCAACCGAAAGAAAGAAAGAAAGAAGAAAGAAGAAGAGAAAAAAAGTAAGACAAAGAAAAAAAAAAAAGAACAACAGAAACAATGAAAGAAAAAAAAAAAAGAACGAAAAAAAGAAAGAAAGAAAGGACAACAGAAACAATGAAAGAAAAAAAGAAAGAAGGGAAGGAAGGAAAAAAGAAAGAAAAAGAAAGAAAGTGAAGTATAAAGGATATTAAAAAAAAGGAAATATGCAAAGAGAAATATTGATTTGATATACGCATAGATTCAGTGACGAGCGGAACTAATTAAACTCATAAGTCAGGGTACTACAGTATAGATAATAGAGAAGAAAGAAAGAAAGAAAGAAAAAAAGAAAGAAAGAAGAGCAGAAAGAACAAGAAAAAGGAAAGAAAGAATGAAGAAAGTAAGAACAGCAGAAAGAAAGAAATCAGAAAGAAAGAAAGAGCAACCGAAAGAAAGAAAGAAAGAAAGAAAGAAAGAAACGAAGAAAAATTACGTGAAAGAAAGAAAGAAAGAACAACAGAAACAATGAAAGAAAAAATTAAAGAAAGAAAAAAGAAAGAAAGAAAGGACAACAGAAACAATGAAAGAAAAAAAGAAGGAAGGAAGGAAGGGAAGAAAGAAAGAAAGAAAAAGAAAGAAAGTGAAGTATAAATGATATTAAAAAAGATAATATGCAAAGAGAAGAATTGATTTGATATACGGATAAATTCAGTGACGAGTGGAACGAAGAAAGAAAGAAAGAAAAGAGAAGAAAGAAAAAAGAAGAGCAGAAAGAACAACAAAAATAGATAAATAAAAGCAGAAAGAAGAAAGAAGAAAGAAAGAAAGAAAGAAAGAAAAAAGTTAGAGAAACAAAGAAAGAAAGAAAGATGGAACAGCAGAAAGAAAGAACTATAAAACAGAAGATAAAAGAAAGAAAGAATAGCAGTAAGAACTGCAACAATAAAGAAATAAAAACAGAAAGAAATAACAACAAAAATAAAGAAAGAAAAACGAAAGTAAGTAAGAACAATAAAAAGAAAGAAAGAAAGAAAGAAAGAAATCGATAATAGATAGATAAATAAAAGCAGAAAGAAAGAAAGGAAGTAAGTAAGTAAGAACAATAGAAAGAATGAAAGAAAGAAAGAAAGAAAGAAAGAAGTTAGAGAAACAAAGAAAGAAAGAAAGATAGAACAGCAGAACGAAAGAACTATAAAACAGAAGATAAAAGAAAGAAAGAAAGAACAGCAGTAAGAACAGCAAAAATAAAGAAATAAAAGCTGGAAGAAATAACAACAAAAAGAAAGAAAGAAAGAAGGAAAGAAGCAACAGTAGAAGCAACAGTAGAAAGAAAGAAAGGAAAAAGAAAGAAGGAAAGAAAAAAAGAAAGGGAAAGAAAGAAAGAACGGGAAGTATAAAGGATACAGGGAAAAATTGGAAACATGCAAACAGATGAAGTTATGGTAAAACTACAAATTATAATGGGCATTGGAATTACAGAATGATAGAGAAAAATCAAAGTAAGATGAAATAATAAAAAAAATGACTTATGAAATAATTTTTAAATAAAAAAAAACAAAACCCAGATTTGAATGAATAAGCATTGAAGCAAGAAACCTTTAGCTCAGAAAGACAAGATTAAATCAGATTAAAATTGCAAATGGCTTTTAAATTTACGCCATCTTTCACTTCCAAGCAAAGATGAACATTTTTTTCCGATTCTACGCATGAATAATTTCTTCACAAAATCTTCTAATTCTTTTTGTAAATAATTTATTAATGTTCAAACGGCTCTTTTGCCTTTAAGAAAATGTGGAATTATTTGCTCTTTGATACGATCTTCAACTTTGAGGTTATCACCGGAAAAATATTTGGATAAGAAACCAAAAAAAAAAAGACATAAATAAATAAATAAATAAAGATCTTTGTAAGTTTCCTCAAGTAAATGGGATTTTCATTAAGACCTTTCAAAAAAATTAAAGAAATAATCAGAGGTTAAATCGAACTAAACGGATCTAAATTCCACCTTTGTATGTCACTCCGCAGAAAGAAAAAAAATACCAAAAATCAGGGAATTAACCGAATTTAATGAAATTTTCAGTGTTGATATATTAATAAATAAAAGATGTAATGCATTTTATAATGTTTTTACTTTTTTTCAGATCAGTTAACTTTGACCCACGTATCTTTTAGAATCTGTGTTACGCCTCAAAGATACGTGGTACAAAGTTAACTGAGTGGAAAAATGTAAAAGGTTTTTAAATAAAATAACTAGAATTTTTTATCCTATATTCTTTAATATACCAATACTGAAATTTTCTTTAAATTCCGTTAATTTCCTGATTTTTGGTATTTTTTTCTTTCGGTAAGGTGACATACGATTATCGAATTTAGGTCCGTCAAGTTCGATTTAACCTCTGATTGCTTCTTTAAATTTTTTGAACGGTCTTAATGAAAATCCGATTTACTTGAAGGAAAACTTACAAAGATCTTGAGCTCCCCGGCTTGCAATCTCGTGACGAGACTCAATACTATCTGAGACAGCAGCTTGCAGCAGCTCGGCAGTTCAGACGTCTCAGAATTTCCCCTGTCACTGGACTAACTGCGAGACTGCTGAGATAGTGGACTGGGGTATGTGCAGCCTCTTTCTACTTAGAATATCTCACGCACAAGTTTCACTGGATACCGCCTTCAATATATCCGATATGCAAAGGAGTATATAACATTTTGTCTAACATGTACTTTTCTCAGATGCATGAATTAGACAGAGATCGAGCACCTCATTTGTCAACCTTGTCTCATGCTTCCAACGTTGTGAGTACAATCTGGCACTAACTATCTCCTGAAAGCGTTTAAATAGCATACTAATATAATCAACTGTCAATCGTAATTAAGCTCTCATTGCTCGAAGCTTAATTTGAGAAGTATACCCTGAATTATATTACTGCAGAGAAGAAGCGAACTCTTCTCGCCAAAGGTTACATCCACCTAACTTAGCAATATCTGCAACACTCTTTTTTTTATTTAAGAAAACATAATTCTCATATTATCATTTATTTATATTAATTATTTTAGAGAGGCCGGGTTAGCTCAGTCGGTATAGCGTTCGACTAGAAACCACAAGGTTCCTAGTTCGATACCGGTCCTCGCCAAATCAGCGTATGAGTAGCACAGGGATCTGTGCGGTAAAGGTTTGGTGCTCCACCTCAGATGCTAAAAAACTAGGTCTAGCGCTATTGAAAGGGGGATAGACTCCCTCGCTGTTTGGCTGATACCGACTTTAGGCCACCCCGACGATTTCTTTACATATTGTACTATGTACAATAGATTTTAAGTAAACATATCAAACGTTGTAAGAATTAAATTATCATACTATAGTATATCCAAAGGTTCTGTTGTTAATCATTCCCTTATTTTATTCTAATGACACTTTCTGTATCATTGTTCTTACCATATTTCTTTACTTTACTTTAATTTATATTAAGAAGGCAATTACAATGCGTATAAAAAAATAATGTCCAGTGTCTAATCAATTTCGAAGAAATTAGACACTGGACATTATTTTATTTTTTATACGCATTGTAACTGCCTTCTTAATATAAATAAATAAATAATAATATACTTAACAATGCTTCAAGCAAATTATAAAATAATTCTCTTAATTTTGAAACAATCTTAATCATTAAAAAACAATTGACCGACCTAATTGGGTTTGTTTTAATAAAAGCTATATAGAAAAACAATAAGTCTTTGTTGTTTCATTAAAATAAGAAATCCACAGACACCCAGCCCAAACAGAGAAGTAGAATCAGCCTGGAAAATCAGCCCTGAAGAGGATGTCGGTCGACGAGTTAGAGCAGAGGACAAGTAAGAACCAATATATAATTCTGTTCTGGTTATTTCCTAGTTGAGTAACATGATATTACACGGGGACCTAGAAAAACAGAACCCAAATTAATTATTTTCCCATTAATCTAACCCTAAACTCCAACCTCAACCCTAACTCTAACCCTAAACACTAACCCTAACCCACCCCCAAGTTGAGTAACATAATATTACAGGGTGACCCAGAAAAAAAGAACCCACAAATTTTGTAATAAATCTTTTAATTTTTTATTTTTAAGTTTAAGTCCAACAAGGGTTATGGTTAGGGTTTAGGATTAGGGTTAGGGTTAGGGTTGGGGTTTAGGATTAGTTTAATGGGAACATAAATAAACAATTTGCGTTCTGTTTGTTCTGGGTCACTCATGTTACTCAACTAGGAAATAACCTGATTTCTTCTATTCTCAAGTTAATACAGGTTGACTTGTCTGCTGGTCACATTTTCACTCAAGCTTTTAAGATACTCTGATCGATTTCACTATTTAAATGACCGGTTTGGCGGGGATTAGAATGTATCCCATGCAGAATGGTAAGACCCTCTACCAAAAAAAAAGCCCCGTTGCCTGGAACTATAGAATACACGACAGAGGCGTAACCCCCCAAAAGGTCCACCTGTTAGCCGTGATTGGCGATCAGTGATACTTAAGGACGGAATCCTCGTGGCTAAACTGTCCATGACATGCAACACTCCACATTGGTCCCTAGGCCAGATGGGTGGATAGAGATACCCCCTCCAAATCAGCTAGTCACGTCAAGCCCTAGGATGGTAAGACCATCCAACCCCCCCAAAAAATCCCTGTTGGATAGGGCTATAGAATACACCGACTGTACCTCTACTCAGGGTTAACACTTCAGCAGGTCCACCTGCTGGCCATGATTGGCGATTAGTGATACTTAAGGACGGAATCTTTGTGACTAATATGTCCGTGACACGCAACACTCCGCATTGGTCCTTAGGCCAGACGGGTGGATAGAGATACGTCTAGACTGGTCAAGCCCTAGAACTTATATGATTGTCCTGATACTATGGTCCTTATAGAGACCTGTGAACATTTTCGGCGGACTTGATTGCAGACCCCCCCCCCCCCACACACACACACATACTCAACAAAGAACTTTTGTTGTTGCTTTTTCCAACGTAACTATTTATTTATTCGTAAATTTGTTAGTTAACTTCTTGTCACTGAAAAAAGGGCGAAAGTAAAAAAAAAAAAAAAAAAAATAATAATTTTTATTTTTGATTACAAATTTCGCAATTTTTTTTCATTTAAAGTAATAATACAATTTTTTAACTAATTTCATACTTTATATAGTATACTTATCAAAATTCTCATTATTACAATGAAAAGGATTTAAATGTTGAATTATAAGGAACAGCTTTTATTTATTTTATGAGTAATAATTGTTCATTATTCTATGTATTGACGACATTGGTAATTGTGAATGTAAGCAGTGACGTAGTTTTTGTTACAGACAAAAATCTCCATTAGACCTAATCTCCATTAGACCTAATCTCCATCTATACATATATAAACGGCAGTTGTTTGTATATGTATGTCCGGAGGAGACTTCGAAAATAAAACAATTAACGACCAAGTAAATATATACACATTAAATATCACCAGGGCTTGGTTTTTGAGCAAAAATAATGAAGGTGTAATAAGTAATTGAGTCACCTCCCCTTTATGTAACTCTTTAGTTTTGTAAAACTATATAAGCTATATAAGAGAACTGCAAATGTATTCAAAGTAGAATAAAGTTTACTCAAGTCCGACCGTGTATGCTCTCTTATTACTACAGAAGGTTTGATTTATATTCGTGAAGATAATTAAAAAATAAAATTTAAATGATAACAGCATGGGTTTTTTTTCATTTAATATTTTAGATAGTAGACATTAATATTTCTTTTCAGAGTAGCTGGATCAATGCAAGGTCTATTTTTTTACATACGGATTTAAATGGGGCATCCCACGAGGATTCAACTGACGATTCAGTAATAATAAGACTAACTTTTAAAAAAAAAACCCTCTACACAGGTGACTCCGGGTAGCCACTGCTAGTTAAATAAAATCTCTATTATCTTTGCTCAAAAACAAAGCCCTGGTGATATTTAATGTGTATATATATTTACTTTGTCAATTGTTTTATTTTTTAAACCCATGCTGTTATCCTACCAATAATTGTAACGTGATATTCGAATTCCTGTAAGGATTTATTTTGTTGTATATTTTGTTGCTACCTGTCTTAAAAATGTTTCATCGAATATAACTTCCCTGGATTTGTGGCACACAATGTAATATTTTGCGCAGTATTTCTATATCTGCACATTGTAAAACATTAAACCAATTTTGCTTATAAATATATTTTTTTAATTCAAGCTATTGTTTTCCGACCCACTCTCATTTTTTCTTTGCCTATTTTCACAATTCAAAAATCACTATGATAAACTTGAAAAATTCTATTCTTACTTGCATCTGGCCTTTTACTTTGGTATGTAAATAGTTTACTACTTTGCCGGGATTCACTTGTCAAGATTATTTTCTATAAGTATCGAATTTTATGCGATAAATGCATTGTAATTGCCTTCAAGCAAACATATAAATAATAATATATACTTTATTCAACAATGCTTCTAAAAAACAAACATCCAAAAATCTTTAACTTATAAGAGTGTAGTCTTGAGAAATTATTCAAAATTATAGATCTTTAAAGCAAACACTATATATATATCAATTATATATATATATATATGTGTGTGTGTGTGTGTGTATATATATATATATATATATATTATTATTATTATTATTTATATTTTTGCTTGAAGGCAATTATAAATGCATGTATCGCATAAAATTCGATAATTATAGAAAATAATCTTGACAAGTAAATCCCGCAAAGGATGGCTCGCTATGCAGAACACCGTACAGACTGTTTCGACTTTATTAAGTCTCTTCAGCGATGTATACTAACGACTCCCCTCCGACAGGAATCGAAACCGGGACTTCACAGGCATAGTCAGAGACCATATCCGTTCGGCCGCCGGCACATAGCGAACAATCCCTGCGAAATTAACCTTGTCAATGATACTATTATTACACGCCCCTGCCATAGTAGGCAAGTGGACGTTTATTTAGTAAACAAACCCGGCCGTAAGCTCTTCGGCGAAGTGAATAAGATTTTTGGATGTTTGTTTATAGAAGCAATGTTGAATAAATTATTATTTATATTTTTGCTTGAAGGCAATTATAAATGCATGTATCGCATAAAATTCGATAATTATAGAAAATAATCTTGACAAGTAAATCCCGCAAAGGATGGCTCGCTATGCAGAACACCGTACAGACTGTTTCGACTTTATTAAGTCTCTTCAGCGATGTATACTAACGACTCCCCTCCGACAGGAATCGAAACCGGGACTTCACAGGCATAGTCAGAGACCATATATATATATATATAATATAATATATATATATATATATATATATATATATATTCCTGAACACGACAGGAGGCCACATCGCCCGAAACGTTGTACAGATAACAATAAAGATGAGGACAATAGTCCGAATAATCTATATAATACAAGTTATCACGCTTGATCTAAAAATAAAAAAAATCGGAGAAATAGTATTTTAATTCTAGTTTTTATTTATCTCAGACAAGTTCTACTCGTTGTAAATCATTTTTCTGGGGGAAGCGAATAAGATTTGAATGTGTATTTCTTTTCTTTTTTTCTTTTTTTTACCGGCAGAATAAGTACGAGATAATCGCATCTTGCATTTTCGTTCCTGTTTTTTTTTTTTTTTTTTTTTTTCCGTATATTCTTTTCAATTCATATAATCTTTTCGTTCAAAAATATCGTTTGCATCGATTTCTTGAGATTCTTGAACAGAGCCGAAATAAAAATAAAACCATTTCCTTTTTCTCACAGAAAAAAGATTTTCAATAATAAAAAAAAAGGTGTTCTGTTATTTTGTTTCTTTTCTTTTAAGTAATTTTATATGACTATTCTAAATTCTGCAATTGTATTTCATTGTCTAAAAAAACTGTTACGGAATTTATGCGTTTTTTAAGATACTTTTTAGTCTTCCATCTTTAAAGTTAGTTTGTATTCTCATTCGCTCTGTAATTACACTTGTCTACTTCATGAGAATTATTTCAAATACTCTTATATACTACCAGGATCTGTGGATATACCACAGTATGATCATTTAATTATTGCAACGTTAGATATGTTTATTAACAGCTATTACATATAGTTGAGAGCCGGTTTAGCTCGGTCGGCAGAACGTCCGCCTGGGAAACACAAGGTTTCTGGTTCGATACTCGGTCCACGCCAACTCAGCGTATGAGGAGCTGATGGTGAGTGTGGCGCGCCGCCTTAGATGCTAAAAACAGTCTCCTTGGTCCAGCGCTAGTGAAAAGGGGATATACTTCTTCGCTGTTTGGCTGATAACGACTTTAGGCCACCCCGTTGATTTTTGTTACTCACATATATTTCAATATGTATAAAAAAAGTACAATAATCTTGAATTTATTCACTCTCTCTCTCTCTCTCTCTCTTTCTCTCATTTTTTCTTTATTTCTTTATTTTCATCTTTTCATTAAGTTTAATTGAAACATATTAGCATTATCAATTCCATGCTCTCACCCCTTCTGTTTATCTTTCCCCACCTTTCTTTCTTTATGTCTTTCTTTCTTTTTTCTTTCTTTCTTTATGTATTTCTTTCTTTCTTTCTTTCTTTATGTATTTCTTTCTTTTTTTAATGTCTTTCTTTCTTTCTTATATTTTTCTGTATAACATGTCTTACACTTTTGGCATAACTTTCTATCACATATCTTATTATAATGGAGATTGTGGGTTTGTCTGTCTGTAACCGAAACTATATAAGTCACAATTCCCTTTGTTATTTACATCACATTTACCCTGATTTTATTTTTATTTAAACCTCAATTATTAATAAAATTGTTTTACATTACTTACACTGTTGACCATATCTACATACTAATAACATGCAATTGTATTTATATATACAACAAAATAGCGGTTTACAGTATGAATGGGAAGGCTAATTTGCATATTGATCTTAAAAAATTGATTTTAATAAATATATGCTTAGTATTATTGATTTCTAATTGTTTGCTTTCATCAATGAATATGATCAAAAATCTCTTCAATAAATCTTAAAAGAAATCCCTTAACAAGAAGAAATAACTAATATTATTCTTTACTTCCTATTTTAACTAAACAGTTAAATCAGGAAAATTTAACAATGAAAGACGGGAGTAAGGGAAAATGATGGAATAGTTTCAAAGTTGTTCTATTTTTCAATCATACCCCCTCTGTTCAAAATCTTTTTATCTACATTCTTATTCAGTTTCATTAGCCTTTCTAATTTAATATGATATTTTATTATATCAAAACTTAAATACTTGCACCCGGAGGGTGCATACATTTGCTAGTTCTCCTAAACTTCATTTTGTCGTTATTAATTTAATTTTTCCTTTCACACACACACACACACACACACACGCACACACACACACACACACTTACACACACACCACACACCACACACACACACACACACACACATATATATAATATATATGTGTGTGTGTGTGTATATGTATATATATATATAGAGATAGATAGATAGATAGATAAAAGGATATGAAAACACACAATGCTGTTAAAATGAAAATATTTATATCATATTCATAGCTAATATTGGACAATATTTCGATTTATAAAAATCATCTTCAGAGCTTGTTTTTTTTTTTTTTATTCCGGACTCATCGAGAGAGAAGCTGAAAGTATTTTTTGAATTCAAAACGAAAACATAGATGTTCCAAAAAGCGTACAAGTCATGCAATCGTTTCGTCATTAGCACATCGGCTACGCGTTTCTCGCTCAGTGACATAATGTATATCTTAGTGTAACAGTTTTTGAAAGAAGAAAACATATTTCAAATTCAAAAATAGACAAATTCTCTTTTTCAAACAGGAAGAGATTTAACCCGTTCATATTTTCATTTTAACAGCATTGTGTGTTTTCATATCCTTTTATCTATACAGTCGGATTCATTTCCTTACTCTTAACTTAATATTTAAACCTTTTATATATATATATATATATATATATATATATATATATATATATATATATATATATGTGTGTGTGTGTGTGTGTGTGTGTGTGTGTGTGTGTGTATGTATGTAGTATAGTGAGAAATTTGAAAAAACACAGGTTTAAAAAATGAGTGGTAAGTTTATTAGCCGATGCTGCAGTGTTTCGATCAGTTAAGTAGATCTTCTTCAGGGGTTTTGTTGATATAAGGAAGAATAAAACAAATTTTACCACAGATTAATGAGGAAGACTGTGATAGTCATTGTTTATCAATCTGTTCAAAATTTGAAATTTGAAGATAAACTCTGGAAAGGTAGACGGTTTGAAATATGACGTCAAATTTTTTTACTCCTTCTTATATCAAATAAAGGTCTGAAGAAGATCTACTTAACAGATCGAAACACTGCAGCGTCGGCTAATAAACTTACCACACATTTTTTAAACCTGTGTTTTTTTTTCAAATTTCTCACTATACATATGTATATATGTATGTATGTATGTATAATTGATAGATATAGTGTTTGCTTTAAAGATCTATAATTTTGAATAATTTCTGATATATATATATATATATATATATATATATATATATATATATATATATATATAGGTTAAATTATTATTATTGTTGGAGAATTGATTATAGAGGGCTCAATTACTTATGTAAGAGCTTTATTTTTTTAATTTTTTTATTTATAATTAATTTATAATTAATAATACAATTTCAATTTTTTGAAATTGTATTATTAATTATAAATAAATAAATAAATAAATAAATAAAATAAATATATATATATATATATATATTATATATATATATATATATAATATATATACTTTAATTCACTCACATTTCACATTTAACACAATCTTTATTTTAGCTTTTCTGTGTTACAAGTTATGTTCTATCCTTTAATATATTTCACTTTTCCGCCAGTATCTGAAATAAATACGCATATCTTTTTTGATCCAATTCCGTCTTTCATATTTTATGGTTTCTCTAGAAAATTGCCTTGTTGACTCTCTTTCATACCGCCATTTTTTTTTACTCAGTTTTTTTTTTCATTATATTTTTTACGTTTTCTAATGATTTCAAAATTGTCTTTTTGTTTTTGTTTATTACCTTATCTCTAATGTTAGGTTGAAATATGTATTAGATATAAAGGATTATTCCGGTATATTTTTCTTCCCTTCTATTTTCTCTTTCCTATATTTTTTATATATGTATTTTTTATCACTGATTTAGTCTTTCTTTTCACCTGTCTTTTTATTCATTATTTATTTTCTTTCATTTTTCCTCAATTTCCACGTTCATTTTTATTTACCCCTATCTCTATCGGCCCTTTCCTTTTCTTTCTTCTATTTTCTTTGTAAGTTGTCATATTATTTTTTTCCGCAAGCGATTTATCAAGTTTTTCGCTGTTTCAAAATAGATACATATACACACAGACTCATTAAAACACATAATAAAATCACACACATACACATACACAAACACACGCACACAAACAATTTTTTTCTTCTCCGAATTTTTCCTTCTCCGAATCCTTCTGCCATACATATGGCCTACCATTTGCTACCCTTATTATCCAGGGCTTGACTACGGTGTTTAGCAACTCCACGTAGGCATCTGAGGGTCCTTCAACACTTTTTCTGCTGTACGAACGCAATCAGATTGTCTGTTATGTTGGTTTCTTCTAGCCACAGCCTCGTAGTTTCCATTGCAATTCTCTAGTTCATGCCTGATAGTTTTTACAGTGTTCAGGGAGTATTGGGCAGCAACCATAATCTCCTTATTTTGATGGCCGGTGCAGATCATCATGATGCAAGTTATTCTCTTTCACGATTCAAGTAGGTTTCAGTCATCCATTCTATATGTCCACACGTATAAGAATGAAGAAGTGTCCAAGCTTTTAAATGATGTGTAGTGTGCGTCAGTACCTCCAACCTAGAGAGAAAGATAACCAAATATAATATATCAAATTTATACTGAACACCCTCTATATATATATATATATATATATATATATATATATATATATATATATATATATATGAGTGTGTGTGTGTGTGTGTGTGTGTGTGTGTGTGTAATATATCAAGAAAAATGAAAAAACAGGGGTGAGTTTATTGGCCGACGCTGCAGTGTTTCGATCTATCAATTAGATCATCTTCAGCGCATAAGATAAGAAATTATTTATCACAGAATAATGAGAAAAGCGAGTGGTAATCCTTGTCATTCAGTCTGTTTAAAAAATTTCTGAAGTTTGAAAAAAGGAGACGGTTTTGAAATATGACATCAAATATTCTATTTTAAGGTGTGAGTATGTAGCGCTGTTAGTGTGTGTATTGAAGGAAACATTGTGCATTTTTTTAGGTATGTGGTTGTGGGTGTGTGTGTGTATAATTTTTTTCTGTAGCGATAAGTGACAGCGGAAGTGAAAACTCAATATATATATATGTATATATGAGGTGAGGTAAAAGGAAAAGTTAACAAAAATAATGACTCAAACAAGTCCAAATAGGAGATAAATATTTCGTCTTTCTGACGCGAAGAACATCCTCAGTCTGACTTTATTCAAAGCAAAATACGTATCCTCCCTAACCTCCCTACCCTTCAATTCCACCACTAACTCAATTTCTCTTCTATAAAAACAAATGTACGTATGTTTGCTTTGAATAAAGTCAGACCGGGATTCTTCGCGTCAGAAGGACGAAATATTTTCTCCTACTTGGACTTGTATGAGTCATAATTTTTGTTAACTCTTCCTTTTATCTCACCTGATACTGTCGGATTTTACTCCAACCCTCCTATCTCATAATATATATATATAATATATATATAATATATATTATAATATATAGTTAAATATTCTCGTCGTGT
>CM042152.1:5210168-5237668 GCA_023376005.1 Doryteuthis pealeii
GAGGTGGAAAGAGCATGAGAGTGGAAGAGTGCTAACATGGATCAAGAAGAGGACCAACAATCAGATGGGCGAAAAGCAAGAGGGAGATGAAAACATGACTACCAGAAACAACACAGCAGCAGGGAGGAGAGTGATGGACAGAAACAAAACGCAGCAGCGGGGCAGGGCACCTCGCGGCGCCAACAAAGAAGAACCGGAAAAAAAGGTGGGGGAACAGGAAAAAAGAGAAAGAACAGTAGGGGATGAGGACCCCACCGCACCTGAGACAAGCGGAAGTAGAGGAACAGGTGGGAAGGCAGGTGACGCGCCCAGACGGGTACAACCAAGGGAAAGAGCTCAGTCTAACACAAGTTACCCAGAGCGGAGGAGAAGATAAGACAAGGGGCCAAGGAAAGCACTAGGGAAAGGCAAAACAGCGGTCCAGGAGGGAACGAGTCACGTGGCCAGGACACCACGAGCGCAGTCAAAGAGAACCAAGTGTGCATTAAACCGAGAATCCAGCATTTCAGCGGCAGCATGACTACGAACACGGAAGCCTGAAGGGGGGCGGAGGGACACAAGGGGGGAAGGGAGCGGAAGAATTGGGACAGTCGGGGGCTGGCAAAAGGGTGAAACAGAAAAAAAAAAGTCGTGGAGTCAAGTAACCAGAGAGGGGAACCCAACAGTACTACCATGTCAGGATCAAAGGGGAGCAGGAAGAATGCAAAAAGGAGACTCCGCAGCCCCAGATGTGCCAGAACGAACGCACCAAAGTGCAGGTAACAGTCAAGTACCCCCAAAGACAAGGCTAGAGAAACAAAGGGTAAGAGAGGGAAACACTGTGCAGTACAACAGCAGAAAAGGGAGCGAAAGCCCAAGGGCGAAAAGAATGAGGCAAGACAGACCAGGGTGGACAAGACAATGTAGAAATAAAATAAAGGCAGACCAGCACTACGAAAAGGCCGACACAAGGCAAGCAACGATGAGGGTCGAGGTGACATAGCAGAAGAGTATAACAGTAAAATGAAAAGGGCATAAAAATGAGGCATTCCTCGGAATGGGAGATGAGGCGATAATGAGGAAAGGTAGATCATAAGCCCCACATGGACAAACAGAAGGGCGGAGTCGAAAAGAAGCCGAGTTAAGAAATACCTGGAAGAAACCAGAGGCACCATCGCCAAAATGTGGACAGAAAAAAAAGAGAGGACAAAGGCGGAGTAACCAAATAAGACAATTGCTGAGTGGACAGAAAGTTCCAGGGCCGATAGAAGAGGCAAAGAAATAGTGGAAATGAATCAAGAGCAAAGAAGAAAAGAAGAATAAGAAGAAAGATTGCCCAAAACGTGCGACAAGATGGTGACAGTGAGAATAAAAGAGACGGTATCACAGCAGGAGGGGAAAAAGCACTGGGAGACGAAGATGAGAAAAAAGAAACCGCGGCAGAGCACCAACCAGCAGAAGAATCAAGCCCCGTGGCCATGGCGCTGCGACGAGAGAGGGTGGGGGGCGCGGGAAGGTGCCACACGGACTGGGCAGCTCGCAAGAGAGGCGACACAGAACAAAAGACCCAAGCGGGGCGACTCATACACGTAGCGGGGGAGCGACCGATCAACCCCATAACCGTGCAAGCCGAGGCAACCGTCCGACTAGGCCCGAGCGGCTCCAAGTGATGGTGGCCTGCCAACAAAGGGGGTGTCATCAAGACCCGGGGAGGATAGCACAAACAAAAACGGCTTAGGAGGACAGCGACGAGAAGCCCAGAAGAAGTGCCAGTGAGGGCAGGCAAGCGCGCAGAGGGAAAGGCATGAAGTCCAAGGAGGAGTGGGAAGGAGACCGAGGGGGATGAAGAAAAGGCGGCAAAAAGAAGGAGGACCAATGAAATAGAAGGGCCAGGGGGTGCCAATGCAGGTACCAAGCAACAGTGGACAACATCGGAGCGACAAGTGAGAGGGAATGGCGGAGAATAAAAAGAATCCATGGACACCGCCAAATGGAGAGAGTGACACAAGAAAGTCGCAGATCCACCACAGAAGGTCCAGTGACACGTGAAACAGCGGCCAAAAGAAATGGAAAAGAAGGATCAAAGAGATGGCTGCGCAGGAAAAGAGCAAAAGTCAGAGAGACACACACACACACACACACACACACACACACAGAGGAGAAAAAGAAAAGGAATAGCGGACAGACGAGAAAAAGGAAAGGAAGTCTGACAGGAGGAAAAAGAAGAAGTCAAAGGAAAAAAGAGAAAAGAAGAGTGAGGATGAAGGGAAAAAGATCGATTAAAAGGGGAAGGGTTAAAAGGTTACAGGTCCAAACAGAGAAGCAAAGAACGCTGCAGACAAAAGAAAAGGTGACGTGTGGAGCAGGGTGAGGTGCAAAACAAAGAAAACAAAAAACCGAACAACAGGCAAAATGGGGTGGCAAAGGCGTGGCAGCATAAGGGCCAGACAGCGAGGGGGGGGGCGGATTCCAGGAGGGGTCAGCCACACACTGCAGCGTGGAGTTAAGCCAGACGCGGCCCAAAGCAGGAATTGCCAAGGGGCAACCAACAGAAAAAAAAAAAAAAAAAAAAAAAAAAAAAAAAAAAAAAAAAAAAAAAAAAAAAAAACAAAAAAAAAAAAAAAAAAAAAAAAAAAAAACAAAAAAATAGCACGACACAGCTGACAACTGGCGAAAAATGCAGGCGAGCGAGCAGAGAGCAGCAAAGGATGACAACAATCAGGGGACGTAACAAAAGGGAAAGCCAAGGGGCATGAATAATGTAAAAAAGAAAAGTCAGGGGAGGCCGAACAGAAACCGAGACAGCGAGAAAAGTACCCCGCAGCCCAGCCAGACCAAGGAGAGTGTGAGGGCGAGGGGGCACCACACCGTACCAGTCAGCCCGCACGTAGTGCACAGATGCCCGGGTGCGACGCAGAGCGAAAGTGGCAAGGACCGGATCGAACCAGACCCACATCCGTCAAGTGCCTGACTGGACGAGCGAACGGAACGAGAGAAAAAAAGAAAAAAAACAGAGCGAAGCACCAGGCGGAGTCAGAGAAAAAAGGAGTGGCGAGAAAGAAAAAGAGGGAAAAAAAAAAAGAGGGGGCAAAGTAGGGGGGGTGAGCAGACACTGCCTGAGGGGAACAAAACCAGTCGAGGATAAGACGCAAAACAGGCAAAACAGGCAGAGAGAGACAAGGGACCGAAAGATGAATGGGAGGGAAGTAGGGGAGTAGGGCGTCAACCTCAGCGGAAACAGGGCGCGGAAAGAGTGAGGGGTAGCGCTAAAAGCAAAGAAGTTCAAACAAGGTGCAATAGAATCGAAGGGGCAGGAAAAAGAAAGTATTAAACAGGGGCAGCCAGGGTAAAATAATCAAACACAAAGGGTAAGAAAAAACAAGAAAATAACAACGAGCCGAAGACCGTGGCGCCCGGAGGTAAAAGAGAAAAAGAAAAGCTTCGTGAGCGAGCTAGGTATGAGATACGAACGGAGAAAAGGGAAAGGGGGGGCGTGGCCCCCCCAAAAAGAAGGGGCCCCGGAAAAGCGGGCGGGGGACCTGGAGACACAAAAGCAGAAAGTAGGCCGGAGGAGATGACTAAATGGGGGAAAAAAAATCAGTGAAGGGAAGAGGCAAAGGCAAGGTAAGGCAAAACCGACGCAAGCGCGGCTGGTACAGAAAGACAGACCCCCCGGACCAGAGGGCAGGAAGAGGAACCAGGGAAAAGCAGCAGCCAACGGGCGCCCCCGCAAACACCGCGGCACGTGCCGACAGTAGACAGAACCCCCGCGCGAGAGGCAACGAAGAGAAAACCACGCACAAGTAAAAGGCAATGCTAGTGCAAGGTACAGGTTCAATGGCGGGTGGAAAAGAGAACGACCCCACGGGTGAAAAAAAAGGACCAAAACTCAGGGAAAGATGATGGAGAAAGGAAATGGGGCAGGTGATGGAGCAAGTGAAGAATGGGAGGTAGGTAAAAGAGCCGAGGGGCAAGTGGCGGGGCAAAATAGGAGCGTGGGGATGAGAAGGAGGAGACGATGCTGCAGAATAAAAAGACTAAAGTACAGAAGGGTGAAGAAGAAAAAAGTGGTGGGGGCGCTGTCGCGGAAAACCAGCCCGGTCCCCGCCGCAAAAAAGGCGGGCCAGGTCCGTGCGTTAGAAGAAAAAAAAAAAAAAAAACACCAGCACGATGGGAAGTCCAACGTAAGCGAGTACTGAAAGAAAAAAAAACGCGGGTAGGGGAGGGGGGGGAGGGGGAGGAAGGAAAGAAGAAATCGGGCGATCCCAAAAAATACAGAACCCAGACAGTGGGAAAAAACGTCGAAGTAACAGGGGAAGGTGGGGGCGGGAAAAAACGCCCGAAGGGGGTGGGGGGGGGCAATACACGCTGGGCACACGTCAATCGGACGGTGGTGGGGTCAGCAGCCACCGCCGAGCGGTGGGGGAGGCAGGAGAACGGGAGGCGTCACGAAAGATAGCGGGTGGGTGGTGGGTAAGAAGCGCGAGAGTAAATAAGGACGAAAAATCGAAAAATTAAAAGGAAAAGAAAAAAACTAAAAAAATAAGGGGGGAGAGAGGGGGAAGATGCGGAGTGCTGGCCGGAATGTAGCCATGGACGGCGGAAAAAAAAAAAAAAAAAAAAAAAACACCAGCTACGAGAAGCCGACCAAGCGGAAAAAAAGTAGGAGGGAAGGGCGAGGGGGGACCAAAAAAAAAAAAACAGAACCACAAAGGGGGGTGGCGAATAAAACGGTAAGGAACAGAGGGGGGCGGTCAGAAAACGCCCTTAAGGGGCCGCGTGGCAAGGAGAACGCGGCGGCGACAGACGCAAGTCGTGAGCGGGGGTGTCAGCAGCGCGGCGTAGGAGGGTGAGCAGAGGCCAGGCACGGAAACGCGGCCAAAATGAACCAGTAGGGGTAGGAGGTCAGACGATGCCTGCGCAGGACAGTGCCGTAGGCGCCCCCGCGAGCGGGCGGACACAGGAACTGCGGGGAATTAGGAGCCATCAGTGAACGGAACCTAACCTTGAGGCAACCCACAGGGACCGCGTCAGGCCACGAACCATGATCGGGTGGAACAGGTGTAGCGATGGAAAAAAGATGGCCTATGTAGGCCCCGACCAGAGGGAACCGGCAGTCTGAGAGATAAAACGGGCATAACCGAACTGCGAGCGACGAGGGAGGGGCTAAGAGACAATCCAGGGGAAGGGGTCAAGCGCAAAAGACAATAGGGGGAAAAACGGAGAAGGAGCGGCGGGCAGGCAAAAGGAGCAAAGAACAGTGTCCGAAAGTAGTCAAAAAAAATACAGGGGAAGAGTAGGTGCGGTGGCGAGCCAGTAGGACGGTGGCAACTAGACAAAAAGACCGGAAAGAAGGAATGAAGTCGGGGTGAAAAGTGGAAAAGCAAGATAAGGCAAGTCGCCGTGGGTCCGAAGCCCAAGCAGCGAGCGCAGAGCTTAACGGACCAAGGCCACTGGGGTCAGGAGAATAGAATAAAAAGAGTGGGCAGGATGGGGAGCAGCTGTATGGTGAATAGTGCGGAGGGCTGGGGCGTGGCCAGGTGCGGGAAAGAGTAGGAAAGAGGCAAGCGATACCCGAGAAAGTGAGAGGAGCTGTGAGGTGAAAGGGGGGGGAAGAAGGTGAAGCCCGTGGCGACAAAAGAGGTCGTGGGGTAATGCGCACGAGTCCGGATAAAAGATGCACGCAGGGGGAAAATAAACACACAGACAGATACACAGAAGTCAATAGAGAGAAGATGAGGGTCAAAAAGCAGAAAGGTCATTAACGGTAATACACCGGGAGTCGGAGAAAAGAGAATGGGTGCCATGTCATGAATGCGACAGAAGAACAAGCAGCGGCAAAGTAAGTACCCAAGGTAAGCTGCTAGGGACCAAGATCAGAAAGGAAGAGAAGGAACAGGGAGAAGTGACAAGCGGTGTGCAAAAAGACAAAAAAGCTGGAGACGTGGGAACACACCGTAGATAGGAGAGACAATAGAATAGGCGTGCATCATCCTGAGACAGCACACAGGGAAGAGAGGTAGAGACTGCCAACATGAGCAACTGCGTGGGGGCCAGCATGAGTCCAGAAGAGATGCCCAGGACGTAGAAACAAGATGCACGCCAAAACAGAATGGGAGCGGAGCAAGAAAGAAATGGAGAAAAGAAACGGACAACAGCTACTGCCCACCGATGATTCGCGGGACGACAGTGGAAAACGTAAAGCAACAGGCAAACCACATAGATTAAGTTCACCATGTGAGGATAGAACCAAAGGGCTGGGCGTAATCGGAAAAAGAGGCAAGAAGTGAAAAAAGGTCGGATAAGTCAAAGAATGAGAGTCAGAAACAGTAAGGCATAACTAAACAAAGAATCCGGCACGGGGGCATCGGGGCTCACATAAAACGTGCTAGCACTAAAGAGCAGTGAGCACCGAAAAAGAAAAGGTGAACAGCTGGCCAATAAGTAAGGTCGAAGTGAAACCAGGAGAAGCAAACAAGAAAGTCGCAGTGAGAATGGGAGTCAACTGAAAAAAGGTTAATATGGGTGCACTGGGAGCGTGGCGAGAAACAGGGGCCCTGAGTGAGCGCGGGGCACGGCGGAGACGAGGGTACAACAAGTAACCACACACCCGGAGATGATACTAGCAAAAACCAATCTAAACACAGCTAGTGACTGAGCGACGTGCAAGCAGGGGCATACGGCGGCAAGGCGAGACGGTAGGAAAGGAATGCATGAACCAGCAAAGCCTGGACAAGACTGGCAGCCGACAGTGAATGCCAGGGCAAAAGCCACGGGGGGGGGGGCCCTGCGGATGTGAGGAGCTTAATATGCTAAAACGGGACAGCATGAGGAGTGGAAACGGCAGGGGGCCATATGCAGAGACTAATAGCGTGCAGGATAATGGAAAAAAAAAAAAAGCGCCGGTGATAAGACCCCAGCATGCGCCGCGCCCGGCAGAACCACGCACGGGATGCGGGCCAGACGCCCGCGGCGGGGAGACTGCATAAAAGTGATAAAGGAAAGAGAGATTAAAATAGAACTAGCCGCCAATGGGCGGCTGAGCGCGGCAAACAAAAGTAAGCGAAAGAAAGGGCAATAGCACTGAGACGAGTGGGCAGAGAAGGAAACAAAAATAGAGATCAGGAAGCAGTGCGTGCTAGAAGTACCCAGCACCCAAATGGCACAGAAACAAAAAAACAAAAAGTAGAAGAGAAAAAAAAAAAAAAAAAGAGTAAAAATAAAGAATGGCAGCGCGCACCGGCACAGGTGAAAGCGGACAAAGCGAGTGGGTGCGACAGGAAGCAGCACCTGTCGAGTGGTGCGAACCCCAGCTCACGCAGAACATAACCGCGAAAACTGGGACAGCAGAGAGGCACCAAAACGAAGACCTCCACAGGCATGTGGCCAGAGGCTGAACAGCTGGCCGCCCTGGAATGGAGCAGGAAACGCGCAGCGGCAAATACCTGTAAAGACTCAGAAGGCTAAGCAGCCTTGAACAACAGCAACATGAACCACCGGGCAGTCTCCAGGGCGTAAACACAGTGGCAGCCAACAAAGTGCAGAAAACAGCGTAGCGTCCACATGACTAGAAAACCGGTGCCCCGGCGAAGTGCCGAGGCAGGATAACTGCCGCATCCGTGGGGGCGCCAAAAGACTGCAGCAAAGCCCCCCAGTGCCCTAGTCGTGCCAACCACGAACCGTAAGGCACGCACACAGCAGGTACAAGACGGGTGCGGGAGGTCCGCACACTGAAAAAGTAGTCGGACGAGACAGTGAGAACTGAAGTGGGTACCTGAGCACGTTACACAATAAAAGGTCAGAGGGGAGGTAGAAACACGCAACCAAAACGTGCAGGCGCTGCGGTCGTAAAAGGAAGGATAGAAGAGGAGGAGAGCAGGTCATGGCGGTAAGTCAGCAGCCAGAAACACAGGAACCTGGGTAGCATCAGGAGCAGACCATGCCGGGCGCCGTCGCAGGGAAGCACTGAGAGAAGGAGAGCAAAAAAGAAAAAAAAAAAAGAAAAAAGAGACCCCCCAGGGAAAGGAGAAGAAAAGTGGCAGCGCAGTGTCAACCATTAGATGGGTACATAGGTAGCGGGAAGATAGCGATGTACGGCGCGCGGAGCAGAGTAACCGCAGCCGAGAGATAAGTGTCACCGAGAAGTGGGCGGAACCCAATGGCCGTACCACGAGAGGTGCTAAGTGGGCGAAAAAAAATATGTGAAAAAAGAGACTACGGTGACGGATCGGCAAGGCGGCAAGCACAAAAATCAGGTAATTGCCTGAAAGAAAAGTAAAAATAACAAAAAGTGAAGGTAAAAGCACAGAGTCAGAAGAGAAAGGGACAAGTGGAAAAAAGGGTGGACTGCGGACCAAATCATGCAGTGAAATGCCAGTGTAGGGGCCGGACAACCTGGGGGGGGAGGGCTGGACCCAAGGGCAAGAATACAGCAAGTGCAAAACCCACGAGAGAGCAGGGAGAGTGAACAGAGTGTGTAGCGTTAAGAGATGACCGCCCAAAACGAAAGAACCTGGGAGGGGAAGAACAGTGGAAGGCATGCCTGCAAAAGCAGGAGCAACACGGAAAAACACAGCGGGCAAGAGTTGAGAACTTCAGCGCAATGTGACAGCCAAGTTGTGGCCCACAATAGCCAAGCAGGAACAAAGATGAAGGTGGCAGTCATGTCCTGCGTGCAACAACATGTGCCCAATACAGAAAACTTCAGAACAGCGAAGGTCACAAAGCGAGGTAAGGGCGACAACATAGAGGGGTAGACACTACACCGGCCAAGCCACGCAGACCTTACAAACACAAGCTTAAGATGACAGAGTGAAAAGGTAAAAGGAAGAAAGCAATGGAAGAGTACGCGGATAATGAGAAAGGGAGTAGAGAAGGGATGAGAGTAAAGCACCAGCTACAGGTGAGGCGACAACTATAGCATCCTAAGTAAACGTATGCCAACGAGAAATAGATGGCCAAAGTCCAGAAAATAATAAGGCGTGGTCCCAATAACCACAACAGTAAGGAAGGAGGCTGGGCGGCCGCCAAAGCATACAACATGCAGGGGTAGGAATGCCCAAACCAGCCGAGAAGAACAGGTAGTAAAAGAAGTTAGATAGACAGACGCCTAGATGAGTTAACACAGGAGAGCCCTGGCACGAACACTAACCAGGAGATGGGTGGGGGAGGGGCGACCACCACACCAACTATCAGCCCCACGTGACGACACAGAGACAAACTGGAGGGGAGGCAAAATGAAGAGTGGGACAGGGGGGGGGACAAAATGCATGCAAGGGAAAGGAGTGAGAAAGAAGCAATGAAGGCAATAGCTGAAAAGGTGAGGGAGAAAACACTGGGGGGGGGGGGGGTGAGAGATAAGAAATAGAGATGAACAGGGTAATGTGAAAGAGGGTCAAAGAAGAGAGATGATGAAAGGTGGTCGCAACAGCAGGGGGGGCAGCCATCGTGCAGCGCAGACGTGCGATGCAGGTCCCTGCGGTTAACGATGTATGTAGGGGGTAATAGAGAGTAGGTAAGTAGGGGAAAGGTAGGGAACAGCCTATGAGACATGAAGTCAAGGGGAACGAGATAGAGTAATGAGAGAAATATACACACACACGAGAGAGAAATATAAGTACAACATACAGACAACAGAGCAACCGACCCCAGCCTGCAGTGGACTTGCGTCCCAGCCAAGGTCGCACGAAATGCCAGTAGAATCAAAGCGGAAAAGATAAAGTAAAGTGAGAATGGAATAAACCGAAGGGTACAGCGGAGATGTACAGAGAGAAAAGCGGGACCCACACTGAAGAGGTTGGAAGGTCTGAAGAAAAAACAGCTCACAAGAAAATAGGATAGCGTAAACCATTGGAGGCCGCAGAAAAGTAAATGCAGAAAGGAGGAAAAGCAACACCGCGGACGGAAGAGAAAAGAAAAAGCATGAAAACGAACAGGTAAGGAGGCAAAGCGGAGAGATAAAAACAAAAAACAAATAAAAACATATACATAGAGTATGCGGATGCAGGGATAGAAGGGAGCGACAAAATGGATAAAGAAGTAAAATGAGACAAAGAGCCAGAAGAAGAGGAGAGGAGGCCGCAACAGCAGTGGAACTCGGGCGGGAGGACCAAGAGAGAACAAGAGTAGAGCGGCAAGCCCAACAGGGACAAAAAGACACCCAGTGGAGAGGGAAGAGGCGATATCACCTGGAAGGGGGAGAAGGGAGGGTGGGGGGGGGGGGGAGGGGGGTGGGGGGGGGGGTGGGGGGGTCACTCGCTGAAGCCAATAACAGAAAACAGTAAAAGAGGAGTAGGAAGTAGGAGAGCGACAGAAGGAGAAAAAAAGAAAGTGGGACAAGAACAAACTCAGACAGGTGATGAGGAGAGAGACACTGAAGATGCGGCTGCACAGTCGGTGAGTGAACAGAAAGCATCAGCAGAAAATGAAAGAGAAAGCTGAGAGAGGTGAGTAGGAGGAATCAGGCGGATAGCAGTGAGGAAAATGGAGTGCCCGGTTCAGAAGAAACGGGGGGAAAAGAAAGAAAACAAAATGAGCGAGAGAGTGAGAAGATAGCCGAGAAGGTCGGGGAGTACAGAGGGAGAAAACAAAGAGGCGAGAAAAAGGGCGGGCCCCGCAGCCGGCTGGAGAGAGAAACCATGAAGCAGAAAAGGAACTGGCGCAATGCTCCAGTAAACACAGAATGAAGGCGAAGAGAAATAAAGTGACGGATGAAGCCGTGAGCCCAAGGACGGCGAAGGATAGCTCCACAGATACTGGTCAGAGTGACCGGCCACATGGCTCCCGCTAGGCGTACACAGAACAAAGAGAATCGACAGGGAGTGAGCATAGGTAGCCAAAGAAAGCTGGAAAAAAGGTGTAGAAAAAAAAAAAAGAAAAAGCGGGAGGAAAAATGGGTGGTTCAAAGCAGTACCCCACGGCAGTGTAAGTGGATGCAAGACAAAAAAAGAAAAAACCAAGAGCCGTCAGTGGCAATGCTGGAGGAACTGCTGTCACAAGGCGTAGAAAAGGAGGACAAACGGCTGGCAAAGCAGATATGTGAGGCAAAGGGCGGCGCCGAGACGGGTAACTAAACCAAGACTAAAGAACCTAGCGGCCCGAATAGAACCCATAGCGGGAAGAGAGAAGAGAGGAAGTGAGAGGCGGGGGGGTGATGTGCACGTCAGCCTTCAAGGGCAGGAGCAAGAGCAGAGAGTCACCAAACGGCACTGGGGGCCAAAAATGGAAAAACAGAATGGAGCAGGGCCACAGGAGATGGCAAGACTGCGAGACAGAGAAAAACTGAAAACAAAACTATCTGCCATGTGAGAACATGGATGAGTGGGAAGATGCACAAAAACAAATTAACCACAGTAATAGGTAAAACAGAGCAAAGAACGCAACATAGCAAAGTGAGTGAAGTGGGAAACAAGTGGCGGTGCAAGAAGCAAAGGGGGGACATGGCTAACCAAGCAAGAGAATTGGCGCAAATGGAGCAGCAAGTGCAATAGGGCGGGAGCCAGAGTCAACAGCTAACAGTGAGAGAAGAAAGAGAGCAAACGGCTCACATGCCAAGGTAACAACAATGCAAGACGTCAGGCGCGAGAAAAATTGGCCCCAGCGACAAGAGGATGGGTGACCCCGCAGGAGAGGGAAACAAACAGCTGCTCCAAGAAGAGGAGAGCCGGCGAGAACATGACTGAAAAACAGGATGGAATTATAAACCACAACAGCAAAGAGATGAGAGAGCAATACAAGGAAAGTCCACAGAAAAAAGCAAGTCTCACCGTAAAGAGGAGACTCCCCAAGCCTGAAGGCGAACATGCGGATGCTACATAAGACCGTCAGTGCCAAATTCCAGGCTGGAGGGACTGGGACAGAAGAGGAAAGGTATGACCCCTGTCACCCCACCTAGGGAAGAGTACCAAAACTGCTGGCGACAAGAGGGGAGAAAAACTCAGTGAATAATAGCCAAAACAAAGAACCAAACCAAACCTCACCCAATAGAAAAGAGGGGAGCATGGAAGAGCCACAGTAACTCGACAGTCACAGGGAATACAAAGGAAGCGTGCCAAATAGAGAATCACAGAAATGGAAGGAGGCAATGAGACACATCAACGGAATATACAGGCATATAAGCACCAGTGGCGGAGGAGTGAGCACCAGGCATGCGCACCACCATGGCAGGCAGGAACGGAACCGGTCAAGTGACAACGCCACAAACACAGTGCAGACAGGACAAACCAGCATAAGTGCAGACACGGCGGGGTAAGGGCGAGTGAAGGCAAGGGAAGAAACCACAAACGCACAACGGCAGGGGTCAAAAACGAGCGCAGTCAGAAGCAAACGGCCAACCAAGACCAGAGCAGCAAGGGCGCGCAGACAGGCAAGGAACAACAAAGCACAACAGCGGAAGAGCGGCACAAACAAGGCGCGACATGCCCAGGCGGGGAGACCGGAAGGGGAAAGATCCCCGAAGAAAGCGGCAACGTCCGAAAAGAAAGTGTCCGAAGCAAGGGTGGGAACAGCTGGCCCAGTCATAAGGACACCTGGTACAAGTGAAACCAACAAGCACAGTGGTCACTAGAAAAGTTCAAACAAGAAGAGAAAAAAGAAACGAATGTGGCCATATATCATCAACTAGTGAAGAAAAAAAAATGGCAAAATAACTGAACCTCGCTGCAAATCAAACTAAATACGTGGAACAAAAGCATATGAGCGCAGAGAACCCACAGGAATGCCCAAGTCCAAGGTCATACAGGCCGCGTGCAACCCAACAGGGGAGTAACCTGGCTGGAAAGGGAGCGGAGGGGTAGTGGAGCCCACACTGCAGCAAAAACAAGCTGGTGGGCAAGTGCAAGGGACGACTGCCCGCACGGTGTGATGGAAGACGACAGCGTGACGAATCTAAGTGCCAAATGAAAGTAAAAGAAGACAGCATGCAAAGTGATCCGGTGAGTGTGGGGGGGGGGGCGTGTAATGCAATAACCGCTGATGAGCTGACCCCGTAAAGCCAACCCCGCCGCATCGGCAGGTGAGAACATGGGAGGTCAGAGCCAAAACCGTGGGTAAAAGAGGCGTCGTGGTGAAAAGCAAAAGGGCAGCGCCATCATCACAGGAATAAGGCTGGGGACGGTTCACGCAATGGGTCAAAATCTCCGGACAAACAAGGCAGCCCTCCCCTGACGGATAACATGCAGGATGGGGGACCAACTGCGAATGTCAGAGTTCCTCAACGTCGTGGCAGTGGAATCACTGTAACAGGCGGCAAGATGAGGGTGAATGTCAAGGGAGGAGCCACGCAAGCAACCCAGTGGGCCAGTCACAAAAGAAGAACAACAACAAACCGTCCAGGGTAGAAAGGCCAAAGAGCGTGAGAAGAAACCAGGAGATACAAAACCAGAGCTCGGGGAAGGAGCAACAAGGACGAAGGGATGAGGTCCAAAAGAAATGCACAGTAGGGGGGGGGGGGGGGGGGGGGGGGGTGAGGAAACTTCAAAACCCAGCGAGGCGTGACGGACCCCATAGAGGGGAAAACCCCACCCCCAAGGAGACACTGGAGCAGTGGGGAAACCCGTGTGAGGCGAAACAGAACCGGGAACGAGGCAGCCAGACATACAAATACCACTGGCTCGAAGGCTAGACGAGGGCGGAGAGCGCCCGTGTCACAATGGCGACTCACAGAACCGAAGCAACCTAGAGATAGTGGCCCAACCAGATTGCGCGAGGGCAAAACCCCCAACCCTGGGAGCATGATGGGGCGAGAAGAGGGGCGTGAAGAACACTGGTGGCCGAAGATGGCAAATAAGTGAGGGAAGGTCCAATCAGAGCGCTAAGATGAGGAGACCCCCCCACTGTCACTGCCAGAAACGCCAGCCACCCTGACGAAGTGTAGATGAGGGGGCCAGAGGGGTGAAATGTAAGCAAAAAAGAGGTGAAAAACAGCTGTGGTGGAAAAAAGAGTGCAAAAACGGGAATACCGAAAAAGAAGAAGAAACAAATGGGGCAGAAAAGGACCCAAGGTGGACCTCCAGTAAAAATAACCATCCAACTGCAGAGTGAGCCCGAGTAGGAGAGGTAAAGCCGTAGGGGGAGCTCACTGACTGATCCGGAGCCCGCAGCGTGGAGTCAGGAAATGATAAAGAATCGGAAAGAGAGTGAAGCATGACACAGGTGAGACCGAGAGATGTGGAGGAAAAACACACAAGGAACAAGTGCCCCTAATGCTGACCAAAAGGGTGGGGATCAAGCTGAAGGAAGCGACAGAGCGGCTGAAATGGGGCACCCAGGGGAAGGGCAGACATTCAGAGAAAGGACTCATGCAAGGCCAGGACAAGCTGGGGAGGTCAATGAGTGCGAATACTGGGGAAAGGAGCAGTCAAGATGCTCCTTGAAAGCTACGGTAAAGATAATGCAGACGAGCTGTCAACGGGGGTGTAGACAAGGCAGGAAGGGAAAACCGTGAATAAAACCTGAAACGGGTAAGAGGAGGCAAAGAGTGGTGGGCGCACTGCCAGCCCTGAGCATGAAGAAGTAAAAAAAAAAACAGAGCGGAGGCTACATCTGCAAAGAAGAAGGCAGTCGATGTGGGCTGAACCAAAACTAGGGCAAGCGACACACAGTCGGGCAGAAGGAAGTAAATTAACAAGGAGAGTGGAAAGTGTAGGCAAAAATCAGAATGAAGAGAAGTAAAGCTCAGTAGAAGGAGGGTCAGTAAAAAAGTCCAAGTTACAGTGGCGTAAACATCCCGTATGAGGACTGCGAAATGCAGCATATGGGTCCATAGATGACGAAGAAATTAAAGGTATAGAAGAGAGAGTGTGGTGCAAGTGCATGACTGGTGAACAAAACCAGGTAATAAATAATGACGTGATGTACGGACCCAGTAGGGCATGCGTCCAACAGATGAAAATCAATCTTAGAAGTTGGGGATAAAAACCAATAAAGAGAGAATGAAAAAGGGAATCGAGCATAAGTAGCTAAATGGGAAAGCGGGTAGGGATAGCGGCATACAGTAAAAGATAAAAACTGATAGGAGGGGATTAGTCACTAGGTAGGAAAAGGAAAAAAAAAAACGATGAGTCGACAAAGAGGCGTCTCAGAAAGAGCAGAATGGCGTAGCTGAAGACTCGCGGAGAGGGCTGTGAGGGTGGGAAAGTCGAGGGGGTCTATAACCCAGCTGTGAAGAGGTAAACACGGTGATAAGCGCAAGAAGATGGTGAAAAGGCAGGAAGTATGAAGAAAAAAGCAGGTCAAAAAACGAAAGAGCATAGTAAATGAATGAATGAAGCAGAAGAAGAGAGAGAAGGAGAGCACAAGAATGGGGACTGACAAAAACTGGGGAAGACGGACAAGTAAAGTGAGATAGAGGAGAAGGGGTACCCAACATGGCCCAGGGAGGAGACATACATATGGAAAGTATAGTAGCGGAAAAGGGAAACAGACATAGTGGTGCGAAAAAGCACAGTAAAAAAAGGCCAAAAGACAAGCACCGGAGTGAAAACACCAGGAAGTCAAAAGCAAGAATGCAAGCGTGGAGTGGCCAGAAGGGGTAAGGCGACAAAAGGTGAGGAGGTCAAAATGGATGAATAGGGGCGATGACCTCTAGAAGGAAAGTGGAGAAAGGTGCACACGTGACAGAGCAGTAGAGGAGAGATGGACAAAGGGCGGGAAAGAAAAAGGGGAAAAAATGAAGGGTGATCATGACGGAGAGGAATGAAGTAGATCATATAAGGAGGCCAGGATCGGAGGCGAAGGAAGCAATTAAGGGTCACTGTGGAGGCGGAGGTGCAGAAGTGGGAACAGAAGGGCACGTGGATCGGAGTCAGAATGCGAAGCAAGTGAAGCGGCACGTGTGGAGGCCGGGGGGTGCAGAGGGAGCAATAAGGGATCACGTGGAGTCGGAGCAAATGAACAATTAAGGCAAGGGAGTCGCGAGCAGAGTGAACAAAAGGGGGCACGTGGGAGTCGGAGGCAGAATGGGAAGCAATGAAGGGGCACGGGAGTTCGGAGCAGAAAGAATCATGAAGGCGGGCACGTGGGAGGTCGGATGCAGAAGTGAATCAAGAAAGGGGTCACGTGAGACGGAGGCAGGGGTAAAAACGTAGACGTGAGGCCAAACGCGAGTAATGGGGAGACTGATTAGGCCATAGGCGGCGAAATGTGAGACAGATGCATTACTCCTGTAGAAAGAGAAGGAAAAAAAAAGCACCGGTGAAGGGGATAAACCCAAAGCACTTGAATGGCATAAAGAGGAGTTCAGCAGAATGGAGAGGTACCCAAAAAGCAGAGGTGAGTCAAAGGTGGCTGACTAGGACATCACGAACGCAGCACTGTGGAAAAAAGCTGGATGGGGCGAGGGAAGTGAGGTGAGGGAAGACCAGCAGGAGACGTGACAGCGCGGGAGCACCAGAGTTGCCGAAGGATTGCCCGAAAATGAGCGGCCCACGAAAGGTCGTGAAGAGATGTGGAGGGATGATGGAGTCGGGAAACAACGAAAGCCAGGAACGCTACCTGGCTAATGGAAGGCAAGAAAACGAGTGAATGTATGACAGGAGGGAAGGGGGAGGAGAAAAAGAAAGACAGGGATACAGAATAATGGATCATGCTAGAATGGGCGGCAGGGATGCAGGACACGAACCATTCAGCAGTCCTGACCCAGGGAGAATGCTAGACGATTAACCCATATGTCATGCAGCCATCGAGTGAAATGGCCCACAGCCGGCAACAGAGGCGTAGGGATCTGGATGGTGAGTACAGGCGGAGGACGATGGCGGAGCGTAGTGCACAATGACGAGAGACAAAAAAAAGAAGAAATAAGAAAGCAGGTGGAAAATGGAAGGCGGTGAGACAACCTGGCAGTGCGACGGTGACAAGAAAATCACCGGGTGGCCAGGCAACTACAAGAGAGGAAAAAAACATGTGTTCAGTCAGATAAAACAGAACAGAAGTTGAAGGCTGTCCAGTGAAGTCCAAAATGAGTGAATAGGCATCAGCAGGGGTGCAAGTGGGTGAACAAAGCAAGATTCAGGAGAGAGGAGTCGTGAGAGGCCTCTTACGTAAACATAGGCTGAGGTCGCACCGGGGGGGAGGTGGGGGGGAGCAAGGGGGTGGGCAGATGAATAAGAGGTGGGGAGTGTGACTGCAGGCCCACCGGGCAGGATGGTGTGGAAGGGGGGGGCAGGTGCAAGAGGGGAGGGGGCCAGGGAGGGCGCAGCCGTAGCCACCCTGACAGGGAAGCGCAAGTTCGGCCGTACAGGCCCTCCGGACTAAGCAATGGAGGAGCACAGATGGGAGCTGAGCTGGAAAGACGAGGGAAGGGCGCACCGTCAACGATAAAACGGAAATCCCGAGCCACAACGAAACCCAAGCAGACCAACGAAAGACAGCATACAATGATGATGAACACGATTGGGCGAAAACCGGGGCTCACAGCCAAGAAGACAAAAAGAAAACAAGCCATAAAACCCGAACACACAAAACCCAGGCAAACTAAAAAAAGAGACCGAACCCCCAGACGCCAGAACACCACCATCAAAAGGGGCAGCCAGACGGCCAAAGAACCACTGCAGAAGACAGGGCAAACAAGCAGCACCACCAGAAGAAACCAAAACGCCAGAAGACAAAAAGCAACCAAAGAAACAAAAGGAACGAAGCGGAGATGACCAGCTACACACTCATCAAATGCGGACCCAAGACAACCACCGTGCAGCTAAGACAATTAGAAAGCGACTGGCAAAAACACCATATAATCTAAAAAGAGAACGGCGGACCGCAACACAACCCAAGCACACGAGAAACGAAAATACAAGCACTAATGTAGGCAATAATCACAGTGGACAGCACAACCAACCCCCTAACCACACAACACAAGGCACACAGAATGACAATCACAATAAACCACTACCACAACCAGAACCAACCACACCGCCAGCACCCAGCACAACGAAAACTAAACACCACCAGATGCCCAACAAAACACACAACACCGAGGCCATCGACGCCCAGCACAAAGCCGAAATGAACAACAGTAACAATAAACACTAAAAGCACAACAAAAAAGAAAAAAATCCAGCTAACAGCCAACCGGCACAGAACACCAAAAAAAACACCAGCAACAAGACACAGAACAGCAACAAAAACAAAAAAAACAAGAAACAACAAACAAGCAAAAAAAAAACAAAAGGTATAGCGGGGAGGAAAGACACGAGAAATCATACCCATACATATACAAGCTCTGCTGCACTCGCTTTTGGGCCACGGCAGAATTGATACCTGCTCTTCTCCCGCTACCACCTTATATATTAGGTTTATATCCTGTTTATCTCTATTGTTACACCCTTTTTCAGCTTGCTGCGCCGTGCCAGCACCACAGTCGTCCAGTTCCGATTCGCCTGTGCGATTCCAAACCTTATATGAGTCATTTACTAAAAACTGTCCTTTTTGCATTTTTTTAAAATCACCCGTGGGAGAATTTCTAAGCATATGTTGACAGGTGATGGTGAACATGTGGCGGAGACTGGTTTTGAAAATATAAATGAAAGGATTACCTATAAGGGGTTATGTTAACATTTTTAAATAATCATTTAATTAAAGATGTTAAATATTTCCTGATGAGGAATAACTTGTATATTAGAAAAGTATAGGTTATAACCCAATTTGTCGAAAAACCGTGTACAAACAAAACACACGTCTTCCTCAGCAGTGAAGAAAAGAAAGAGTGGAGGGTTACTCCATTTATGTAGCTAAATGTTTCAGATTACCGGGATACCAACCAGAATGCCAGATTACCCAGCAGGATAGAAGTAACCACCGGTTTGAGTGTTCTTGCAGGCGGCCTTTGAAATTTTCCCCAGCGGGGGGGGGGGGGGGAAAGACCCCTTTGACCGTGGTTGCTGGCTGGCCCTAATTCACTTTTTGATGCCAGGCCAGTGAAGCCTTAGTGCTGTACCCTACCTAGGTAACTTAAGTACATGAGGCATAGCTGTGTACACTACCACTTTTTTAGAACCACCCTGCCACGGATTGAGGAGGGTCTGGACTTATTTTGGTTTGGTCGGCAGGCCTTGTTTTAAATACCTCAAGTATTATACGAGTCAGGCAGAAAAATAGCCATTATAGATGATTGGTTGGCGTGGTTGTTTGTTTTACGGCCCCATAACAAAACACGTTCGTGTCATTTAAGGCATTTTGAATAAACGAGCATGACCTCAACGGTGGTCACCCAATTAAGTAGAGAAACAGCGGCTCATTACTGCTTAACTACGGTGCCATTCAATTTTATCAGTTCGTATGGATTCCCCCATACAACGGATTATTAAAATTCTTGTTGATAGAGGGGATGCAGATAAGATAAATAAAATTAAAAGTAACCACCGGTCTGCAAGGTGCAGGCGCCTTTTGAAATTTTCTTCCACAACCCGTTATTGAACCGGGTGGATTGTGGCCCTGAATACCACTGGATGCCAGGCCAGTGAACCTTAAGTTGCGACCTTACCAGAAACAACTTAAGCTACCTGTTTGGCATAGCTGTCAGCACTGCCACCTTTAGATTCACCGGGCCACGTCATGACTAGGCGGTTTGACTTTTGCTTGGCAGGCCTTTTTTAAATACTCGATTCTTCAACGACTATTTCCAATTTTAGCCCCTCATTTATACAATTATCATATTGCATTAGCATGTTTACCCCGCCGGTAATCCTTAACTTGTTCCGGCTAAATTCCTGCTATAAAATAAACTGAACCTCTCATTTTATGTCCATTGTTTTTAGCCAATAAATGTTTTAAATATTGTTTGCAATAAATGGTTTCGAATAAAGAGGAATAGAATATATTTGTTTTTGCCATAAATGTGTTGTAAATAAAGAAAAATTATTCAGTGATTTGTAAAAATAACGGGGCATAGGGAAAAATAAAAACATTTATTGCAAAGAAAACCGGACAAATTAAAATGAGGGTTCAATTTATTTTATTATCGGTGAGGAATTACGAGGAATTAAAGTGTTAAGGAATTACCCTTTACGCCTACACGCTTGTTTTAGCGAGACTATGTTGCGTAACTGACCATCGCCGCACTCGGATATGTTTCCGGTGCCAGACGTCTCTTGAAATTTTGTTCCTCAGAGCCCTTTTTTTTTTTTTGGTCGTCGCATGTTGGCCCCTAGTGCAACTGAGGTGCCAGCGCCTGTCAGATTGGGTGGCCCCTTATAAGCGAAACTTACCCGGTGACTTTACTCTGAAATCCATTACTTTTGCACCATCCTTCCGACGATGTTTGTTGCGTTTGTTTTTTTGGTTTTGGTTTGTTGTTTTTACGGCATATCGAACCTCAGTGGGTCATGTTAATCCGATATAAAGTCTTTGAAATAAAATCAATTCTATAATGGATAATACAATTTTTTATTAAAACATTTTTCTATTTAACCCATAGATGCGCGACTCTAAACAGGTAGCTACCACTCCGGGTCAGAGTGGACCAGGAGCAATGGTAGGAATGAAGGGGATGTCCACATTGCCCAGATGGACCAGGATAGCAATTTTTGGTTTGAATGAAGGGGTGCTCACACATTGCCCCAAAACCTCCAAAACTGGAGCTCACCATAGATTTTAACGGTCATGTCGCCAGGACATGTAGACCCGCAGTCACCGCCTTCTAGCACGCCATACGGATAAAAAGGCTGGTTGGGCTGCCATAAGGGAATAGTGGTTGGAAAATCATATACGGTGCTGTTGCTAGCGGACTTGACGGGGACCAGCCGATTTGATTGGGAGGGGGCCTCCTCCGCACCACCCGTCTAGCCCAAGATAGAGCCAGAAAGTGCGAGTATTGCACCTCCATGGAACTGCTCAATCCAACCTGGGCCCTCTATCCGTAAGCATCACCGGCCGTCGCCACCACGGCCAACAGGTGGCCCCCCATGGGCGGAGGGCACCCCACTGCCAGAGGTTGCAGTCGGTGCATTTTCTAACGCCGCCAGCCGACTAGGGCGGCTTCCACGATGTTGTAGGGGTTGGACTTTTGGGCAGCAGGCTTTTTTTTTTTAATAACATTTTATTCTCATACTCCGTCTATTTTAAATGTAGTTCCTTATTTAAAATAGTCACTCAGTATATGCATACCATCGCGTTTCAGCTTGCACGCCCGCTGGTTTTAGCGGTGTTGCAAAACTGACATCCGTGCCACTCCGGATATGTGTTTGAGGTAAAGGTTTCCAAAGGAGTAAGTCCATATCGATTGCTGTTGTACATTCATTTGTTTGATTCAGGATGGCCAGCAATGTAAAAAGATATAAACTTGGAGTTTCCTTGGGCAAAGGCTCGTGTTTAATGTGAAAGGCGGGTTTTTTAAAAAGGCGAAGGCACGTTATCTGGAAGCCGAATAATTCAAAAAGAAGGCTATGTTTGTTCATCAGTTCACTGCCAAAACGCCCACATTAACTTGCGGCCAAATATTGGCTGTATCTTGACCCGTCTGGTAAATAACAGCGACATCGTAGTACTTGACAATGACTGCGTGTTTTAGATATCAGGAGAAAACTTGACGGGTATCAAAAATGAAAATGCAACACTAGCCGCTGAAAAAAAACACAATAACATAACAACAAAGAAACCCATTACTACTTACTACTACTACTACTACTACTACTCTAATAATAATAATAATAATTAATAATAATAATAATAGAAAGAAGAGGTGAGAGGAATAATAATGATACCTTTAACTGACGTACTAATAAATAATAATATTAGAAGAGAAGAAGAAGACGACGGAATAATAATAAGTTGATACTAATAATTAATAATACTATCCAGAAGATTGAAGAAGAAGAAGAGGAGGGAATGAATTTAATTGATTACTTTAATAGATAATAATAATAATAATAATTATAATAAATAATGAATAATTTTTAATAGGTAAGATTGAAGAAGAAGGAGAGGCGAATAGATAATGATACTACTACTACTACTACTAATCAAAATAATAGAGTATGAAGGAGAGGGAGGGATAATAGATGATACTAATAATAATATATAATAATAATAATATAGAAGATGAAGAAGAAGGAGAGGAATAATAATGATTACTAATAATAATAATAAAATAAATAATAATAATAATAATATAAAATATAGAGATGAAAGAAGAAGGAGAAGGAATAATAATGATACAACTACTACTACTAATAATATTAATAACTAGAGATTGAAGAGGAAGGAGAGGAATAATAATGATACTAATAATAATACATAATAATAATAATAATAATAAATTTAATAATAATTAATAATAGAAGAGGAAGAAGAAGCGAGAGGAAATAATAATGATGTACGTACTCTGACTTTACTAATAATAATAATAATAGAAGATGAAAAGAAGAAGGAGAGGAATAATAATGATACTAATAATAATAATAATAATAATAATAATAAAATAATAATATAAGATGAAGAAGGAAGGCAGAGGAGAATAATAATATGACTACTACTAAACTACTACTAAGTTAATAATAATAGAAGTCATGAAGAAGGAAGTGAGAGCGAATAATAATGATACTAATAATAATTACATTAATAATAATCGATAAATAATAGAAGATGAAGAAGAAGGAGAGAATAATTAATGATACTTAATTTAATAATAATAATAATAATAATCAACATATTAATTATTAAATAATAATAAGCAATATAATAGAAGATGAAGTAGAAGAACGGAGGTAGGAATAATAATGATTTATACTACTTACTACTAAATAATAATAAATAGGAAGATGAAAGAAGAAGGAGCAGGAATAAATTAATGAATACTGAATAATAATAATAATATAATAATAATCAATAATTAAATAATAATAATAATAGGAAGCAGATGAAGAAGAAGGAGAGGCAAGTAATAATTGATACTACTACGCTACTACTAAAAATATAATAATAGAAGATGGAATGAAGAAGGGAGAGTGAAGTAATTTAATGCATACTAATAATAATAATAATAATAATAATAGAAAGATTGAAAAGAAAGAATGGGAGAGGGCATAATAATGATTATTAATTAATGAATTAATAATAATATAATAATTAATAATATATGAATAATAGAAGATATGAGAGAAGAAGGGAGAGGAATAATAATGATACTTACTACTACTACTACTACCTAATACACTAATAATAGAAGGATTGAAGAAGAAGGAGGAGAGGAATTTGAATAATGATACTAATAATAATTAATAATTATATAATGAATAATTAGATAATGATTTTAATAATAATAATAGAAGATGAGAAGAAGAATGGAAGAGGAATAAATACATGATACTACTACTACTACTAATAATTAATAATAATAGAAGATGAAGAAGAAGGCAGAGGAATAATATATGATACAATAATAATAATTAATAATAATAATAATAATAATAGAAGATGAAGAAGAAGGAGAGAATAATAATGATACTAATGAATGATAATAATTAATAAATAATTAATATAGGAAGATGAAGCAAGAAGGGAGAGAATAATAATGATCTAATAATTGATATATAATAATAATAATATAATAGGAAGATGAATGAAAGAAGGAGAGGAATAATTAATTGATACTAGATAATGATAATAATATATAATAATAGAAGTGAAGAAGAAGGAGAGGAATAATAATGATACTAATAATATATAATTAATAATACATAATAATAATAGAAGATGAAGAAGAGGAGAGGAATAATAATTGATGACTAATAATGATTTTAAATTTTTTAATTTTAAAATAATTTAAATTTTTTAAATAAATTTAAAAAGAAGATGAAGAAAGAAGACGAGGAGGAATAATAATGATACTAATAATAAAATAATAGATAATAATAATAATAATAATAGAAGAATGGAAGAAGAAGCGAGAGGAATGAATAATGATACTAATAATGATATAATAATTAATAATAATAATAGGAATTTATGAAGAAGAAGGAGAGCGGAATAATAATGATACTATAGATGATAATAATAATTTAATAATAATGAATAGAAGAAGATGAAGAAGAAGGAGAGGAATAATTTAATGATACTAATAATGATAAATAATAATAATAATAATAATAGAAGATGAAGAAGAAGTGGAGAGAATAATAATGATACTAATAATATATAATAATAATAATGAATAATAGAAGATAAGAAGAAGGAGAGGAATAAATAATAATGATACTAATAATGATAATAATAAAATTAATAATTAGAAGATGAAGAAGACAAGGAGAGCGAAAATTAATAATGGATTACTAAATAATGAATTAATAATAGATAATAATAATTAATAATAGAAGATGAAGAAGAAGGACCCAGGAATAATAATGATACTAATTAATTAATAATTAATAATAATAATTAAGAATAGAAGATGAAGAAGAGAAGGAGAAGGAATAATTTAGATGATACTTAATAATAATAATAATAATAATAATAATAAATAGAAAGAGAAGAAGAAGGAGCAGAATAATAATGGTACTAATAATAATAATAATGAATAATAGATAATATTAATGAATAATAATAATAATAATAATAATAGAAGATGAAGAAGAAGGAGAGGAATATAATGATACTACTACTACTACTAATAATAATAATGAATAGAAGATTGAAGAAGAGGGAGAGAATAATAGATGATACTAATAATAATTTAATAATATAATAATAATAATATTAGAGATGAAGAAGAAGCAGAGAGAATAATATGATACTGAATAATAATAATAATAATAATTTTAAATTTTTTTTAATTTTTAAAATTAGAATATGAGAAGAAGGAGGAGGAATATAGATGATACTAATATGAATAATAATAATAGAATAATAATAATAATAAATAATAGAAATGAAAGAAGAAGCGAGAGGAATAATAATGATACTAATAATAATAATAATTAATAATTAATGAATAATAATAATAATAATAATAATAGAAGATTGAAGAAGAAGGAGAGAGATAATAGATGATACTAATAATAATAATAATTAATAATAATGAATAATAGAAGATGAAGAAGGGAGAGGAATAATAATTGATACTAATAATATATAATAATAATAATAATAATTTATAATAGAAGATTGAAGAGAAGAAAGGATGAGGAATAAATATGATTACTAATAATCAATAAATATAATAATTTAATAAATAATAAAAATAATAATAAATAATAATATAATAATAATAGAAGATGAAAGAAGGAGAGGGAGAAATAATAATAATTAATGATTACCTACTATTAATAATAATCAGTGAATTAATAATATATGAAGAGGCGGGCGAGGTGAGAGAAGAAGAAGAAGGAAGAAGAAAGAAGTGAAAGAAGAAGAAGAAGAAGAAGAAAGAAGAAGACGGGAGAGGGAATAATAATAATTAATGATAATTATTAATAAATAATAATAATAATTTGAATAATAATAAATGAAAAGGGGTATGGGGGGGCGGAGATAGAAGAAGAGTAGATCGGAAGAGCGAAAGTATAATAAATAATAATAATGAAAGAGGGGGGGATTGAGAAGAAGAAGAAGGAAGAGAAGAAGAAGAAGAAGACGGGGAAGAATAATGAATAATATGATAATAATAATAATAATAATAATAATAATGAAGAGCGGGTGAAGATATGAGGGTGTGAGAAGGAAAGAAGAAGAAGAACAAGAAGAAGAAGGAGAAGACCGGGAGATAAATAATAATAAATAATAATAATAATAATAATAATAATGAGGAGAAAGAAAGACGCGGAGAATTAATATATTATTATTAATATAATAATAATGATAATTAATGAGGAGAAAGAGAAGAGAAAAATTACGGATGGAGAAGAGAAATAATAATGATAATTAATAATTAGGAGGAGGAGGAGAAGAAGAAGAGGAGGAATAATCGAAAAGAATAAAGGAAGTCAGAAAACGGGAAATAAAGCGAATCACCACAAAGCCAAGAAAGAAACAAAAGAGGATATTTATAAAACAGGAAGAGAATGATAGAGACACAACAGACAATAGAGACCATTTTTATGTGGAGCGTGAAATGAAAGGAAACAGAAAAACGGGGAAATCTGTATAACTTAAAGAATGTTACACAAAGAAAGACAGAAAGGAATGTGGCTAATCCTTAACAAGAAGAAGAAGAAGAAGAAGAAGAAGAAGAAGAAGAAGAAGAAGAAGAATGGAAACGAAGAAGAAGAAAGAAGAAGAAGAAGAATGGAAACGAAGAAGAAGAAGAAGAAGAAGAATGGAAACGAAGAAGAAGAAGAAGAAGAAGAAGAATGGAACGAAGAAGAAGAAGAAGAATGGAAACGAAGAAAGAAGAAGAAGAATGGAAACGAAGAAGAAGAAGAAGAATGGAAACGAATGAAGAAAGAAGAAAGAATGGAAACGAAGAAGAAGAAGAAGAAGAAGAAGAATGGAAACGAAGAAGAAGAAGAAGAAGAATGGAAACGAAGAGAAGAAGAAGAAGAAGGAAGAAGAAGAAGAAGAAGCAAGAAGAAGATTGTGAATAGAAAGAAAAATAAGAAATAAGTTTGAAATTGAATGGAAAGAAGAAGAAGAAGAAGAAGAAGAAGAAGAAGAAGAAGAAGAAGAAGAAGAAGAAGAAGAAGAAGAAGAAGAAGAAGCATTGTGAATAGAAGAAAAAAAAGAAAATAAGTTTGAAATTGAATGGAAAGAAGAAGAAGAAGAAGAAGAAGAAGAAGAAGCATTGTGAAAGAAAGAAAAAAAGAAATAAGTTTGAAATTGAATGGAAAGAAGAAAGAACAAGAACAAGAAGAAGCATTGTGAAAAGAAAGAAAAGAAGGAAAAAAGTTAGAAATTGAATGGAAAAAATCGAGACGATTAATACAACTAAAATCTTATAAAAAATAAGGTAGGCTATTTAGGGGAGAATTGGGGAGACTTGCTGTCACTTAAACTCAACAGTCAGACCTGGTTTGAAAAACTCGCAAAGAGTATGATAATCATACAAATGATAATGAAGAAGAAGAAGAGGAATAATAATGGTGATGATGATGATGAGGAGGAGGAAGGAGAAATTATTAAAGGCGGGGGAAGATGAGAAGAAGAAAAGGAGGGGAGAAAGGATAAGGAAAAGTGAGATAATAGATTTGTGAGGGGGAAAAAGGGGGTGTAAGGGGGGAAAAAGCAAGAAGAAGAAGAAGAAGAAGAGATATTGCGAAAACGAAGAAAAGTAAGATGAAAGTTTTAATTAAATGACATTAAGAGGAATGAAGTGACTCTTGTAAGATATGCCAAAAATAGTAGGGAAGAATGAAAGAGTAAGCAGAAAACGAAGGAGAAAGAAAGAAAGAATGAAAAGAAAGAAAGAAAGAATGAATGAAAGAAAGAAAGAATGAAAATAAAGAAAAGAAAGAAATGAAAATAAAGAAAAGAAAAAATGAAAAAAAAAGAAAAGAAAAAATGAAAATGCGAGAGTAAGTAGACGGAAAACTCTAAAAATATCTTAGCACAATTGTGATTAAGAAACATTCATTGTAATAAATCCTTAGAAAAGACATTGA